>JAHLMK010000032.1:0-233545 GCA_019915135.1 Strobilurus pachycystidiatus | reverse complement strand
AGTTCAGAATATTCGATGGCTTATTGACGATCATGGCTGCTGGCACACAGAGTGCGAGAGAAGCCATCTTGAGGAACAGGGCTGGAAGATACCAGAGGCTCACGAGCAGCTTCTCTGTAGGCTCCCAACCATAATCGGGAGGTCAATTTCGATCCTTTCCTCTCGTGATATTACAACTATCTGCTGACCCGACATATAAGAGTTATATGCCGACCGTAGCTGGCACACGGTGCCACAAGATAGCGTGCGCCTGATACTAGCCCTCTGGCTGGAAGTCAGCCTTGTGGTGGTAATGAACTCGAGCAACGAGTGCATGCATTACGGCGTACAGTGTACACTCAGGCTCTGTCAAAGGCATGAACGGAGTTTGTGTCGGCGAAAGGGGGCGGTGAGCATAGGTAGGTCGATCTCTCGGCTCTGCTTATTATAGTCGAAGCTATAGATGTCGTGAAGTACTCTCGGTACTGGGGATCGTCATGCTGAGGTATTCCGAGCATAGATGGTACCTCCGGCTTTTTTGACGCAGTTTTCGGCAGGGGAAAGGACAGATCCTCGAGCGGCCGCGTACAAGAAGTAATATGAGCACTGGGAACAGAACTGATATCTGAAAGACCAGTGCACCGTGACTGTGTGGCACGAACTTGTGCAAAGGAAGTTCGACCAACGTAAATCTCCAGCATGGGGCATAGACTGAGAGATGGTAAAGCTGGAAGGCAGTAGATCCCTACGTACCAGACACGAGACGTCCAGCAGCCTACGCAGTTGTCATCAAGGTAGCGCAGATCGCCTGTAAGTCGGCGTCGCAACTGTAGTGTTCGCTACAGTGATAGTATCTCTTTGGGCCTCGTCCATGCTGGAAAGCGAACTTTCGTAGACGAGTCTAAGAAAAAGCCGTTTGACCATGTATAAACGAGTCGGCGCGTGGGTCCGACGTATTAGCTCGCCGGGCTTATGTTGTACGCTCGGCGAAATGTACAGATCAACCAAGTCGGAGTTCACTGAACTCAAGGCTAGGCAACGTTGTTACAGGGTGACCAGTACTGCCAGTGTAGGACCCAACTGAAACGTGGGAGGAAGATCGTAGTCCAGGAGAATGTAAGTTGGAACAGAACGCCACCGGCCTGTAGGTAACAAAGATGGGGCGGCCGCAGGTCGTAGTGAGCAACAACTATAGGTGGAAGAATGTCCGGCAGAGCTTAGAGTGATTGCTTGTGTGCGTCTCAGATAGGCCGATATGCGTCGAGGACCGTAACCAGACGGCTGACGAAGATACGTGAATAGAGCAGACGAGCAGAGAACCTGCCCTCCCCCGTGGCGTGCTGCGTAAGGCATGCGGCAGAGCAAGCTCTTCCGGTGGTTGATCTCCAGCAAAGGATATCAAGTAGCCGTAGAAGCCGCTGGATTCTGAAACGTGACCGACAGCCTCAGTGGCCCCATAATCGTGGGCCAAATGTCAAATCATAATGTCATCGATGAAGGAATCCATGTTGCTTTGGGTCCAGACGGAGTAGCGTACTGCAAAAGGGTTGTCCTTTCGAATGTCTATCTTCTGGCCTTGGAACACAATCTTTTTGGTGAGTGATATGCTGATCTTGGGGTCATTCACCTCCAAGTCCAGCCAAGCGGAAATTGTAGCCTCTGTACTAGAGATAGATCTCAGCGCCTCACAGCTAAAGATAAACTTTAGATAACGTACATGTCTCTGCCAAACTGACTAGCGACCTGACAAGCAACGTACGAGGGTGGCGTCGGCATCTGGGCAACTAGCTTCCTCAGCTTGGCTATCTCGTCGCTAGAGAGTTCGACGGTCAATGATGTTTGACTATCACCGATAGGCTCGACGGAAGACTCCTTCGTGTCACTGTCAGTCATTGTGTGTAAGTTGAGGGATATTGCGATGTGTAAGGTTCCCTGGAGCTCTACAGAGTTTTATAGATTGCTATTGTACGATGAATCTATTGTCATTGCTGGTGCTTGTTCTTCTCTGTTCAGTCGGACCAGAAACAGAGTTACGGTAGTGCTTCAAACCATTTGGTGTCGGTTTATCATGAAACGCTAAGCGCACCAATTCAGGTGTATTCGTCTCAGAGCATGAATTTAGTAGGTTCATTTTGGCCCTTAGTACCTATGCGAGTCGAAGAAGATTGATGATTGTTATACAGCATTTGTGACCGGAAATGTCAAGGCTTTATTGTGAAGACGGATCATCGTCAGACCACACCGCCATGATCTGCACTGTTGCTAACGCTACTATGGTCTTTCTCCCCAACCTCCACAACCGCTCTATGGACCCAGCCAGAAAGAGTCCGCATCATCGTTGGAAGCCAACCATCAGTTCTAGTGTCTGGTAGCAAGGCTTTTTTTGATGCAACCGAGGGCGAGCCCTGTTGAAGGTCAATACATTGAACCCCACAACGAATTGTTACGGAACTCACAGAGAATAAAGTATCGCAAGTGGTACATATTGAGGTCACACCCGATCTGCGACGAACAGATCTAAGGAATATGGCAACCGTGTGTTCCAAGGCCGGGAAAGGATCGTATGTGACCGGCTTTCGTGATTGGTATGGCTCCCGAGGATCATTCTGGAGTGCTCGTTGATAACTGTATGCAGTGGACGCTTCATCAGAGGCAGAAAATTCGAGCAAGGTCTTCCCAATGACGTTCCAAAGGCTGGCGTCAACAAACGTGGCGAGAGTGTCAAGTCTTCCGCGTCGGTCAACGTCGCCTAATATTAGAATCCTCGCAGCATGAGTGAGAGTTTCTGGATTGGAGAGGTACAACAATGTCTTGTCGTAAACGGTCGGGGCAAGCAGCTTCAGGGTATGTAGGGCGTCAATGTAGGTGGCAACCGAGAAGATGTAGGAGACATGATTGTGACTACGCCCATGCAGAAAGTCATGCTGAATCATGCCCAGCCAGTCGCGCGCAGCAAGCTCCGAGTATACCACAGACGCCAAAGACGTGCACTTCGAGCGATGGATGTAATCGAGGACCTCGGTTAAGAGCGGAGCTGGGATACTGTTTGGATCACCAAACATGATATCCGTTATTCGCCCCACATTGCCAGTGGTTTCCTTGAACCAGTTGGTAGAGTCTAGGGCGAGCTGCTGATCAAGAACTAGGGATCGGAAGAGAAGGTGCAGTAGATCCAACTTTTTCTGCAGGGTCAAAAGGTCGCCCTGGAAAGCTCCAGACTCGACCAAAGTACGCAAAGAATGGAATGTAGCGCGAGGGATTCCTGGATGCCTTTCATAGTGGTGGAAATCGGGACAGCCGAACATTCCCAGGTACTCTTTGATACTACGGATGAGTGCCTTTAATAGGCAATCGGTCTCGCGGCTTGTCTGTGTCACATAGTCGGTTTGGATCAGAGCAAGATGAAGCTTGATGTCGCTAGGAATATTGGCATATTCTGACCCACGACACAGATCGTGATAAACAGTTGATAAGAGGAAATCACAGAACGATGGGTATGCCGCGGCTCCAATGGCTGCCAGAAGGTCTTGCGCAACGTCCATTTTCTCAGCCTGCAGAAGTTGGAATGTGGTATCGTATCGCTCGTGAGTTCGCCTGTACTGAAGGCCTCGAGCACCTCCAATACGTGTCTTCACCGAGAAATGTTCCGTTGGTGTATCATCACAACTCATTTCGGAGCAGCGATGAGGTGAATTGAAGAATCTGATGAAGTGTTTCCAGAATGCCGAGTCGACCTGTCCGGCTTCCAGCCACTCAAGGCCGTCCTTCAACGCATTCCGGAATATGAGCACCCAGGTTATGGCGTCAAGTTTCACAGATTCAGTGTCCTTGCTCAGCTCCTCGCGTATGAACCTGACGGAGTTCTTTGGGTCAAGGCCAACGAGCAGCTCCGGCAGGTATTGTACCAGATCGCTACGCTCGTGTGAATATGGCTCTGGGTTCGGAAGTTGGACCACCGGCAGCTTTGCTGGGTCGAACCTGAGAACAGCCCGACAGAGGCGCGCAAAGGCACCCTGCATAGACGGCAACTGGTACTCATCGCACGCGGTCATGTCGAGGATCGCATCTGGAAGCTCAGGGAGCTCTTTCTTCACCGTCTTCAGGCTCTGAAGCGACAGATGACTGAAGGCCTGCATGATAACGCGATGAACAGAGTAACTGGTCGACTTCTTGTACAGCCACACCAATCCTCGAGCGTCCAGCGCCTCGCCCTCGCGCTCCACTGCCTTCGCTTCCAGATTCTTCAGAGACCATTTATCACGTTTCATTTCGTGGGGTGTGGATTTCCGCAGGAACAGCCAAAAACGATAGATTGCCGATCGATGGAAAAGGTACGCGATGTACTTGAACAGCGGGTACGAATAGAACGCCAACGGGCTCTTGTACGGGCAACGCGGTTTGAAAACAGGGAGAAGGGTAGTCATGAAGTATGCCACGAAGGCGATGGCAGCGACGGTTCCAACGAGTCCAGAAATGGACGTGCTGAGGGAATGGACATACAGGACGAGACCTGCAAAGTAGAGGCCAAGAGAGAGGTGCATGATCACCGGCAGAAGCCCAATAATCATGGGGACACACCAGTCCTTGAGGCTCTCCAGGCGAAACTGTCGAACGCGACAACGCTCGCGGGGAGCGCCTGACGCGTGCGCGAGGTACTGGTGGATCCACTGCTTGGCGACGACCGCGAGCAGTGCGGTTGTCAAGCTCAGAGACAAGCTCGTAAACCAGAGTGCATTCACCCAAGCATCTAGCTGGGCGGCGTGGAACTCGGTGTCGGGCGTGAGTGGGGAGGCCGGCACATCAGTGACGTTCCGACCCTCAGATACAGCACGCGTCACAGCGATGAGCTCGAAAGTGAGGAAGGCGCCCATCTTGCCATAGTCGGGGGAGAGTTGCTGGGAGACTTGGACGACGAAGGTGGTGACCACGGCAGAGAACAGACCAGCCTATAAGTGCGAGCTATGAGAGGTGATTCGAGCAATGGGAACAGAGGACTTACGAAAACAAGGAGAACATCGAGACCATCCTTCCAGTCCTCGCACATGTCCAAGTCCAGCTTCGAGCATTCATCCCAGAATGCCTTCCAGACACGCGCATTCGGTCCCATTTCGGCGAACATTTCGTCCTCTCCGTACTTGACCTCGTAGTCGAATAGATCGTTGGTTTCTGAGGATGATGTGAGGTGCAGCAATGAGTTCACAGGAGCAGTGCATACGTTTCGGTTCGCGACTGCGCGCATATTTCGTATATAAGCCTCGTGTCCTTCTCTTCTTCCGCGATTCAGCGTAGTGCTGCTTGGCAGGCTGCTCCAGGACCCAGTCAGAGTCATGCTCAGAGTCCGACGAGGAGCTGGCTCTGGACGAGGATCGGGCGCGGGAGGAGGGCATCTTCGAGGTGAGATGATGGAGGTCGCAAGTGTACCTTCGTACAGGCGTGGCGTAGATATATCGCGAAGGCTGGGTTATTGAAATACACGGATATAACCGCCGTTGGTCCCCACATGCGGTCATCTTTTATCTATCCAGCGTTCCTTATACCGTGTTTGGATGATAGCTAGAAAGGCATCAGATACCTTGTTCCGAAGCGAACAGGGCAACAACCAGCACCATATACGCTTGAAAGACAGTGCTCATGGCAACATGCCAGCCACCGATAGCCCAGATAGTTGAGGTCAGTAGTCACCGTTGAGGGTAGGTCGAAAGCGGTCGAAGGAAACATTTTCACACGGTATACCAACCCCATGAATGATGGAAATTACACGTGTATATATATGTCGCGTCTGAACGCCCTGAGTCAGAGCCTGCCCTGAGTGCTTGCAGCTCTGAGCTCATGGGGTTGGATATGTGGCGCAATTACAGAAGCGAGACACAACTTTGGGATGATTTGATCGTAACGCCACAGAGTACACTAAAATTCGGGAGCGTGATGTGAATTTGAAGCTCCAGCCTCCAGCGGGACTTGGTAATATACTACCAATACCACCCATCGGTCTAACACACAGGGAGGACACGCTGCATTAAATTTGATGAGAACCAGGCAAGCTCTCGAACAGTCTACTATTCGTGGTATGTATGCTTGATTTCATCGTGGATGTCCGTTCACACTTGCACTGCATGACCAAGACCCACATCCGAAAGTAGTGTGAACCCGTTTCGTCAGAGTCAAACGCGATATGGCGTATTTACGTCACATCGAGCATCATTGGACTTTGTACCGCTGTCAGACACCCTCGCTGCGGCTTCAACGGATTGAACTACCGACATACACAATCCCTGGCCATAGTTAGTGTACGAAATTCTCCATATATATCAAACATAAGTACTCTAGAAACACATATCACACAACTGCTTCACCTTACAACTTTGTGGTATTCTTCTGCCTTTTCATGACGGACTAATCGAGCGACTCGCGTTCCTGCTCATATCGTCATAGTCGCTCCCTTCAGCGCAAAGCTCCGCATGGCCCATTTTGACAAGCTTGGAGTCAAAGTCGCGTCTGCGATATCCCGAAACGATGCGTTCCAGCAGCTCGGACGTCGAGACTCCAGGCGTTCTCCGAGTCGGGATGAATTTGCCTAAGCAGCAAGATTAGGTGGGAAAGCAGTGTACGTGACTGAGGGTGAGACCTTGGGTTTTCACAAGGGCGTATACGTCTTCGTGGCCCTCGGCGACGTATGGATCTTCATCGTGTGCCACATAGTCGATTTCCCAGCGATCGAGGAAAGCTTGGTCGATGATCCAAGGCGCCTCTGGGACAACTTCGTCTACCCACCGACAGTGTCGAGCAGCCTCCAATCTACAGGTGATAGATAAGCCAAATTTGGAGGGTCGATGGTACTGCGGGAAACGAACCTTTCAGCGTGGGTCATAATACAGCGCGCTTTGTGCGTCTGTACCAATTCGTCGGAGCACACACCAACGAGGAGGTAGACTGAGGGAAACGAAAGCTTTGCTTGACGCAATTGCAGGGCATGACTGGACCCAATGTTTCTGCATCAAATTTGTGGGGAAGACAGCGGAAGGAACCCACCCAAAATGAAATAGATCGTAGACACCATCCGCATAGACACGGATTGGTCTGTCGGCCGGCGGAGGGTTGATCTTGTATGTACGCCAAGTTTCACCGTCAATCGCCGTCTGGACGTACTGCTTGATGTCCTCCGGAGTCAATGCAGCGGGATTGAATGCCTCCTTGGTCAGCTCCGGAACAGGTGGTTCCTGCGGCGAGCTCGTCGTCGGGGCGGGCTGGCTGATGAACACGGGGTGATTTGCCTCTGACTTGCGGAAATGGGGCGGGTCTCTGTGCTCGACACTCGGTGTGGAGTGGGCAGTGGTAGTCATCGGAGTGTTCAGCGTCGACGTCGATGACGCGTGGTGGTGGTGGGACGGCCTCGACGGCTGGTGGTCTCGCCCAGCGGTGGTGCTGGATTCGATGTCGCCGTCGTACGTCGGCGAGTCGACGCCATCCGAGTCGGAGAGGACGCTGGATGCAAGCTGGTGGCGAACGCGATTTATCGATGTGGGCTGCTTGCTTGAGACGCCGCTGCTGAGGCGACCGGGCTGTCGGACCGGGACAGCGACGGTGGACGCGCCGTCGTCGGTCTCGTTGTCCTCTTCCGATCTGCAATGAACTGATGAGGATTTGCCGATGATGATAGACAGGGTACGCACGCATCGTAGGCGGGTGAATTCACTGTTCTCGGGTGTTTGCCGAACGAGCGCTTGCTGTGCAGCATGCGCCTGTGCGATGGCGGGGGCGGCGGGGTTGATTCGTCGACCATCATCCGTCGTCGTGAAAAGGAAGGAAATAAAATAGCAGAAAACGTGTGACAGTGACAGCAGCGCCAAGCACGTTCGCCCTAAAGCAGCCGGCTTGACCTGTGAATCCAGATTATCGTTGATTGCAAGTCGCCTTCGGTATTGAATACTTGCCAAAGTGTTGCATTTGACTAGATCTGTTGGATTGTGTCAAGAAGTCAAGCCCTTCAAGTACAAGTTCAAAGTCAGATTGATCCTGATCATGCCGTAGGCTCATTCTTGTTCTCCTGCCAGTGGCCACCAAGGGGACGCGTCTCAAATGGCCATCTGGCTTCTGTCTTCTCTTGGGCTGGCTTTTGCATCCCTGCACAGCCTTCTCTTACCCAACAAATACATCGTCTGTTCGCCCACTGACAACATTTACACCGTTGACGAGGCTAGTCCCCGAGTTCAATGTCTTTTCATCTCCGGCACCACGATACAAGCAGCGGGAGACTATGGTGAGTACGCCATCTTGTATCTATAGAATGGAAAATATATCCAATGCCAAACAGTCACTCTCACTAACTCTAGACATGGCGCGTTCGGCGTTCTCGAACAGTTCATCCCAAATGCACTGCACGCAGCACTGTCGCCAAAAGTCATAGCACTACCGCCCGAATCTATATTGGTACCTGGACTGGCCGGTAAGCGGGCCTAATGTATAGGCATTCCTGTGATTGACTTCAGTTCCTCAGACTCGCATGCCCATGTCATCCAAAATGGTTTCAAGATGCAACTACAACTAGAGACAGCTCGCTCTGTGTCCGGTATGTACAGTCCCTTCTGATTACCTCCAGCTTATCCATCTAGATGTCATCGACCTACTCAAGGAATACATACACGCCCACCCAGAAATAGAAAGCGACTCAACACATTGGATAGAGGGCCTGGGATGGGATCAAACCAAATGGCCTGGAGCCGAGTTTCCTACCAAGGTTCACGGCGCAACCCTCCAAAAGCTAAGGCATCTGTCTCATGCCTTTGTAGGAGGACTTCGACCAGGAACCTTTCCTCGTAGGGCGTCCCATCGCCTTGTTACGCGTTGACGTGCACGCGATTTGGGTCTCAGACCGCGTCCTTGAACTTGCTGGCGAACTTCCCTCCGAAGTTGACGGCGGTATCATCGTGCGAGATGCAGCTGGGAAACCGACCGGTACTCTCCTAGCTACTACCCGGCCGGACATTCTGACGCATCTGCAGGGGTGTTTCTGGATAATGCCATGGCCCTCATACCCGTTCCTAAACGGTCCGCGGAACAGATGAAGATGTACTTTGAGACGACAATGGCAGCCGCATTGCAATACGGACTCACTTCCGTCCACGATGCTGCATCAGAGCCAGATGTCATCGCTTTCATGAAGACGTAGGTGTACATGCTCGCCTCCCTTCCTCAGATCTTTGCCCTGTCTCACATCAGCGCACTGCCAGGCAAGCGGATAAAGGCAATCTTCCGGTACGGATATCAGATTCACACCCGCGATTACCTGTGTCTGATATGATATAACTAGATACGCCTCTATCTGATGGGTAACAGTCCCTCGGATGAGTATTGGGGGAATCAGATACCCCGCCTTATTGATTACGGGAAACACGGACGCCTGAACGTCAGGAGCGTCAAATTATTCACAGATGGTGGGCTACTCATATCCCCTGCGCCTGCTTCGCCGTTTGACGCCTGGCAGGCGCTCTTGGCTCTTGGGGCGCCGCCTTGTTAGAGCCATACTCCGACAAACCAGATACTACCGGCATCATGAGGAGCTCGAAGGAAGCATTGAGCAAACTCGTTCATCAATTTTGGCGGGACGAGTGGCAGGTTGTAAGTACGCCACCGTGTCAGTCGCTTATCTATCGCTTCATTGAGTTCTATCACAGAACATTCACTGCATTGGTGATAGAGCCAACCACATCGTTTTGGATGTATTTGAGGACATCATCATTGGGCAAAATTTGACTAGAGCCGATGTGGATAAATGGAGGCCGCGGATTGAACACGCACAGATCATGACACCGGAGGATCTTTTGCGGTTTGGGACTCTCGGAGGTGTGTACGGAACTTGGATTCTTGCGGATACCGGATTCTCATCTGGACATTCATCCAGTCATCGCGAGTGTCCAGCCCACACATGCGTGCGTGTTTGAGTATCCTAATATTCTCTTCCGGTCGAGCTCATGTCGAGGCGTACAGGACAAGTGATATGTGGTATGCCGAGACTAGACTTGTGAGTCCCAGAGTCATGATAGATGTCAGTGTCGGTTCATCTCATGACATTTCGATTATCTAGGGCCCGCAGCGCATGAAGGGCGCATATGCCTACCAGTCCTTACTTCAGTTCGTTGTTTCATTTTGACAGTCGACTATTTACATTGCTGACTTCCTCAAGGGTCTCGCCGAACAAGATTCTTCCTTTAGGTTCAGACTTCCCTGTCGAAGGCGTCAATCCATTGCTCGGATTCTACGCGGCCGTGTCTCGTCTCTCCGTCGATGGTTCTTCGCCCCATGGCCCTGGAGGATGGTAAGCCTAAAATTCAGCCTCATCTACCTACTTCCGTGATGACTGATTCGCGAAAAGGTACCCTGATGAACGCCTGACGCGCGCTCAAGCTCTGAAGGGGATGACCTTCGATGCTGCCTATGCCTCGTTCGCCGAGGACGTGCTCGGCTCGCTGGCACCAGGCAAAAAGGCTGACTTTGTGGTGTTCGATCGTGATATCATGACGATCCCGCTGGAGGATATTCTCAAGACGAAAGTAGTTGCTACTGTTATAGACGGAAAAGTGGCGTACGGATCCTTGGGATAATTCCACCATAAACATGATCATTTAGATGCGAGTTTTGGGACTGGCAGCTCATCAGCACCGCACTTCTGACCTCAAGAGTCAAGGTAGGTTTGGCAAAACAAAAAAAGGGAGGCCGGCTTTGGTCACACAAGCAATAAGAACTCGCGCGTAAGTTGACACAAACGTGAAATTTCATTCAGCTTCAAGAATGTCTGGATTACTAATACTATGATATCGGTGGCTGGCATGTTGCCAGGAGGTAACTATCACGACCAGAACCGAGATATCTGGCAGACGGGGTTATGGCGAATGAAATGATGCATCGCGGTGGCTATCGTAGGCTATCGACAGAGGACTGCCGAAAGTTCGTTGGGGGGATCAGACTCATGAGTGCCACGTGCAAGCCACGTGGGCGAGATGTCCTTGCCTTCCCGCCGCCACCATGGTCCACCAATGCCTGGGACATTCTCGACCCATATATCAGCCAGATTTACTGGGCCGACTTTGCGCCAACTCTGCCCTCTGTGGTGGCGACGCAGCTGACCAGGCTTAACAGCTATCCGGAACTGCGCCACAGTCCCAAAGGCCCCGAGGCAACTGTGGTCTGCTCATCATTGATTGCCCCATATATTCCACATGAGGACTCGGACTCGCACATCGTGGGAAGAGTCCTTCACCTCGAAGAATGCTGTGACTCCATCTGAAGCTGTACTTCATCCATACGACGACTGTAAATTGCTACCTACGTGGACATTGGATATACTCTTCAGGTGGGTTTCCTGGCCGCGTTGCTATCATAGAACAATTGCAATCTATGACAATTACAAGATAACTGATGTGTCCCAGGTAGATCGACGGTGACACAAGAAAAGGATAAAGGGCCAGCGAGATCATCGGGCCTCACTGTTCAATAAACCATCTCTTTTCGACAAAACTACGCCACACATACTCTCCTCTCACACTTCCTCCACTGGCAACCCGATTCGAAATGTCTATCAGATCCAGATCCAGATCTACATCCGAAGAGCGCTCCTCGTCGGAGTCGGAGGACGACGCTGGTTGGACCACGGACAGACCAGCAAACACCCACTACAAGGATTCGCGGAAAAGGAGAAAGAGACGGGGATTCTATTCAAAGTCCGTGCGCGACCGAGCGCCAAGACGTATGTTCAGTCACTTTAGGCCTTCAATTGTCGCTAACGTCTCAAACAGCTACCAACGATTTATTCGACTACGAGGACAAGTACGCGGAAGACGAGCCATTCACCGAAATGGGACCCAATGCGCGTGTCTGGAAGGCATTCTGGGATGAATGTTCGAAGCTGGATTTGGACATGGTCGAGGATTGGAGGGATGGTCTTGATGTTCTGTTAGTTTTCGTGAGTTTGCATGTATCCTCTCTGTGATTACGCTCTTACAATTACCTTACACAGGCCGGTCTGTTCTCGGCAGTGGTGACAACCTTCGTCGTGCAGGTCTCTCAAAACCTATCGCCTGACTACACGAAGATGGGAGCCTACCTCATGCACGAGCTTATCGGCGTAACGCGTGCTGCCTCTGAGGGTGGCAATGTCTCTGCTGTGCCGCCTTCCCCCATCACGCCCGACACCGTCTTCCACGCCAGCCAGATGGACTCTTGGGTGAACACCCTATGGTTCACAAGCTTGTCACTGAGCTTGACGACGGCGCTCTTCACGGTCGTCTCCAAGCAATGGATCCATCAATACCTTGCCCACACATCAGGTGCACCACGCGAACGGTGTCGTGTTCGCCAGTTCCGTCTCGAGAACTTGAAGGGGTGGTGTGTCCCCATGATCATCGGGCTTCTGCCGATGATCATGCACCTCTCTCTTGGCCTCTACTTTGCAGGTCTCGTCCTGTATGTCCATTCCCTCAGCACGTCCATATCCGGACTCGTTGGAACCGTCGCTGCCATCGCCTTCGTGGCATACTTCATGACTACCCTCCTCCCTGTTTTCAAACCGCGTTGCCCGTACAAGAGCCCATTGGCGTTCTATTCGTACCCGCTGTTCAAGTACATCGCGTACCTTTTCCATCGATCGGCAATCTATCGTTTTTGGCTGTTCATGCGGAAATCCACACCCGAAGAAAAGAAACGGGAGAAATGGTCCTTAAAGAATCTAGAAAAGAAAGCGGTAGAGCTCGAGGGCGAGGCCCTCGACGCCCGGGCGCTGGTTTGGCTGTACAAGAAGTCGACCAGTTACTCTGTCCATCGCGTTATCATGCAGGCTTTCAGCCATCTGTCGCTTCGGAGCCTAGAGACGGTGAAGAAAGAACTCCCTAATATTACACGTGCAATCCTCGCAGTGGCAGCATCGCCCGAATACAACTTGCCATACATGCGGGGTGCCTTTGCACGCCTCTGTCGGGCCGTTGTTCGGTTCGATCCAAACTCGTTTCCGGTGACCAAGCCGATTACAGAGCCGTACTCGTCAGGGCACAGCGATTTGACACAATATTTCCCGAATCTGCTGAATGGCCTTGACCGCAAGAACTCTGTAAGGTTTATACGCGAAGAGTTCATCAAAGGGGCACCCAACTCTGCGAAGCTCGACGCCATAACCTGGGTACTCATCTTTCGCAACGCACTCAAGGACGGTCTTGGCTGGCTGGATGCTGGGCAGGTTGACTCACCTTTCTGGAAGGACTTCATTGGATTCTTCTCCTCATCTCATGACTGCTCCATGACCAATTGTGACGAATCCCGGGAGATTCACTTCTCAGTGACTACCCAGGTTGGTGGACATAAAGAGAGCAACAAGCGCCTCAATACCACGCTCCAGCTTCTGGATGATCGACGCATGGACAAACCACTCGATTTCCTGTCAATCATCGGACACGCGGCGTACCCGTCCCTCTGCGACTTCCTTCTGTCGGCGGTTTATTGCGACTTCTGTGTAGGCTCAGAATATGTCGACGTTCCCAGCGACATAAAGCTCCACCTTGCCATGGTTCAAACCGATTTTGTTCACCAGACCAGCCGCGAGTATGATCCCCTGCTCGACAAGCTCGTTGAAAATATTCAGGAATATCTCGGCATGATGCCCGGTCTTAACGACTTTGCCATGTATCAAAGGCATTCGAACATCCCTCGCGCAACATTCTATTCTTTGCGCGGTTTGATCGACTCTGGTGCTCTTGAGCAGGACACCTTGACCTTGCAGCACAAATGGGAACTACTACATATTCTCTTCCGCTCCCTCGTTCTAGATCAGCGACTTGCCCATGATTACATCGGCTGGTTCTCTGACTCAGCTAGAAATGTGGGTCGAATCATGGCCGTCGTCTTCCATGATCCTACCGTTATACAGCCTCAGCTGTTGGCAGAGATCCTGGAATTTGTACACCGCTCACAGTGTACACACTTAACATCCACCGTATACTCGGAGCTCATCGCGCGCGACTGGTTGAGCACGATTTGGCACAACTTTCTACTCGAGCCTAGCACAGACCACATCTCATATATCTTCTCCGTCTCCGCTTTCATAGATGCTCTGCACACGGTGAAGTCGCTCTCACCGGCCGTGTATGACGGGACAATGTTGTACCTCTCCGATCCTAGCGCCCTCACCAACGCTGCAAAGATCTTGATACTAGGCGATGTCGATCGAAGGGGAAGGCTGGAAACTCTGGCAGCTTTGGTTGACAAGAATGTATGGAACCTGATCGGGCAATCGTTGCTTGATTTTGCTGTATCCGACGAGGCTTCAACTGTGTATGGCCATATATTGTCATTACATGAGGACCCCCACGAACCATATCACTGTTGGCCGCAGAAGTTGATCACATATGATACATTCTCCAGCTTGGGCCCTACAGTCTCCACGTTCCTGCGGTCTGTGCACCAGATGTCGGGGGTGACCTCGATATGTGCGAGCTGTGATTCTATCACATCCGTGAGTGACAAAACTCACTTCGTCTTCATGCCACTAATTCTAAACAGGCCTCTCCTTCTACTGAATCTATGCAGACACTGCTACCGAAAAACAGAACCACTCGGTCCTGGTTCGAGGGAGTGGTGACCCTGTTTCGCAGCCGAGGGATAAAGACAAGGGACATAGAAGTCGCCGAGGAGAAAGGCACTAATAGTACTGGGAACAGCACGACGGCGGTGTAGTCTGCCGACGATTCCTATACACATATACACAATTCATCCATACCCTTGACTTATCTGGTGACCCAAGACTCGCAGAAGTTGTCTTCGTTGATTGTGAAGTATAAGGACGGGAAACAAAGGAAGCCGTTGTGGAGAGTAAAAACATGACAATCTTATCGCGAGCAAGCCAAGACAGCAGACGAATCACAGAGCGTTCTCCGTTCTACGACGACCCCATGTATCGAACTCTCCGAAGGTCCACGCATCCTTGTGCTTGCTAGCATTCCCTGGCCAAAGGTTCAAAACCCAAGTGACCACTATTGGGAAACCGAACCTGTACAGCGCGTCAGCTAAAGAAGGAGAGGAAGAGCACGGACCCGGAGGGCACGTACCATGGGGCCTCTTTCGTGTCCAGACAGGTAACAAAGAAAGGCAGGGTGTACGAAAACGACGCCGTGTTTTTTGCGTGCTCTGCTACCCCCTTATGCACCGCGGCCATATCTGCCTTGGACACCGATGCGCGAAGCACAGCACCATCAAGGGTCGCAATCTCCTGCAAAGATATTTATGTACATGAGCGGGAGTTTGCCATGATACAAGGAGTAACATACGTCGTGAAGATGAGGGACGAGGGTCGTACCAAAGGCGTTTATGAGGGGAATAAACGTCTCGGCTTTGTATTCGTCGACCTTCACGTTCCGTATGTAGCCCAGGAACGCCTCGAAATCGTCATGAAAGGCTTTATGTTGCTCGACGTTGACGGCGAGGCTGCCTTTGCCCGTGTGCTTCTCGATCGCAGGAAAGTATGCCTCCTCTTCACGGTCGTGGTGATCTTGGAGGGTATCTGTCTGTCGGGTTGCAAGGTGAGATCAGGGGGAAAGATACACGAGGCGAAGAGGAGCTGACAAATGCCAGACAGAATGTCCTGAATCCCTCGAATCGAGCAGCAGTCACTAGAGGAGCGTTCCTGAGAATCGAGTTGAGGGCTCGGATGAAAACGTTGTGGACGACAGTCATCTGCCTGCGCGAATGTATGCTTCAATGGGTGGGGCAGCGAAGCGGCGTGCATGCTCACATTGCCTGGACATCCCACAAGTCTTTGTGGTCGCCTGGTGGCATGGCTGTGAACGCGTCAATGCGCGCTGAGTGTGCACAGGAAGTGGACTCACGAATAAGAGGGAAAGACATGATGCCTACAGTATAGGCAAGCAGAAGGAAAGAGCGTTTCACGAATGAAGGGAATACATACACTATATGTACTTGATCATTGCTTGATCATGACCTGGTGATTTATGTACTTGGCCTGGTGATTGACCAATTGCAGTCCTCGAATAATGAATTGAAGCGCCCAGGGTGGGAAACATGCCTATTCATTGATACAGATCGTGTTATGAGCTCTTGGATATGCGTGGTCTTTGTCTAAGTCCCTGAGTCAATGGTCCGTGACTAGCGGGCACCGTGGCGCAGGCGGCCCGGCATGGGACGCCGCGCAGGACCCCCACGATGTAGCTAGGATTCGATGCGTAGTGCATCACGGATCGTCGGTGGAACGCGTTTGATCGTCGTCCAGAGTCAGGTATTTCTGAGAATGAATGGCGTAACGGAGACCTGGCCAAAAGAATGCAGTGGATGATCATTGCGGTTCGTTGTGGTGGGGAAGGGGAGCACTACTGGAGCACTGCGTCAATTTCCAAGTAGATAAGTGACTGTAACGTGTGATTGAATGACTGACGGAGTACTGTACATACTTGCTTGATTCAATTTGGGGTCACGGTCCCGTCTCAGTCGAGTAGAGCGCGCCGTTCCGCTGTCGAGAGGTTAGCACCTGAATTGTGTACGTTATCAGACGTTCAAGAGTCCAGTCAACCGAGTTAGGTCTGGGGCACTGGGTATGGTATTTCGCTTGGTGCCTGCTTGTAGCAGCGCTTGACGTTTCTTCGAAGCTGCTGGAACCAAACGAAACCGCATTGCACTGACACAGACACAGGTTCGGGACATGGCATATGCTTGAAACCCGCCGTCCGTCGGTTGCGCTGCAACTAGTAAGGTGAACCACGTATTAGAACTGTGGCGTTGGTTGCGGTTAGTTGCGGTTGCCACTGCGGAGGTTGTAAGGGGGCTGTTCCGCGTATTTCAAATGAGGTAATTGACGCATAGCAACGCTGGTGACACCGAAAGAGACAACAGTAAGAGAGTGAGGGAATGTAGGACTGTGTGGGTGGTATACAGATGTGATGTTGAACGTAAGAGTTAATGATCACAGAGTGATGAGAAAAGGAACTGAAGAGAACTCAGAGTTGTATCGGTCACAATAGTCTTAGAGTAAGTGATCGAGCCAGCACTTGACTATATGCCACAATGGCCAAAGGCTCGTCGACCACGATAACCAAGCCCAAGCGCGGCAAGCCGCCCAGCCTGACGCTGTCGCGCGACCGTGGGCCCGTTGCGGCCATCCAGATCGAGGCCGACGTCGACTCGCCCGTGCTCGAGTTCTCGGACGATGACGATGAGGAGGAGTCGGAGGATGGCCTGCTCAGACTGGACTCGGACAATTCGTCGCCGTCCAATTCGCCCATGGCGCCCATCCACCACTTGACGCTGTCCGACGACGACGACGGCGCAGACATCAACAAGGACTTGGCCGCCTTGGAACAGCTCCGCCGGAACGTGCAGAAGAACCTCCGCCTGCGCCCCATCCGCTCGCATAATTCGCTATCGGCCAAGATGCGCTTGGCCGGGGGTTCGCCCTTCCCGCCGTTCTCGCCACCGCCACCGATGCGGCAGGACACAGTGACGAGCCCGGCATCGAGCACTGCATCGTCGTACTTCACTCCGCTTTCCGACGCAACATCGTCGCCGACGATATCACTCAACTCCTCTGTCTCGGATTCTTCTTCTCTGCCGCGTTCGCCGTCGCCAAGCGAGTACCGTTGCCGCGTTCCCCAGCCAGTCGACGCAGGATCTCTTTATTCTCGGCTGTCATCTCCGACACGCCCGCTCCTCATCGACACTCGGCCCCTTCCTGCCCATCTGTCTTTCCACATACTGCACAGCATACCTATCGCGATCCCGTCGCTCATCCTCAAGCGCTGTCGTAAGCCCGGTGGCGGTCTTGCATCGCTCGACTCTCTCAAGCAATATATCACCACAGAGGACGGCAAGCGTACCTGGGAAGAGCTCATGCAGCCAGGCGGGCCATGGGATGGCGATGTCATCGTCTATGACGACGAGATGGACATCCGCGACAGGGAGAATATGGCTGTCCCCGCCTGGGCCCTTCTACCCGTCATCGCACCATTGCTCAGTTTCGGAAGCGCGGACTACCTGCTTGGTGGTATTGGATCTGCAGGCCACCATCCTGATCTCGAAACGCTCATAGTGTCAGACACTGCCGGGCGATTCACTGATGAGGCTCTCGGAAGGAGGACCGGCGTCGGCAATGGTGTGTTTCAGCTCGACACACACCAGCCCTTTCATCCCAAATCAAGCCTTGAAGTTGAAATATCGCAATCTGCATCTTCTACCTCTTCCACCAGTGACTCACATTTCCCTCCACCACTCTCGCCCCTCCCCATAATGCCTGGCGCCATGCTCGGTAATGGTCGTATCACCAAAATTGCCGAGCCCAATTCTGCGCTTGTGAACATAATGGACGTGACACCATCGCCGCCACCCTCGCAAGCCGGTTTCAGACGGCCTCCACCTCCACAGCGTCGGCCCAGCGCACCAAACCTTCGTCGTCTCGATACCTCATCGGCAGAGCGACTCAACTCCATACCGAAACTGCAGGTCCGCACGATACCCATAAAATCGGCCACATTAGCGGTCCCTCCTCTATCACTCCATGGCCCGCCATCGCCCTCACATCTTAACCTCACACACTCGAACCACAATACACCGCCTGCATCTGCCAATCATTGGGTTACTTCACCGACATCGCCTGGGGACATTTATTCCGCTTATTTCACACCACCTCATACCCCGACGGCCCATAACCGATTCCCTTCAGGGCCTTCGTCGTACATCCCGTCCGCGCCGTCCACGGCACGCCCAGACGACCCTCTAACAACAGAAGAGCCCTTCTCGTTCGTTGTCAGCACTATTCTACCTGGCTTCCTCTTCCTCGGTCCAGAGCTCACGACATCCGAGCACGTAGCGGAACTCCAATCATTGGGGGTGCGAAGGATATTGAACATCGCCGCGGAGTGCGAAGATGATCTTAACTTGACGCAGACGTTCGAACGTTACGTGAAGATTCCCATGAGAGATACCGTGGAGGAGGATGGGATTGCGCGAGGTGTGAGGGAAGTATGCGATATTCTCGGTGCGTACAATCAGAACTGTCGGTGTCAGGCGGAAATGCTGATGGACAGCGTATGTCTAGATGATGCCCGGTTACATTCTGCACCGACCTATGTGCACTGCAAGGCGGGCAAATCAAGAAGCGTCACTGCCGTCATTGCTTATCTTATTCATGCCAACCATTGGACATTGTCAAGGGCCTATCAATTCGTCCTGGAGCGCCGCAAGGGCATATCACCCAATATTGGCTTTGTTAGCGAGCTGATGACGTTTGAGGAAGAGGAACTGGGTGGCAAATCCGTCGGGGTACAACCGCCGAATCATTCCACCGGAGATGTACCCACGAACGGTGACGGCGGGGGATCCTATGGTGGGAGTTATGGTGTGGCTGCCGGTGGACGTCGTGGTGGGCATATCAGGGAAAGTCTTCCACCAGAAGCTTTGAGCGCTGGCGGCCTGGATCACGGCGGCTACGGAGACTCGGCGCAGGAGATGGAGATCAGGGATGCTACTGGGCGCTACCGCCATGCTCGACGGGCTCCAGTAGACGAAAACACCCTGCAGCCCATGCGCAGGGTGAGCAAGGCTGGGCTGGAAAGCTCCGCCTAGCACGACGAGGGCGTAGTGGCCTTTGGGACCCCTTCTTGGAGCGCCCTGTTGATCTACCTTAACTTATCTATCATAACGTCTGACCTTGGTTTTTTTCTGACTTTTGTATTGTTTCGTTGTTTTCTTGACTTGCGCATCATTACTTGCATACGCTATGGCTGTTTTGGGAATTTGTTGACATACTTGGGCACATTGGCATCTGTATCATGCATCGACCTGACCTGAATGTGGCGGATGTGGCGTCGAATTAGTACTCAGGGCAATGATCCCCTGCTGGGGATATCCGATGATCGATCGATCATGCTGAGTCATGCATCAACAAAATTTGGGAAATTGCTCTTGCTCTTGTTCCACGACCACCAGTTCCAAAGCTACGAGGCTCACTACGCACAGGATTCTTCGTATGAAGGATCCATATTTCGTGAGCGGGCTAAGGTCTGAGTATTCTAGTCCCCCTTCGATCGGCTCTAGCCGGGCTCTGTCCTAATGGACAGCGGGGCATACCAGAAAGACGATTGCGCGCTGCATTGTTGCCCGAAGATTCGCAAGAGGAGGGCGCGGTGTGCGATCTTGGGATATGCTTCGGGGATTGGGCGACACTGCGTTTTTAACTCTCGGAAGGGAGGCGGCTGTCGTCTTTCAGTGCACTTCGTGGCCCGCGTCTTAGATGCGGAACTCGATTCAGACTACTCTGGGACTGGTGCGAAAGCATCGCTTTGCGAGTGTTATTTTTTGCTGTTTTCTCCTTCGTGGAGACATCTGTTGTTTTGGGAGGGTCAGGAAGTGAGGGCTAGACGGTTGTCAGTGTTTCTCGTGTGGGTGTCAAGATTCTATCTACTATCGAAAGAGTCTCATCGTCGACGAGTAGATATGGATGTAACATACGTTGCCTGTATATTGTCCTGATGGAATCTGCAATCGATATCGTAGTGTGGAAATTCAGATGGCCAACAAACATCTCAACTTATCTTGAACGCAGCGTTGACGAATTTGAATATGTATTGTGCGTGAATGTTCTGCTTCAAATGAGTGTCATTAAGAAGAGATACAGAACCTCCGAGTCATTGTCAAGGACAAGGAGCGTTCTGAGTCATCGGACCGCAAGTGCATCAACAAGTCGCACAAGAGAGCAACCGTCCGAGCAGAAGCTTATTTGACGAAGCGCTGATCCCGCCATGACAGAGGCTACTTCCTGTGGGAGATCTCTTGTCCCAACGTCCAACATGTCGTCTGCAACAACCGCCCTGGTCGTTGGCGACTCTGCCAAGTTTTCTATTATTCTGTCCCTGCGCTCTCCTCGAGAGGCTATCTTCGTTGATGAGACCATCTACAATGAGGTTGATGCCCGTCTGGCCCTGTTCTTTGATACTGCCACTGGCGCCCGCGTGGGGCAAGATGGCCGCTCGGCCTTTCGAGCTCTGGTGGGCAGGCCAACGAATAATAATTGCGAGTTGAGCTCACTGCTTTTATGATTTAGGGAGCCCTGTCACAATTCGTCGGCCAGGTCGCGACGAAATGGCGGATATACGCGTTCAACTCGACCTTCTGGGAATTCCTCTGGAAGGCTATCCGGAATTTTCAGCTTACAGACGGTGAACCCGAGATTCCTTGGAGCGCGCTTGAAGATAGTGGGCGCCGTATCCTCCTTCGCCTTCTGAGCGATATCGGGTTTTGGGAATGGGATTGGACGCGGTGCAGGTTTCCGCTACCGCGCACATTATCGTGCCCCCAGAGCCGGAAGTTCCTGCTTTCAATTTCGACTTACGATCCCGATGACCTCGAGGGACCGTTGGGCACTAGTGGGTTGCGACATTCGGCACTTCATGATGTTCACACTAGTGCTACGAGAATTCGGCTTGAGAAGGGGAGAAAGATCATCTCAGAGCTGGTGAACATGGAGCAGTGGGATCGTGTGGACCGAAACGTAGGCTGTCCTCCGTCAAGGACAGAGTCGGATGGTTTCAGCGTCCAGCGGGTTAGTGCATCTTTCAGCCCGGTACGTGTCGCGCACGGCTACCTTTACTCGTCCCTCATGGAATGGCAGACTGTTGTTCCCGAAACGCCACAAACCATATCTGATGCTTCCGCTGCTTCATCACGTTCTAGCACCTCAAAGACGCTTGCGGGGAACTTCTCTGCGCCTCCCGTGCGCAAGCCACAAAGCTACAACCCGCCCATTTCAATGTCCATAGCGAAGACTCGACTGCCTGCCTCGCAGACACCAGCAAAAGACAAATCATTTCAGGCAGATAAGCCGCATGCGTCTCCTACTAACGTATGTTCCAAACTAATCCCATGAAAGGACTGAATTCACTTGGAAGCAGAATAAGCCTGGGCTACGGCTACCTCCTTCGCAATTGCCGACCAAACATGAAACCCCGAAAAAGAATCATCCAAACACCTCTCCAAGTCGAAACAATGCAAGGCTGTCATCTGGGCTGTAACCTTATATACTTACAAGCTTGCAGATTGTCATCGCCAAGTCATTCCAGCCGCCACGGGGCTTGTACGAAACATTCAAAGACGAGACAGGCTTTTATCCTCCAGAGTCGAATGACCAGCTCAGTCACGATACATCGTACATCCAGGATCTTCGCAAGGTTGCTGACAAGTACCGCTGGACGGACGTCGCCATGAATCGAGCGGTCAAAGAAGAAGTGGGCAACGAAATATACTCTCTACTGGTTCTTTTCAAAGGCCATCCGCAAAGATACAGGGCCTTCAACAACTTTCAAGTGCCTAATATCGTTGCTTTGGTGAAGAATTGGGAAGTTGTACCAGTAAAGAGGAAAATCACGGTACGTATGATCATGTTCGTGCTTACTTGCCTCTGATTTTGGAGGGTAGTGCGAGACATGTGCGAAGCAGAATTTTGATTGCTACCGTCAAAGCTATATGGAAAAGGAAGGAGCGGCGTGTCGGCACTGTCGCTTTACCAAGATCGCTTGTGCGTCCACGCCATCTGAGTCCGCTTGTCAAAGTAGCTCGTCGGCTACTCAGCGGAGCACTAAGAAGGAGGGACGGACAAGGAATGCGGAGGCTATAGTCGGGGAAGAGGTTGCTTCGAAACGGCTGAAGACTGCCCATGTATGGCTTCAAGGCTTTAGGGCCACCGGGGCGAAGAAAACCTCCCAGAAAAAGTCCCCGTTAGACCTACCTCGCATCCAAACATTAGCAGCCGAGTCAAGTGATGATGAAGTAGAAGTTAGAGAAAGTGATTAAACACTTTCTTAGTCTGGTAATCCACGTACAGTATGTCTATGTTAACATGTAACACAGGTTGTACTCTTGGAGAAGCGGCCAGCTCTGAGTATCGTTACCAGTCTTGGGATGCGCATTTGATCGTTGAGGCCTGCCGCCTTGGGCGAATGGAATGAATTTCTCACGCTTGTTTTCTGGAAACCTCTTCCTCACTCGACGCTTCTACAATTACTTCAGGGTGGCACCACGCTCTGGCCTCTGATACGCACTAATACCGTATGCTGAAACACTGAACTATCTTCATGTGATCTATTCGGGACTCTCGGAGGCTCATAAGAGCGCAACTTCGGCCTTGGCCTGATTTTTCAGCTCCAATCTACCCCGTTTCTGTCCCAGGATCTCTCAATCCACCCACCATGGCCCAACCTGATGGAGATCTGAGCGACTATGTCGTGGTTGGTGGCGGCCTTGCTGGCCTGGTCTTAGCCGCCCGACTGTCCGAGGATCCAGCTACGACAGTTACAGTGGTTGAAGCTGGAAGAGACGTGACAAACACTCCAGAGCATTCGATACCAGGTATTGGCTCAACTCTGGCGAGAGAATGTCACTGATATGCGCAGGGCTTGCGTTCCATAACCTGGGCAAACCCGATATTCACTGGTTATTTCAGACAATTCCCCAAACCAACGCTCATGGTCGTCAGATCTTTCAACCTAGGTGTGTTCATCGAGCGTCTCTTAGACCTCAGCTAACTGCGATTAAGAGGAAAGGCTCTCGGTGGAGGCTCCATGACCAATCCGATGGTGCTCGGTCGGTGCGTTTGAATGACATCTTTGCAGAAAAGCGACGTTATTCGAGTGGTAGTGGACATAAGATCGAATATGATGGTGGGTGGGAAGAGCACTGTAGGTAGATACACCTCTGACCAGCTGCACACAGCTATCGAAGAGCTTGGCGCAGATGGGTGGAATTGGTCCACGTTCTTGGAAGGCATCAAGAAGGTGTGTCTTTCACCGCACTTAGGACCTTCGAGAATTTTGACAATCTTGTTACAGTCAGAGACGTTCACCGTCAGTCCTGACGAGCAGGAGACCTTGAAGATTCACGTTGATGAACGTTATCACGGCTCATCGGGTCCCTTGTACCGTTCTCCGCCAAAGTGGATCAGCAATGTTGACCCCAGCTTCTTCGAGGCCTTGGCTAGCTTGGACGTTCCATATAACCCAGATCCCGTAAGTCTTGTTACATAAGATCTCTCGCTTGCCAAACGAAACGATTCTGTAGGCCTCTGGAGACAATGCAGGTGCATGTATCAGCTCACATGCAGTGGATCCCATCAACGTCGTGAGGAGTTCGTCAGCATCAGTGAGTGTATTCCGAGACGGAAGTTCAATCTTCATCCCGTTGCATTTGAAAGGGATACTATGAGCCTAACAAGTCAAGACCAAATCTCAAAGTCATCACTGAAGCGCTGGCCACACGTATTGTCTTCAGAGACTCCGACTCGGAAGAGGTCATTGCCGACGGTGTCGAGATCATCAAGGATGGGTCCACTCTTGTTCTCAAAGCCAGGAAGGAAGTGATTTTGTGTGCTGGTGGGTCACAGTTCAAGTTGCATTCAGAGCATGAATACAAGGTCGCTCATGTCTAAAAGGCTCATTCAATTCGCCGATGCTGCTAGAGCTCTCCGGTAGGAGATACATCATCTAGACTGCGTTCAACCTCGCTCAGACTTGTCAAAAGGCATCGGTGATCCGGAGGTTCTTCAATCGCACGGTATCAAGACATTGGTCAACCTACCTGGAGTGGGAAATAATCTTCGTGAGCTGCTCTTACATGGCGCGCAAGGTTGTTCGCTCACCACTCTATTCACGGCCAGAGGTCAGCTAGCTTCTTCGTACCAAGGTGAAAACTAATACTCAACAGGACCATCTGTGGTGTACGTACACCGCCGAAGCCGTCCCAGAGTGCGAAACATCGGAGATGCTTCAGGACTCGGAATTTTTGGCTGCTGAGATGGCGCGATAGTACGTCCAGTCTACGAACGTTCTATTGGACCTTGCTCACTGCTGGATCAGTCAAACGGAGAAGAAAGGGATGATATCTCAATGCGCTTCCAGCGCATACGCTTTCCTACCTCCAGCCAAATTCATGGAACCTGCGGCTGTTCGTACTCTTGCTGATCATGCAAGAGCACGATACGAACACTCGGATACCACTCGCCAGATACAGATCCGCTGGTTGACCGACAACACAGTGCCTCAACTCGAGTGAGCCCACCGTCCTTCCACTTTCTGTTCATATGAATATTAGCTGACCCCGTTCGAAGATTCGCCGCCACAAACGGGTTCATTCCAGGCACAGGGAAGAGCGCCGAGCCTGGAAAGTCGTACATATCCTTCCTAGTCGCCCTTCAGCACTCATTCTCCCGAGGCTCCGTACACATATCTTCGCCCTCGCCTGACGCGGCACCGCTCATCGACATTAACATCCTGGACAACGACATTGACATGGAGATGATGTTGGAGGGTATGAAGTACGCGCGTAGGGTTGCCGACACTGAGCCCTATCGAAAGATACTCGTGAGGGAGGTCAGTCCCGGGCTAGAGGTTGACTCGGATGAGAAGATGAAGGAGGTGATACGCGCCACAATACAAACGCTGTTTCATCCGATCGGAACCGCGTCTATGCTTCCGAGAGAAAATGGAGGCGTGGTCGACAGTAAGCTCAAAGTGTACGGAACTCAGAACATTCGCGTCGTGAGTGATCCTCCGCGAGCTGGTTAACAGAATTTGAGCCTGACTTGTTATGCGGTCTTGTAGATTGACGCGTCGATACTCCCCATCCATGTCTCGGCCCATTTACAGGCTACTGTGTATGGATTAGCAGAAAGAGTAAGCCTGGAGCGATATTCGTAAAGGGAATGTTGTTGCTGACTTGTTTAGGGTGCAGAAATCGTTCGCGATGAGCAGGTGGAGGTCCCGTCTCTTTAGTCTGGAATTTCTGCCGCCTTGGAATTGTGCCATGATTGAAACGAAAACCGTCATACCGAGCTTGTATGACGAGCTACGACGAGTACTTACATATGTTATCTTTCACAAGAATTTTGAGCCTTTGACACGAAGGGACGTAAACGCCTCAACAATGAATTGAAGCTTGTCACCTTGTTCTTTTGTTCATCCACTCTTAGATAGCTGTCTCGGAGCGTGTATGGGTAGTTCCTACTCTGGCCAAATTCCTGAAAAACTTTGTGTCATTAGAATGATAGTATATGGCAAAGGAAATGCAGGTCCGTGGATATATAACATAGCACTCAGTCTCAATACCCGGCCGCTGGTGGGTAGCCTCCTCCTCCTCTCCTCTGTCCATAGTATTGCTGTCCACTGACACCGCCAACAAGCGATGCGGTCGTGTTGCCTCGTCCACCCGCTCCGTGATAGTTGCTGTCCTCTTCGGAGAAATCCTGCTGCCCAGCAAGGAGAGGGTCCTTAACCTCCCACACGGCGGACTTGCTGCCGACGGAGAACTCAAGATCCTCTTTCTATTGCTAGTTAGCAAAGGCAGGGAAGAAATGGAGGCGAAATGAACGTACAGTGATAGAGTCCCAGTACTTGTACACCATCATAACGCTGAGGAGAACACAGAGCTCCGAGAAGAAGAGCCCATCGATGTAATGCTTGATCGCGTCGCAGATGGTCGTGCTGAATGCGAAAAGGATGACCATGCCGATGACATAGAAGGCGGTGCCGAAGATGATATCGCCAATGGGCCAGCGGTCCTCTAGCGTGCGGAAGACGAGAAGAAGCTGCGATATGATGTAGATGGGCACGCAGACGAGCGGCCAGAGAAGGTAGATGACCCAGAGGGCGGTGGATTTATCGTAGGACATGCCGGCAAAGCCCTTGAAGGTGGCAATGGCGAAGAAGAAGCCGACGCCAAAGACGGCAAGACAGGCGATGCGGAGGCCCCAGAGGGACTTTGGCGTACCATCCTCTGCCCACTGGAAGCCGACGAATGCGTTGATGAGCAAACAGCAGTAGGTGGCTGCTATGAGGCCGGTGTATATTGCTGCAAACCACTACAGAAACATAAGCACGGGCACAGGGTAGAAAATGTTGCAAACAAACCTCGTAAGCGGCGTTTGAGGTGGGGATGATGCCAGAGTCAAGGAAAAAGCCGAGAAGCTGGATGAGGGCGTACATCCAGAAAAAGGTGACGATCTCTTTACGGCCAACGGCAGTGTACTTGGAGCGGATGTGATATATCATGATGGCCGTCATGATAAGTGCGACGATGTGGATGAAGCATGTTGCTGCTGGGTGTCAGTGACGAGCGCTACGGGGGCGGTGACAACGCACAGGGCTGGAAGATGAGGGTCCCTCCAACGTCGACGTTGCGGCTATAGCATGTCGGTACGATGCCCTGGTCGCTCCCTACGAGCGGGCAGATAACGAGCGCGGCGGTTTGGCAAAGAGAGTCGAAAGAGCCGAACTTTAGGCCCATTGTTGGAGGCGGGAAAGAGGGTATTCGGAAAAGGCGTTAGTGGCGGCTAGTGTAGAGTGGCTCTGCGAGAACTGCACGGGAAAGGCAGCAGCGGGGAGGGGAAGGCCGTCGTTCGCTGCCCAGCGCGATGATGAAGGTGGAGAGCGAGTTTCAAATGCGCTACTTTCTCACACTACCACCCACGTGCGTCGGTCCGAGCTCCGAGTATGCACAGATTCAAGTTGAACAAGCGAGTCGTCTTCACTCTGCCACCGCATACTTGTTCATTTCTTGAACGTCTACGAGATGACCAACACAGTGACGCTGACCTTGCTCATGCCTTGCTGCGTGCTGAAAACTTCTTGTCTTATATCCTTGAGCCACACCGCAAGAAGTCTTGCAAGGACATGAAGCTGACATTGAGGCCATCGTCTGTGCGTGAGTAGTTCCTCCAGAGTTCCTCAAGCAGTATAAGCTCTCGTATCACTACGCAAATTTCGCGCATGTCTTGATGAGCTCTCACGTCACATTGAAGGTGGAAGGAAGGTATAATATTAAGGGTTGGAGCGCCGGTAAACGCGTAGCTATCCGAGATCTCTAACAGCAGATGAAAATCAGGCAAAGGGAACTATGATGAGAGGTTAAGTATAGGTTGGATTCATGGGGAGTAAGCGGGATGTAGTACGAGACAAATTAGAGAGAATTTTCCTTTCGCCGACGTCCCCATGTATCGAACTCTCCAAAGGTCCACGCGTCTTTGTGCTTGCTGGCGCATCCTGGCCAAAGGTTCATAAACCAGATAATCACCGTTGGGAGGGTGAACCTGTACGACGTGTCAGCTGCTGTAGGCAAAGATCACGGAGTGCACCTACCAAGGGGCCGCGCTAGTATCCAAATTGACGACAAGAAAAGGCAGGGCGTAGGAGAAGGTCATCTCCTTTTGTACGTATGCTTTTGTCGCCTGACTCAATGCGGTGATGTCTTCCTTTGACATCGATTCACGAAGTAAGGCACTATCAAGGGTGGTGATTTCCTGTGAATAAGATATTGTTACAGTTTGTTATAAAAGCGGGAGATGCGAAGTCGCAACATACATCTGTCAGATGCGGGATGAGGTTTGTACCCAAGGCGTTGATCAAGGGGACGAATGTTTCGGCGTTGTATTCGTCGACTTTCACGTTCCGAATGTAGTCGGTGAACGCCTCGAGATCGTGGTGAAAGGCTTCGTGTTGCTCGACGTTGACGGCGAGGCTGCCTTTGCCCGTTCGCTTCTCGATCAGAGGGAAGAATGTCTCCTCTTCATAATCGTGGTGACCTTGGAGGACCTCTGTCTGTCGAATTTTTAGTTGAATTTTCGGGGATAGGGACGAGTCGAAAAGCAACTCACAAACGCCAGACAGAATGTCCTGTATCCCTCGAATCGAGCGGCAGTCGCTACAGGCGCGTTCCTGAGAATCGAGTTGAGAGCTCGTATGAAGACGTTGTGGACGACAGCCATCTCCCTGCGTAAAATGAGTGGGTTGAAGAATTGGCGGCGCGTATACTCACATTGCCTGGAAATCCCACAGGTCATTGGGGTCGCCTGGTGGGATAGCTGTTGACGCATCAACTCTGTCAGGGTCCGTTGAACGTGCAGAGGAAGTGGACGTACGAATAAGTGGAAAGGACATGCTGGTAGGTGAAGAGGCGTTCTGAGAATGAGAGATGCATTTATACCGTCCCTTAGATGATGCTCCAGCTCAAGGTGGATCATGATTGAGTGATATTGACCAATTGCAGTCGTTGAATTGAGCGCCCGTAGCAAACCTCCCTGACAAGACATGAGGCCCAACTTGATGCAGAACAGTTATTATTGGCCAGCGGGTGATGTCCGTCGATACAGTTAGCAAATACTACGAGGCAACACGCCGCGCCTTGCCACGCAAAACCCGCGCCCACAACGTAGCTGACTTGAATCCTTGATTAGCGCTCGCCTGTCCGTATTTGGGTTTCGCTCACCCGAGCGATCTGCCCGTGCGTAAGACTAGTCTACATAGAGATCGTCTAGAGGGAGAGCACGCACCGCGGCGCGCGCATGGTGGCCAGCCAAAAGTGAGAACATGGCGGCTTTCCAGCAACTTTTAGAATTCCTGTGATCGGTTTCAGCCTCGGTCGGCCTCTCGGACCGAAAGTTCTGTCGTCGGGTGTTCCCGATCAGGCGACCGAACTCTGAGTCTCTATATACGCTCAACCTTCACCGATGTCGACACACATGCCAGTCGTGGATTTATATACCTGTGAGAAGCCCTGGAGCAGCTACTTCTTTCTCTCAGAGCTATGCCCTTCATTAAAGGAACAACAAGTACTAACTGTGTTGACCAGGGTGCCATCGCGGGTGGTGCTATTGCGGGCTATGCCTCTCGAGTCAATACAATGAACGCCGACCGACCATCATGTACGTGACACCGTTTAGCGCACTCGTTGGCATGTGCTAACTTTCTTCAAAGTATTCTTGCTCTGCTTATCGGATGCTTCATTCCGCTAAGGATTCTACCCTCTAGATTCAGTGCCCTGGCGGCAGGTGCTTTCTGTAGCCAGTTTGGCGTTCAAGGCGCGTGGGGTGCTATTTCGCTCCCTCGAAATATCAACCCGAATGCGAGAGTCTCTGGCTGTACTGTGTACAGGAAGTCAATTCATTCCGAGTCGGCCATCAGGAATCCTATCGTGGACACTCGGACACACAATTCACAGCGAAACACAGCTTTCTCACTCATAGTATCCTGCATGCTGCTCTCACGTCTAAAGCAATCAAAGCACATCTCTCATCGCCCTCACTTATACCATGCCCAACTTCGACCAGAACGCCGCCTCTGAAGTCTATCTACGAGTTCTACAGCAACGAAAACATGGAATACCACTATGGTGCCCTACAGTGGACACAAACGAATCATTTGAATACCGGGAAAAGGGTCACAGCATTGGCGACGTGGTACATCGCACTAACGATGGCTGCTTTGACCTCCTCCTCAACGTTCATCTATTACACACACACCCCATCAACGCTGCGAATGGCCGTACAGGTTCCATACCGCCCGAATTGCCTGTCATCGCCAAACCTGCGCTCTCAGTGCGCCAGGCGTTCCCTCCGAAAACCTCATTGAGCAATGCCACTGTCAAGGTGAAGGCGTCGAGCCTAGGAGCGTCGGCAGACAGGTTTGGGTGCGTACTACTTGATCCGTGTTAGTTTGGCTGCACGTTTGACGATCTGTCTGTGAAGCTTTCCTTTGGGTGCTGGATTCGAGTTCGATCTTCGAACGGAGAGGAAAGAAATGGCGGCGCTTATCCTCCCACAAGGTGCGACGCGCTTTAACACGAGCAACAAGGACATCTATCTGGATTATGCTCGCAAATACGCTTGCATGCTGTATCACTATGCGAACGTGACCATGGGTCGCCAGGCCAGTAGTGGAACGCTATTCCTGATCACGGGCTGTGATAAGGCTCGTTCGTGGATGAATGCTGCCTCAGCACAGAAGTTCAATCACATCAGCCTCTCTGCCAAATTAATATCGCCCGGCCTGGTCCAAGGGCACATGTCCATCGAGAACACATCCGGTGGAACCGGCGATCCGGAGATGAATTACTTCCCCATCACCAACGACCAGCTCTGCCCAATCGATAACGAGCCGAATCAATGCGTGTTTGCAAGGGGTTACAGTATTGGCATACGTGAAAGTTCCATGCGCCGCCAAAAGGTGCGGGTGGAGGTCAAGGAGCATAGCAGCTGGCGGCCCACCACATCCCGCGACAAGGTGCCGTTCTCATCCTCAGCGTCGTCTTCAACTACATGGCCTTCCCTTTCGTCATTCGGGTCGGACTTCACGTCAAGTCAACGAGTCTCCGGTGGTAATCATGGTGATCATTCCCCAGACAGTGACTCGGACGTGTTCCAGACTCGTGTACCCGCTGCGGTCTTTCCGGAGGGCTCTGACAGTACGGGGATTCAAGCCACTGTCTCCACGAGTGGCAGTCCTCCAGACGATCTCGATAGTGACTCCTCCGACAACTCTGACCAGAGTTTCTATGTACAGCCGTCTCCGGCATATTCCCCTCCTGTAAGTCGGTGACCAAGGGATTCACGCATATCATTAACGTCGTAGCAGCCCTTGAATATTAGTGCCTTAATAGGTCAACGCATCTTGGCTAGTGATCATCTACTTTTACGCCTACCTGCTGTCCTGAAGTCACTTTTCATAGGACCTCTTTCCAGATGCATTGGCATATGCTATACACGATGATTCATGGATGTCGGCCTTTGAAGGGCAGGGGGAGAACATCGAGTCCATGGTGCAGGGAGTTTTGACGCTCAATGCTGTCGATGTCGTGGAGGGTGAGCTAGCATCTCGAGCCAAAATCAGCCTTAATGATTGCGATCAGGTGTTGCTAGTCTCAAACCGCTAGAACTCAGTAACAGCGTTCACATCCCCAGGTCTCCTGACCTTGCAATGACCTTGCCCCACTCCGCCGACGATGACATGCAAGCCGAAGATTCGCACAAAGAAGAACGGGACGCCAATTTTCCATCTGAGGCAGTATCCACAGGCGAGTGCCTTTGCTCGTCACTTCACCAAGAGTTCTAAAAGTTGTCTCACAGGCGGGCTAGGTGTTTCTGTAGTATCTCGCACCGCGCTCCCGATAGATCGTGCTCTTGTTACAACGCTCAACTTGGAAGACCTGTCTGGAGGTCCATGCGATGAAGATACAGGCGACGAATTGCACCCACAGGAAGCTTTACCAAGACTATCGCTGTATGGGCAAACTGAGGTCAATGGCAGCATGAGCTCCCACGGATCTCTCAGCACGACCGCAGCCGAAGTAGGACCATCAGCTACTCATGGTGACCTACCACTCGCGAACCTCAGAGGTCCGCGGATGAGGGGGAAGACTCGGAGACAACAACGCCACCGAGACGAGGCGCATGAACGAGGCGCCTTTTGTTTGCCCGACATGCTATGGGGTGACATACCCGACCAAAGCTTTTCTAGACAGTAAGTTGCTTTTCCCTTGGTGGTCCATGGGCGTGCTAAGCCTCTTGGTGTAGGACACATCCAGACAGAGCACTACAATCTTGTATACCGCTGCGATTATCCGGGATGCGAGAAAGAATACGCACAGCAGACATTACTTGATCGCCATCGTCGAGACTGGGAGCACAATCTACCTTCGCCGGGGTCTCAATCCTATCAGCAGGTGCAATATAGGAATTTCCCTGGCCGGCCGTCTTACAGGGACCTCCCACCTTCTTCTCTTGTTGAGTCTATACCAGACATGCATCCACAGCCCCACTCCGAAGGTAACGTGCTGTCCCGTTTCTTGGATAGACGTGTTGGTAGTGGTTTCGAATGGCCAACGCCTCGCAGAAGAAGGGCAGGCGGAGGAGGTGGACAGGATGATTCTCAGATCTCGGAGAGTCCTTTGTTGTGAGTCCTCGGCCTTCGTTTCTCATTCCTCTACGTCTAAACTGGTCAAACCTGAAGTCAAGCCTGGAGTACAAAGAAAGCTACGGACTCAACGCCTGAATGTTGATGGACTTGACACTATGACATGAATTGCGACGAGGAAGGAATTAAAAATTGACAGAAAGACTTTCTGTCAAATTATTGGTATGAGGAGAGACTCGACTTCATTTGTCGTTGATGCTTCAGTTTCAACGGCGTGTACCCTGTCGAGCATCTCCCGCTCGTTCATGAGCAAGCCATGTATATCATGATCAGCATGTTATGATTGCGGCCACCACCGCTTTACTTGTGTACCGTCGTTGTTTTGTTGTCCAGAGTTCCTGTTGTGATTAGCGGGTTTCGGAGCAGGTTTCAACTGGCATGTGGCCCGAACGCGCGGCAGATGCACAGCTCTATGGTGGCCGAACGTGACAGTTGGTTAGGATCTACGCAGGATTTATGCGAAGAAACGTATGAGTAAGAAGTCTGGAACTGCCACTTGAGGAGAGAACAAGCAAGCCAGTAGCATGATATTTCCTCGGGTCCGCGTTTCCTCTAGTCGTGTCGAGACGCGTCTACCGGAGAATTCGGGTTACGGCGCTATTATTGTTCGTTGCCAAAGACAGTGACGAGAGCCTCAAGCAAGCCCTTGCCAAAGTAGGATAGGGTCGATGCCAAACGGTGGCAATTCGGTAGACTGGTAGCAGACAAGGAGTAGCTAGGCTCCTTATGAGACTTGGAGAATGGAGACGCAGCCGCAGCAAAGGTATTCTCAGACTCTGTAGCAAGAGTAGTCAAGACCCAAGATCCGAGTGCTGATAGATAGTTCTCAGTATCCAAGAAGAGGTTGGAAGTGTGAGAGAGTTTATAGCTTCGCAGTATAGCCGACCCGAGAAAGTGTTAAGACATTAGGCCGAGTTTGAATGCACGTTACAGCACCCCATGGGTCTGAATATAGCAGTGCACTGTGCACGTATGTCGGTTCAGTGTGGGAGTCACCCCGGAGTAGTGTTTTTTTCTTTAGGAAACGGTGGGACGATATTCTTCTCTGTTGCTGATCCTAGTGGCACGAACTTGGGATCCACCGACGTCTGCAAAGGGTGCGGAAAGAGTTGAGGGGTACCGGGCGTGATAGCCAAGTACGGCCGAGATTGAGTGGAAATCACTGAAACATATTTGCGGCGATTGCCATTTGCGGCTGCAATTGGCAATTGGTTCTCGCGTCATCGTTTGTTTCTGCTCTGACATTCATTACGCTGTGGTGCCGCCCTTGACGACTCAGTCCCCACCGCCCTCCTCGACGTCGACATGGACTACCGCGGCGGCGGCGAGCGGCGCCCTCCGCGTGCGCCCCGACCCCAGCAGACCCAGCCGTATCCGCAAGATCAACCACCATCCCACCACCGTCCCCAGTTCCTGCCGTCAGAGGGCTCGAAAGGCAATGTGTCTTTCCAAAACACCGAACGCGGCCAGCGCTCCAGCCCCATCGACCAGCAGCGCCAGCGCTCGTTTCCCAGCGCATACACGCACAACCCACAGGTCGATGTCGAATCGCTCGAATACGGCGCCGACAGCAAGGTGTTCCGTAAAAAGAGCCTCGTTCGCCCCGACCGCGAAAAAATCGAACCGGGCCATCGGCAGTGGCACTACCGCAGCCACGCGCAGAAGCTCGAGGACGAGGGCAGCGGGCGGGTTGGCGCATCCAGTGAGCGCCTAAGCGAGCACCACGAGGCACATCGTACTGACGCTCATGCCAACAGCGACGGGCAACGCTCCCCAGGCGAATCTGCGGCGCGGCAAGTCACTCCTTGGCCGTGACGAGGACGTTCACGAGTCCGGTCTTTCATTATTCAAACGGGGTACCACGCTCCGGCGCAAACGCCAACCGACCTCGCCCTCACAGGCGCCCATGTTGTCCAAGGACAAGGACAAGAAATCTGGTGGCTGTCTGGGCGACTTCGCTCCTGGCCCAAAGGGTCCCTGGATGCTGTACTGCTACCTGCTAACGATCTGTGTCCCCCCGGCCTTCATGAGAGGATGTGGTATGTCACGGGATATTGCCACTCGTTCCAGCCCTCTAATCCCAACCTGTCTCTAGGTCTACACAGTCCGGAGGCTCAGCGGGCATGGCGGGAGAAGATCGGTCTTGTCAGCATCATTCTCATACTCATGGCCGGCGTCGGTTTCTTGACGTTCGGATTCACCGAGGCAGTATGTGGCACGCCTCCGAATAGATTCCACGGCGGCGCCATCGGCGACAGCTTCATCGGCAACAGCTCGGTCGTCATTCATGGTTACGACTATGATTTCTCCAAATTCGTGCATCCCGCGGGCTCCTCGTTCAACGGATCGGACGACCTCATCGACAACACGTCCTGGGGTGTTGGTGGCAACGACGCATCTTTCCTGTTCCAGACCGTCAACCAGCACTGTCTGGGCGTCATCACCAAGGCCTCCAATTCCACTATCACAGGCAGTGGTGAGGCCCTTGACTGGTACTTCCCCTGCAACGTCTACAGTCAGTATGGATCGACGGCCAATCTCACCGGCTACGAATCTAATACCAACTGTCACACTTCTTCTACGGCAAGGACGCAACTCGGGGCTTTGAAGCCTCAAGGCCAGGTTTACTATACCTGGAACGACGTTCACAGTACCTCGCGCAATCTTGCTGTCTATGGATCGTACGTCCAAATCACGAGCCTCACTTGCTTGCCCTCACTAAAACTCTCACTTAGCAATGTCCTCGATCTTAACAAACTCACTTGGCTCAGCGGCGCTGAGGTCTCATACCCTGCCATGTTCGACGAAATGAAGGTCCCCAACGGCACCTACAACGGGCGCGATCTGACCATGCATTTGATACGCACGAAGGAGGAGAGCATCGGACATTGTCTCCAGGATATCGCCACCGTTGGATTCATCGACACAAACACCATTGGTTGCGTCGCCTCCGATGTCGTCCTGTATCTGTCCCTCATTTTCATCGTTGGTGTCGTCGCCATTCGATTCGCCATGGCCGTCATCTTTCAATGGTTTTATTCATGGAAAATCGGCAACTTCCCACGTGAGACATACGAGGAACGCATGCAGCGATCTGCGGAGATAGAAAACTGGGCGAACGATATCTACCGCCCAGCACCCAGCGAATACCGTCCCAATGTCTCGAAGAACGGACTTCGTGGCAAGAAGGGTTTCTTGCCCAGCACTTCTCGATTCACTCCCAGCGAGAGCGCTCCAAAGACGCGTCCTTCCACTGCATACGGCGCATTGGATTCTTCCTCTTCGTCCAACTACAAGAAGTCGCTCTACGCTCCATCTGTGAAGCCTTTTGGCAAGTCGCCCCCAGACTCCCCAAACCGTCTTTCCAGGAGTACGCTATATGGCGAAGGTTCGCGAGGTGCCTTCAATGATAGCCCTTGTCCGTTCCCTCTGCACAATGTCGTTCCCCAGCCTCCGCCTGATTACGAACCATTCAACTTCCCTCTCGCGCACACCATTTGTCTCGTCACCGCCTACTCGGAGTCAGTGGAGGGTCTTCGCACGACATTGGATTCCTTGGCGACCACGGACTATCCCAACAGTCATAAACTCATTCTCGTCATCTCTGACGGCATGGTCAATGGGGAAGGCAACCACCTCAAGACCCCGGAAATTGTCTTAACGATGATGAAGGATTTCGTCATTCAACCCAGCGAGGTTGAGCCCCATTCGTATGTCGCCATCGCGGACGGCCACAAGAAGCACAATATGGCCAAAGTCTACGCCGGGTTTTATGACTATGACGATGCTACTACGGAGAGGTCGAAGCAACAACGTGTGCCCATCGTTTTGGTCGCCAAGGTCGGAAACCCACTCGAGGTCAACGATCCGAAGCCGGGTAATCGAGGCAAGCGTGACAGTCAGATTGTGCTCATGGCATTCATGCAGAAGGTCATGTTTGATGAGCGCATGACGACCTTCGAGTACGAATTCTTCAACTCGATCTGGCGGGTAACGGGTGTCAGTCCGGACAGGTATGAGATGGTGCTGTGTGTGGATGCGGATACGAAGGTCTTCCCGGATTCGTTGACGCGCTTGGTCTCTTGTATGGTCCACGACGAGGAGATCATGGGTCTTTGCGGTGAAACCAAGATCGCGAACAAGGCGGAAACGTTTGTGACCATGATGCAAGGTAAGTGATGCTTCGCGCTTGGGCTTGATGGTATGGGTATGCTTATCTTTGGTGATTCTAGTATTCGAATACTACATCTCGCACCATCTCACCAAGTCCTTCGAGTCAATGTTTGGAGGTGTGACTTGCTTGCCGGGTTGTTTCAGTATGTACCGCATCAAAGCGCCGAAGGGAGATTCGGGCTATTGGGTACCCATCCTGGCCAACCCGGACATTGTCGAGCATTACTCGGAGAACGTCGTCGACACGCTGCATAAGAAGAACCTCCTGCTCCTCGGTGAAGATCGGTATCTTACGACGCTTATGTTGAAGACCTTCCCTAAGCGGAAGAACATCTTCTGCCCACAGGCGGTCTGTAAGACCGTTGTCCCCGATACGTTCAGGGTGCTTCTTTCTCAGCGTCGCCGGTGGATTAACTCGACGATACACAATCTTGCCGAGCTGCTGCTCGTTAGAGATTTGTGTGGAACGTTCTGTTTCTCTATGCAGTTCGTTGTCGGGATGGAGTTGGCTGGAACGCTTGTTCTTCCTGCGGCTATCGCGTTCACGCTCTACCTGATTATCTCGTCCATCATTCCCGGAGGCACGAATACCACAATTCCTCTCATCCTACTGGCCATCGTACTCGGTCTTCCTGGTCTTCTCATCGTCGTCACTTCGAGGAAGATTGCGTACGTTGGGTGGATGTTGGTTTATCTCATCTCGCTGCCGATTTGGAACGGTGTTCTTCCTGCGTATTCGTTCTGGCACTTTGACGACTTCTCGTGGGGTCAGACGCGCAAGGTTGCTGGAGACAAGGGCGGGAATCATGGTGATAAGGAGGGAGAGTTTGACTCTACGCATATCGTTATGAAGAAGTGGGCAGAGTTTGAGCGGGAGAGGAGGTGGAAGAGTGGGACGCAGTCGAGGGATTCGACTTATTTCAAGTGTGTCCTTTTCTTCTGATGGCTGGCAAGGTACTAATGAGTGGTCAGATCGGATAGCTTGAACAGATACTCGATGGCTTCGAACTCGGACACGTTCCACCCGCCGTCTGGACTCGACGCCAGTACGATCGACTCGGCCAACTTTGCCGGACCTAGACAACGCCATGACAGCAACACGCTACTCATGTTGCCTGCGCCGCTGGCTGTCAATAGAGGCGCCATGTCGTCGACGTCATCTGCTGGCATGTCTAGGTCGAGCGAGGACATCGCGTACTCGGATGGTTCTGGGTCCAATCACCGACTTGTCGGGGGCGCGATAGATCAGTACAGTGACCAGGAGCACTCGCCTGGGCCCCCTACTGGAGCATCATACCCAAATCGATATAACACACCACCGCCGCCGCCACCACATGAGCGCTCTAATCACCGGACGGGTACCCCTCATTCGTATGAGACGAATGGGAGCGGACAAAGTGGGAACCCCTTCTACCAGGTCACGACTTCTCCACAGCCTATGTACGACGAGCCTCTGCCGATGGTTCATCCCGATCCCGAAGAAGCTTACAGACAGGCGCGGCGCGGTGTGCCACTGACGGACAGTGGGCCTGTTCCTGGGCCGGAAGGTGTGCGTCGGGTAGCGCGACCGTCTGGCCGGCGACCCTCCTCGCAGGCGCCTCCGCAGAATCGATACTCACGAAACTCCACTGTTTTCAGTCTTCCTCCGGGCGCTGCCGCACCACAACATGTGTACAGAGATCCTGGATCATAGACGGACACTTTCACGGACAGACCGAGACATGCACACACACACATATATCTATTTACCCTTTTACGCTTTGATTAGTGAGAGCTATGGACTGAAGCAATGCTTATTATGATACCTGATGCGTTTTTTTCCGCCGTATATACGTAGCGTACAAGTAATTGAGGCTGGAACAGGACCTTGACATGCCTAAGAGATTCATTGGGATTTTTTGTCGTACACAAGATGTTGGTACATTTTGGCTTATTGCACATTCATGAGGTTCGGAGTCGTTATCAATGTCCTCCAGAGGTAATACTAAATGACCTGGTAAATATTGTTTGTGGTAGTCTGTCTTGAGACTAGTAGTCCGATTCACGCCTCCTGAATACCTGTGCTTGCCATACCCGATGGTGTTGCCATGCCGGAGGGTGTCCTCTTCTTCCTCGGACTCTTCTTCGCTCTCGTCTGATTCTTCTTCTGCAGAGCAAGTTGGAATGAAGGCTTGAAAGAGGGAGAGACGACGACATACCTTCTTCTGGCTCCAGCTCACCGCAAGTAGCTCACAGATTCACCCTATAAGAAGGTGAGATGTCGATATCGGCAAATATTAAAGAGCACTCACATGGGCATCCTGCGCCTTTGATTGGTACCCGCAGCGACGATCTGCAGGATAATCATCGGCTGCATGTTCGGTGAGTATGTGTTCCGTTATCTCACAACGGGCTGTGGAGCCCTCCGCGCAGTATAATCACGGTGACGGGTCCGAAGTAAGGACTATGGAGCTCTCAGCACAGTATAAAAACATCTTGGTCTGAATCAATGGTGACAGCTCCAAGCTCATCCTCTCCCCATCATGACGACCAAATCCCCCAACACACAGGATGCACTCCAGACGATTGACATTGGAGTGTACAAGGTGATACGTCCTGTGTCTACAGGTGTGTGGGACCCTCGTGATCAACTAGACCAAATGAAAGCCGCCCTGCCACTGTTTCGACGACTTGCGAGCGAGATCTATGCAATGGAACGGTCACTCTCGATTCTATACTTATTCTCAAAGCTCTGGGAAGGCTCGGAAGCCGCGCTACTACTGTACTTCTCGAGTCGTGTACTGGAAATAGTGCGTTACAATCGTCCCGTTTTAGGCATGGTTCCAGTCTCATCGTCGGCCTCCAGATTGAAGCTGGCCTCACTGAAGGGAAGCCGGATACAACGGCGATATTCAGTGCCATAGTGGCGAGACTAGTCTGTGTAGTGTTGTCCTCGTCTTTGCAATGGTGGTGGTAAGTCTTTTGCTCCCCTCTACGCCAAATTCTCAGTGTATGTGCATTCCCAGCGGGCAGCAACATTCACGACTGCGCTCCAGAATCACGACGCATTTTGAGATATACCTCATGGAAGGTACGTTGCCCTGACTCGCACGCCCTAGCGCGGTCTGATTCAACATGGTTGTACATCTAGCGAGCCTTCGTGTTGATGTCCCAACTTCGCAAGGTATGCATCAATTGCGTACACAAAAATGCCTCTCCTGACACGACTTCAAGACCCGAGGAGCTCCGTCCGCGCCTCATCGCGCGATGCATGGAATGCCCTCGAGGGCGTCGTCGATTTCTGGGTTGATACCACAGAGATGCTCAGTCAAATGGCGTTGATACTGCATGCGTCTCGCGCATCCGGATCCCCGTTATTCGCATTGATTTGCCTTCTGAGGCCCCTTTTTCTTGCAATGCGCACACAATCTCTCTTGAAACTTTGTGAGTCTTGCCCATTCCCCAGCACCATTTCACTCGGACTGACTTGCTATTCCAATGCAGCCTTTATCTGCTATATTGACAACGAACACAAAAAACGGATGCGGGCGCTTAACAGCATGACCCAGAAGGCACTTAGGTCCGAGGTTCTTGGCAATAATCTGATGAAGTATATCATCTCTGGTAATAGTATACGCATCTAACACCCATTGTGGACCCGTCACTCATTTATGCAAACAGAATACCGAAAGGCCGCCACTCTGCTCGGAGATCTTTCTGATCTTTGGGCTCCAGCCCAATACATGAACGAGAAAACGCCGATGCGGAGCGTCACGTCGAGCGTTCTTGGGGATCTGCCCATGGTTGGTCTTTCCTAAGATAGGGCCCGTCCTATGTCTTCCTGAATCATACTTGTCAGGCATATTGCGCCATACAAGCGATTCTCAACCCCTCAAAACTATCTGTATCTCAGCTCGCCATCATGCAACAGTCTGCCTCTATGCTCGAATGGGCTCTAAGATCCATGATCTCGAATGTACAAAGCTTCAGTCACCACTGTCAGGAGCTCCGGACCATTTACGAGGCAAAGAATGTCAAGAACGTCCTGGTTGACGGTGCAGTGAAATATCCGCAACCGACTGCCGAGAAATACAAGGGCATGTCCTTCGAGCTCAGGTATCTCATTGTTCATGAACCGGGGCTCAGTCGCTGACTCGTTCCAGGGATCTCTCTTTCAAATATCCCGGCTCTCAAACCACCAAACCCAGTCTTGTGAACGTCAATCTCAAGATCAAATCCGGCCAACTTGTGGTCATCGTAGGCTCCAACGGCAGCGGAAAGTCGACCCTCATAAAGCTTCTCTCTCGCACCTACGATCCCACCTCCGGACCCGAATCACTTCTCGTAGATGGCCTACCAATATCTCAATACCGCATGTGCGACCTGCATACAGCTACCGCCACATTGACGCAGGACCATCAGCTCTTCCCTTTCTCACTCGGTGAGAACATTGGCCTGGGAAACGTCCAGTTTGTGGACAACTTGGAGTTGATACAGCGTTCGGCGGAGCTGGGAGGCGCGGCGGAGTGTATTGACAAATTAGGGAAAAAGTTTGATACCGTACTCAATCCGCAACTTCAAGCGTACGGCCATCGCATGCCCAAAGACAAGAATCATCCGCTGCATTTAGAGCTGGAGAAGTTGGAGAAGGCCATCGAGCTTTCTGGGGGCGAGAAACAGCGCGTTGTGGCGTAAGTAGGATCTACCTTGCTTTGTGGTGGAAACTGACACTGCTCTTAACGAGGTCGCGGACGTTTATGCGATTCGGCACTGGGAGCGTGAAATACCTCGCTGTGGATGAGCCCAGCTCAGCTCTCGATCCTGAGGGAGAGGTACAGCTCTTCGACAACCTCATCAAGGCTCGAGAGGGGAAGACGATGCTCTTTGTGACACATCGCTTCGGTCATTTGACCAAGCACGCAGATCTCATTGTGTACGTGTTCATTCAATATTACAGCTGGAAAAGTGACATCGATTGCCGAAATAGGTGTATGAAAGACGGAACGGTCGCTGAATCTGGTACGCATGATGCACTCTTAGCTGCCAACGGAGAATACGCGAAGTTGTATAACATTCAGGCGAGTGCATTCAAGTCCGAAGGATCTGGTTAGGCATACTGTTTGTGCTATACCTAAGATAGAGCCTCTCTAGACAGAGCATTTATGTTACTGGTCTCAAGTTGTAACGAGTAGATGTGTAATTAGAGCAGGACCCGCCCAGCGAGTAATACACGATGAATTGAACTGTCCCTTGAACCTTCTCATCTCCCATCAGCAGCCGCACCTGAACAGTATATACAAACGTATTGCAGCACACCACAACGAACGCACACTACAGTCAGTTGTCGGTTGAGTCAATGAGATCAGCCTACAAGCACAGTGCACACTGGGCCCCCGAGTACTAGTATTAAAGAAGTGAGGCAGACCGAGCAATTTGGTGCCTGGGATCCTGCGCTGAAGTTTCCATGACCCGGGCGTGCAAGGATACCATTGACCGTGGCCGGGAGATAGGGAGCTAGAGGTAGTAAACAGGTCCTGTTCACGGCTCGCATAAATTGTGGGAGTTAGTTTGTAGTGGATGGTGATTCGCCTGAGGAAATGGAGCAAGGTAAACGAGATCCCAAAGCCAAAACATATAATCGAAATGGCGCATTCGTCCATGGTTTAGCCTGGGATGGATTAGCAAAGAGATGGTCAGCAGGAGGAGAAGGAGCGTTGCATCAGTCTGTAGTAGTACATGTGCGCTCTCAAGCTGAGAGCAAGAACACGAGCATGGGCGGAAACAACCAGGACATGGCCATCACCAGTCATTCCGAGATCTGGAGATTGCACAAGCATGGTGGATGATGTAGTGGTACGTGGTTTACACAGGAAGAATCTCTGAGTCTGACGCGTTCAGCCGCTTACTCGGGCCGTCTCAAGGTTCAGAGTCCGCCATCTGATGGCGACTTGCAAATCCACAGTCTCGACATTCTCACTGTTACATACCAGCCACTTCGTACTTTGGGCTGTCATTCCTCGGCGGTGCCAGCAGCTCACACTTGCTGGTGCAAATCTTCCCCAGCTCCCTACACCTCGCCATCCGCCTGACACGTGTCAGAGTATATACCTTGCACCGCGCTAGCAGCGCAATCTATTGTCGGTGTGTCTCCCCCAGAAATTTGGCATTACTGTTTGCCTTACGCGCTTGTCAGACTACCATCCTTTGACCATTCAAAGCGTCAGGAACTTGAAAATATATCAGACCTTATCGGTGAGCTTCAGGTTGACGAGACTATTTACTACCTGGCTCACACTTCGTTTCTTGAAGTCTTGTAGTGTCCTCATGCGACTCCTTACCACAAAAGAGCCAATTGAACTTGTCTACTATGCAAATGGGCATGACATACCACCATATGCCATCCTCTCTCACACCTGGGAAGACGAAGAGGTGTCGTTCCAGCAGATGCAAGATCCAGACAAGATCAAGCATCTGAAAGGATACGCCAAGATTGAGCTGGCGTGCAAGCTGGCGCGATCCGACTTCTACGACTACATTTGGATCGACACATGCTGTATCGACAAGTCTAGTAGCTCCGAGCTCTCGGAGGCCATCAACTCCATGTACCGATACTACTGCGACGCGAAAGTTTGCTACGCTTACTTGGCAGACGTGCGGACTGACATCCAGTCCTGGGCACTAGACTTCCATAACAGCCGGTGGTTCACGAGGGGATGGACGTTGCAGGAGCTGTTGGCACCATCGAGCGTTATTTTCTTGGGTAAGGATTGGACGGAGATCGGAACCAAGAAAAGCTTGGGAAACATCATCAGCAGTGTCACTGGAATCCCCTTGCCCGTTTTGTTGCAGATACGCCCTTGCGACGAGCTCAGCGTTGCGAAGCGCATGTCTTGGGCTTCCGGAAGGCGTACAACTTGCCCAGAGGACCGCGCGTACTCGTTGATGGGCATCTTTGGTATCTTCATGTCAACATTGTACGGCGAAGGCGACCATGCATTTACCAGGCTGCAAGAGGAGATCGTGAAAGTGTCAGACGATCAGACCATTTTTGCTTGGAGGTCCCCCTGGCCCTCGCTAACCGAAGTCGAGGGTGAAGTCGGAATACTCGCCACTAGTCCAGACGATTTCATGGATGGTGGCGAGTACGAGCGATTTGACTCCATCGGGGACCGAAAAGGATACTCCATCACGAATTTGGGCCTACATATACACCTTCGCCTTGTCCCCGTCCCCTTCATCCGTCACGACGAATATCTTGCACTTCTGGACTGTCGCCGGGAAACCGACCCAGAATCGGTGGCGTTAGCCATTTACGTGAAGAGATCAGCAGCGCCAAATGCCAGCAGGCTTCAGTTTGTCAGAACGCGAGGGAACAGACTAGACTCACGAAAGTTATACAAAGCTGATTCGGAGGCGAGCCTGCAGGAGCTATATGTCAAAGTTGGGGCTTCTGAACATAGGCACGGTTCTGGGCATCACTACAACGTGCTCTATGGGCCCAGACTCGGAAGTGGGGTCACTTGGGTACAGCAGCCACAGCGCGAGATTGTCGCAAAAAGAAACGGACTGCAAGTATTTCGGTTGGTGCCGCGCGATTGTGTTGCCGTCCTCCCCTTCAGAGATGACCAGGCCAAAACATTCCTCATCGTCGTGTTATCTTCCAATCAATGCAAGGGAGATTACCGGCTCTGGTTTGATGTGGTTCTTGACTTCGAGAAGACCGGGCCAGAGGATCTCAGGCATCTTGAACGTTCCTACCACTATGACTCGGCATCACTTGTGACGGCGGCGGGCCATTCCGATAGAATCTTCAAGTTCCTGACAGACGACACAATCATTGCGGTGGAGGCTCGACGCTCAGGCCAAACCGACGTCAACGACAATCCGAGCTCTGTATGGCCATATTATATCCTTGACATCCGTGTTATCGATGTATGGCAGGCAGCCAGAGATATAGCCATTTTTCCAAGCTTGGTCGTGCAACAAACATTCATTGTGTCTCTCGAGAAGACACTGGAGGCGGGGTTCTGCCTATGCGACACGTACCCCGGGCCTCTTTGCAAGCAGCAGTCGGGCGTGACGGAGGCTCGTCTTGCCATGAACCATGGCCTCACGTCGGGTATTCTCATTTTTGAACACCAGGAGAATATGGGGAGATTTGTTGTTGGTTTGGAAGCTGTCTGGTCCGAAGATCGAGGACGGGTCGAACTCATGTCGGAATTTATCCGAGTTGAAGACTTGCCAACAGGACCCAGTTTCAACTACGCGAAATTCATCTTCAGCCGGTGGCATGATGCTAATACCTCGACTTCGACCACCCTGCAGTGGTACGCTGGGGAGCAAAGGCGTGCCACTCTTCCCTTCCAAGCTAACTATCTTTTCTCTGTTACCTCACATCCTGTCGCAAATGAAAGCCGTCACTGGCGCTGCGAGATCTCAGTGGAAGTAACGGAGTCGAACAGCAGTTAGAGCCTCCTGAGTAGCACTTCCTACGGGCTTGGTGAAATTGGTCGTATGTGTGTAGTTCTGATTCTGTACCTATAGTTGTATTGATTGTAGCGCAAGAAGGCCTTGCCCATATCCGGTCCGGCGCTGGTCACCATCTCTGTAATATAACCATGTCCACCACCTCGAGCACTGGCAGGCACCCTTCAACCGCGGCCCAGTCAGACGCTCTTCCCGAAGAAGAAGTCGAAAGCTGGCTGGTGGACGTCGGGAAGAACATCGGGGCCTTGGAAAGCCGACGAAGGTTGTGGTCCTCAGATTCCTCCTCCAGTTTGCCTACAGCTAGCCATGGGCATGGTGCGCGTTCCCGTCTCAACCCTCAAAGACTACCGCTGATCAACGTATACACCGTGGAAGTCTTCCAACAGCAGCCACGAACCGTAGCAGTAAAGTAGCACTAATAATATAAGACATGTACACCAAAAACACACACACACATATATCAAAACTTGAACTCCCTCCCCTTCTTCCCCTCCCGATCCTTGTCCATCTTCTGCTTCTTCTTCGCCATCTCCTTTGCCACCATATCCGAGAAGTCCTCTCTCCCGCCCGCGCCCGGCACACCAGCATTGCCCCGTGAATGCGCGTCATACTTCCGCCGCAGATCCTCCTCGTTCAAGTCGCCCGCATCCATGTCCAGTGACACGTCCACCCCGCCCGCCTTGCGCTTCGTCCCCCGCTCGTTGCCCAGCACGGGTATCGGCGCGCCCGCGACGGCACTGACGTCGTACCCGCGCTCGCTCCCCATCAGCCCGCGCACGGACGTCTGTTTCTCCGGCACGACCTGGTACAGCGACCGTGGCCCAGACGGCTCCATCGCCTCCGACACTGTCCGTTGCGATGTTTTGCGAAGCTCCAGGAAGTCGGGCGTTTCCAGGCCGCCTGCGATGGTCGACACTGTGCTTGCCATGCCAGAGGGTGTCGCCATGCCGGACGGTGTTTGTAGTCCGTCTGCAGGCGCTGGTTCGGTGTCCTCTTCTTCCTCGGACTCTTCTTCGCTCTCGTCTGACTCTTCTTCTGCAGGGCGAGTTAGGAGAGAGTTTTTTTGAAAGCACGACAACATACCTTCTTCTGGCTCCAGCTCACCCCATAGGTCTTTATTTACAGGTTCTCCCTATGCAAAGGTGAGATGTCGATATCGGTAAACATTCGAGAGCACTCACATTTGCATCCTGCGCCTTTGGTAGCACACCAAACACATCACCATATAACGGCCGGTTATACTCATCCAAAGGCGGCTTGCCCCAACCTCCAGGATGGAAACCCCACTGTGCGCTACAGAACACACGATGTCAGTCCCAACGATGAAAGAAAGATAAAGGCAACGCATCACGCACCCCTCTGGTATAGGCGCATTGAGACCCGGTATGCGCAAAGTGGGATAGCTCGGTGGAGGACCAAATCTTTGCATACTGATGAGCCATGGTGGGGGAGCAAGCGGAGGAATCGATAGCGCCTCAACCAATTCAGGTGATAAGTCTCCCGGCCGCTTCTCCTTTAGTGATGTTTCGAATTCCTTGCCTTCGTAGTACCTAGTGAGAAAATCAGTGTCAAGTCGACGAATACGATTGGAAGTGAAGCCTACATCTCGCCAAAGCCAGTCACCAACGGCTTTGTCTGGAACTTGAAAAAGGCATCGTGGAGCTTCTGGTAGTCAATGTCGACCTTGCCCATCTTGGGCTGCACACGTTCGCGCGTCTTGGCTTTGAGAGACATGTTCGCCTCCTTCTCCTTGACCGCGTCGCGCATCGTCGCGATACCCGTGTCGGCGATGTAGGACGGCAGCTGAAACGGCGGCTTCTCGATGCCGCGCTTGCCCTGGAGGTAGTCTCGCTTGGCGCTCCAGTGGATGGGGATGGGCACGGTGTTGCGGTAGCTCTTGAGGTGCAGGAGCAGGCGCGGGTCCGACGCGGTCACGTCCGTCCACTCGACGACCTCGGGCTTCTTGACGAGCTGCTTGAGCTCCGCGACGGTCAGCCTGGCCATCTTGCGCTGTTTCTTTTTCGAGACGGGCTTCTTCTCGCTGTCCGAGTCGCCCTCCGAGAGGCCTTCGTCGTCCGAGTTGATGACTTCGCCCTTTGCGTTTTCCGGGTCCTTCGTTACCTGCAGGACGGAGGCGCGTGAGATGGGCGGGAGCGGCGAAAGAGAGGGCGGGAAACGCACCGTGACTTCATCGGGCAGCTTGAAACGGGCAAACACATCTGAAAATGCTTCGATGGCTTCCAGTTGCTCAGGAACGTACTCGACATTCTCCTCCTCTACGGACTTGGTCGCTGGCTCGTCGGCGGGTGCGGGTGTCTGCTCGCTGTTGGCATTGACAATGACGCTGCCGAACGAACGACGCACTGGTGACGGCTCCGGTTTGTCCGCCTTTTTCTGCTTCTGCTTGAGGCGGCGGAGCTGGTTTTTCGATTTAGCCTTGCCGTTGGTGCCGTTCTCGACGACGACGGCGGTGGCGGCGACCATTATGGGAGATGGTGGAATTAAAAGGGAAAGGGTGTAAGGCGTGGGTAAGCTTTCCTTGTTAGGGCTTGAACGTTTGAACGCTTCTGACTGAAGAGTACAAGTCCGTATTAACCATTCAGAGTAGAGGAAATCAAGGAAATGACAAGTAAAATACAGTAGCAAATCGATACAACTATTCGGACGTTTTCAAGCTCGGATCAATCTCCTGCTGCTGGAACGGCGTCGGCGCGACCAGCGGACGGTGGAAGCGCGTCCTGAAATCCTCGCCGCCGTTGGGCTGGAACAGGCCCTCCATAGCGCCCTCCAGCGGCGGCGGGAACCCGCCCTGCCGTGCAATATTCCAGCGCTCCCATGCCTCCGCAATGATAGGCTCGAAACTCGTCAGCTCGTCGTTCGTCATATTGAGCGTCCGAAGGAGATGCGTCTTGAGCATCGGCGAGCACGAGAATGACAGCAGTAGTGTCGTCGCGAAGGTCTGCCCGCCGTTGCTCACCGCCGGCTGCGGTGGCGGCTGAAAGTCGGGGTGCGGACCGCTCAACTCCGCGAGCACCTGGTGGTACGACGACTGCTCGTCAGCCGCCGCCGCCGCCTGCGTGTCCGAGCCCTGCCCCCCGCCGCCACCGCCAGCATACTCGTCGCTCGTCCCGGTGATATCCCGCATCTTGCGCGACTTGACCAGCGCCCGGTGTTTCCGCTGGCGCTCCCGCGCGGCGGCGCGCACCCGGTCCCGCCGTGCTTCCTCCTCGGGCGTGAGCGAGTACTGCTGCTCCTGCGCCTGCATGTCTCCGCCATCGTGCACCATCCCGCCGTTCGAGGCGCTGTTGCTGTTCGCCTGTCCGGATGATGGGAACAGCCCAGCGCGGTCTCGCTCACGCTTGCGGCGCTGTCGCTCGGCAGCCTTCTCTCGCTTGATGCGTTGTGCCGCCGTCTCGTTCTCTCTGGCTCGTCGGCGGGCTTCAGCTGGTGATAAGGGTATCGATGGCACCTCCATAGAGCGATGGGTCGTCGTCGTTGTCGCAGGGGCTCTTCGTCGTCGTCAACGCCCGCGCGCTCATCGTCGTACGAAGGCAACTCACCTGTGACCGTCGTGACCAGTCGTCTCGCTCGATGCGCTACAGTGACAATTTCGTGACCTGGCAGTGACTAGAATGAAAGCGAAAATCGTCAAGTCACTCCAAATCCAGCCAGCCCTGTACCACGCGCGTTCCCACGCCGCACAGCCTCGCTCTTTCAACATGCAGAGCAGTCATAAAATATATAGTGAGGAAGCATCCATATAGCAATGTAAGTCTACGCCTTGTAGCTCTACACCTAGTGTACCAGTCCCCCAGAGTCCCCACTCCCCAGTCGGTGTCCTTCCTCCATCCTCTGTCTCGTCCTCTCCGCAGCCGCATCATATACAAAGTTAATAGTCGGCGTAGGCTGATGCCACCCGGGTCGCGTATCCCTACTATCCTCAGAGTCCGAATAATCCGCCCGCTCATCCAGAGGGAACTCGTCCTTTTCATAGAACAAGTCATTGGGGTCGAACGGATCTGATCTTCTTATCAGGAATGTTCAATTACAGGAAGATTGGAAAGAAACTCACTCTCTTCAAACTCATCCTCTACCACCCTCCTCTTGCCCAACGCCTTGGCACTAGGAACGACCACGTCGTCCGAGCTATATCGCGAGTCCTGGTCTTGCCGAGCAGTAATCTCGCTCGTCATAGACACATACGCAGGATGGTGGTGTGCACCAGGCGAAGGCGTCCTCGTGCCTGCCGGCCGAGGTCCTTGTGGCGCAGGCGGTGCAAGATTAGGTTGCGGATGGTTGATCAGATGAATCGACGACGGCCGCGACCGCGCAGGCGACGGATCCCTCGACGAACTTCCGCCAATCCGTACATGCGGATCGTCAAGCTGGAAGCGCTCCTCTAGCAACTGTCGTTCCTATCCAACCGACATATCAGCAAAGCACAGCCGATGATCAGCGTCATCGCGATGACCCACCCTTTGGTTCATCCGGACATCTCGCCTACTCAACTCCTCCGCCTCGCGTTCCATCCCCACGCGTTCCAGGTCCTCGTACTGTTGTAACGCCCCCTGGATCTCAGCGTGCGCAGCGAGCAGGGCAGCTAGAAGCTCCTCCTCTGTTGTCAACTCCTTCTCGTCCTGTCCATGCCCGTGTACAGAGTTCAACATATTTGCCGACGCGTTCGAGATGGTTCTCTTCCTCTGCTGATCCTTCGCCGCGCGCGATCGCTCCGACCCAGCCGTGGCCCACGGTATCTGTGCAAATATAATCTCCTGTGACTGCCTGCACTTGATATAGAACTCCTGAATCACATCCTTCGTCTTGAGGTCCTCCGGCTTCGCAACCATCAGCGCCTCGCCCAGCAGGTTCGCGTTACCTTGCCCAATCTTGCATTCCTGGAACAGCCGCTTGATGTCTTCTTCTGGCGGGATGATTCTATTTCGGGTGGGGGATTTGCGTTTCTTGTGGTGTCGGTCGTTTGAGGGAGACTGAAACGGAGGGTCATCATCAGTATGACGGAACACGAGACCGAGGCCACACGAGGACTGACAGTGCGCGGAGGGTGTTGTGGCTCTGGCGCCAGGACCTGCAGAGCGGATGGATCATAGTAGGAGAGCCTAGGGTTGGGTACTGGTGGACTGAACATGGCATCGTCGGTATCGAAGGGGACGCCCTCTTCAGGTTTATCTGCAGGTTTGATCTTGCGCCATAATCCCCGGAAACCCGTGTCTTTCTCTATTGGGTACAATGGCTGAGCAATTTGACGGTGGAACAGAGGTTGCCAGGGACTCACTGGTGCCACTGGCGTATGCTGCCGCAGCAACGACGTCCATTATGCGCTCGCGTACGACGGGTGATGTGCGTGGGGAGACGAGGATGTCCTCGAGGGTGTCGAGGAACTTACGGGATGTGGATTGGTTGATAAATGTCTCTGTAGAGTTGCGAAGCATAATGGCCCATAGCTGAGACGTGTTGTGAGCGACAATCGAGATGGAACAGTCTGAGATTACACACTCTGGCGGCGGAAAGTTGCGCTGCTGGCTCGCCATATCTGATCGAAGGTGAGAAGCAGCAAGTAGAGTTGTCGACGACCTACTTGAACTCCCGTCGCAGCGCACGCACCGCTTCCTTGGCGTTGGTCTCGCTGGCAGACGACCGCTCGCAGACTTCGAGGACCATGCTCCAGTTCTCCGCACTCGTTGCCGTCAAGTAACCTGTGCGTGCCAGGTAAGCATTCCCGTCGCTTTACTTGATAGTCTGTCGACTCGCCAATCTGCCTTGTCAGCGACGGCATACCGTCCTCGCCCACCTCCCGCCAGAATTCCTGGTGCGGATCCCGTTCCCGCTCCCTGCCGTTGTCCTTCGTCCAGAACCCGCTCTTCTTCGCCGCCTCCCGCTCTCGATGCCCGACATCGGACGACTCCTTGCGATTGTGGTGATGCGGCGGCGCAACAAGTTCCGTGGGATGGGGCTCCAATGCACGGAGGATCGTTCCGGGCACCGGCGGCTTTTTCTTGAGCTGGTTTGGCGGTGGCTGCGCCTGCGGCTGCTTATACGGCGCAGGCGACGGCGCTCGCGGGCTCGCGATGGGTGGGCCTGCGCCGGGCGGCAGTGAGGTGAGGGACGATGTCCTGGACGGGTTCAGGCCAGGCACGCGTCGGTTTGGCAGGTCGCCGGCGCCGTTCTCGACGACCTCCCAGCGCTCGTCGTCGGGCTCGCGGTACACGGCATGCTGCTGGTGGATGGGCGTCGGCGGGGCGGCCGTCGGGGCGGGGTCCTGTGCGGGGCGTATAGCCGTCAGCATGGATCACGTCCGTCGATAGCATGGATCTTGCCTCGATCCCCCGCGCGGCGGCGGGCTTGAGTTTGTCCTTGTCCCTGCCAAATAGCTTTTTCATGGCGGCGGCCGCCTGTGTGGTCGATGCAGAAATCCAGACGTAATGGCGGTGCTCACAACCGTCACTGCGTCAGTGTCAAACAACAGAGGCTGTGTCCATCTACACGTGGGCGCTAAAACGCGATAATCATTATCTTATCTCCGCGTTCGTACTAGTACCCAAGCTCCGACAGATGAGAATCAAATTCTCGGGATAAACTGACTTTCTGGCCAACGCACATCTACCAGTGTCAGGCCATCTTTGAGCTATCCAGAGCAGAAGACGTATGACAAGTCTTGTGATGGATTCAATGCCAAGTTTCCTGAGATTGAGTCAATGATCTCTATTCATATGTGCATCCGCAGTATAGCATGCAGAAGGATCTCATACTAAAATGGGAAACCCATACCCTATCCGTAGCACTGTCGAAAGCTTCTTTGAATGTCCTATGCTTCGATCAGCGGCTACCTACTGACTCAGTTATCGCGGCTTCTCTGCGCCGTCCTCGAGCTCTTGATTGCACCTTTCGTATCCGTAGCCCCAACATGTCTGCGTCTTGCTTTGATGTCACTCGGCCTTCCCGCTTCCTGTCGATTCCCTACACTGGGGCTAGTTGTTCAGACAACCTCACCTTGTCGGAGGCCGTACCTGCCCTGGTGGACCGAATCAAACCCTTCATAGCATTGAACGACGTCTTGAAAGTCGCGGTCGTTCCTGGTTTCCTTGTCATGGAGCTCACCAATGGCCAGTTAGGTGGGTACTACTTGCACTCGCGGTGCCGCGTCTTAGAACTGTTACAGCTCGCAAAATCTTCGCCCTGTGCTGGGGCCGTGTTCTGGAGTCTTCAGACAAAGCACGACGTCTCATTCTTAAGTTTTGTTTCAACCCTGTCCCCACCTCCTACCCATGCTGGGTGTCTCTCCACCCGCATGCGCCGGGGTTCAATTCTGCGACGGCTTTGTACGACGTGCTAATACCTTGCGGGCCCATCTTTCGTCTTCAACGCATTCACGACGCCACTTCGCGGTGGTCGGTGTGGTTCTGGGATGACACATGCGCCCAGAAGGCGCGTCTGATGTCAACTGTAGTGAGGACGGTGGAGGCTTACCACCCCCGGGTTTTGATCTTTTCGGTGGGTCTTTATCGTCTTCAAGTGGTGTGTCTGAATGTGCAGGAACAGGGTCTGTCGTGCGGTCGAGAGTGTTCGACGTTAATTCAACACCTGAAAAGTGTAAGTGCATGTCCTTTTGCCGGAATGAGCTCTGTCATGCTCACGTCGTCGTATGTAGTTTGAGGTCGGATCGCAAGTGCTGTATGAGACCTGTCGTATCCATCGGTTGTCCCTCCACTCACTGCATCTAGGCAACATCGTCACAGACCGGACTCATCAAGCTCTGGCCAACTCGTCGTGGCTTTTGTTCATCACGAAAACGGTGAGTACTCTGCGCATTCTCGTCATGACCTACGTCTGATAACAATCAAAGCCTCCCTCGTCTTGGATCTGTACAAGTCGTACGAAGGGAATGACCGATCGCGACACATCATCTGGAAGAGCGTTGACTACTTTCGACCCGACTCTGATCAGCCATCGAATTTATTCCCCAGATCGCTGCTTACCCCCACTGCACCCCGCAAAGACGCCATATCATCACTTCAAGAACAGCTGTCATCTTTACGCACCTACTTTGAGAGCGTCGTCCAAGAGTTACGAGCCCAGAACGCCACAGAGATCAAGGACCTCCGCGCAAAGCTCACAGATCGACAGGCGGTCCTTGACGAGAGACAGCGTTCCTGGGATGGAACAATATCCCGTCTTCTTGCCAATAATTTTGACAAGAGCAAGGCGATTGGGGAGCTGCAGGCAGAGCGGGATGCGTTGCTGGTGAGGGGAGTCGACCGGATGCTTGGAAAGGACGCGGATACGGATCTCACCCGAGAACTCGATGATCTTAGGCTGGAGCGCGATGAACTGGCCGGAGCCGTGGATGTGTCCCGTCAGGAGCAGGCTATCCTGAGGGCACAGAGCCTGTATAAGGATACAGTCATTCAAGAGCTCCAGAGCCAGGTGGAACAATTATCGCGAACGATGGCGCATCCTCGTGACTCGGAGGCCACAGCGAGTAGGGTCCAGGAGCCCGAGCCGGAGGCTCTTCCAGACTACGAGTCAGGCAGCGCTTCTCCGCTCAGTGAAATAAATAATCACGCCCGGACTGTGATGGTCTTCGACCGAGAGGAGAGTGAAGCAGCTTCTGATGTCCCATCGCTAGCGTACCCTGACGACGACGCGGTCGAAACCCTCCAGAAGGACAGCACAGTCCAGGAGATTGTGAAGATATCCGAGTTGGAGATGGAGGAGAGGCAGCCTGAGGAAGAGAGAGGAGTCCGAGACCGAGACACAGGTCTTAATGGGTCCTATTGGCAGGAAGGCGGACCAAGGAGAAGGGCATTTTGTGAAAGTTTGGCTTCGGTGACCATGAAAAGGTATAGAAGTGAGGAAGAGGAGTGGTCGGAAGAGGAGAAATGGCAGGATAAAGAGTCTAATCAGGAGCGGGAGGACAGTCAGCCTAAGAAGAGAAGATTAGTGTAGAGAACGTCTCACTGTACATAAGTCCTAGAAGACTTGATAAAGTCACAAGTGCAATCGAGTAAGATGAGTTTGAGTGAGGGACGGCCTGGGAGGAAAATGTCCCCACCGGTCTTCGGGCCGAATGCACGTGGCGACAATCTACGATCATCAGCATTACTGTGGCTCTCAATCATCAACAACCATGGACGCCCGCTTGCGAAGAGTAAACAAGGAGATTGCAGGTGCGTCGCTGTGCGGGGCGGCGGGATTTGCTGAATAATAGCCCGACTGCAGACTGCAAAGCCGACAAGACGTCGGGGATCACCATCACGCTCATCGACGACTCGCCGTTCCACCTACTGGGCACGTTCCCGGGGCCGGAGGGCACGCCGTACGAGGGCGGCACATTCAACGTCGACATCGTCATTCCCGACTCGTACCCCTTCACGCCCGTCAAGATGAAGTTCATCACCAAGGTGTACCACCCGAACGTCTCCAGCGCGTCGGGCGCCATCTGCCTCGACATCCTTAAAGACGCGTGGAGCCCGGTGCTCACGCTCAAGTCGACGCTCATATCGCTGCAGAGCCTGTTGTGTAGTCCGGAGCCGAGTGACCCCCAGGATGCGGAAGTGGCGAAGCACTTTGTGACGAGTCGCGGCGGCTTTGATGACACCGCCAGATATTGGACCAAGGTGTACGCCGGCGGATCGGGCGCTGCGTCGTCAAAGGCGTCGGCAAACAAGGCAGACGAGATTGCAATGGCGGGCTTAGAGAAGGCGCATGTGGATCAGTTTGAGGGACTTGGGTTCCCAAGAGACAAAGTGGTGCGTTTTATCATGGATCTCTTTCGTTTCATCAGTTCTCATGAAATACATTTCAGATCGATGTTTTGCGGCGACTTAATTATCGAGGCAAGAACGTGGCGCAGATTACTGAAGACCGCGTAGTTGAAGAGCTGTTAAAGTAGTACGAGGTGCAATTCATTTCTTATATCATTCACAGCTAGCTCGGTCAGCAACAAAGAATTGTGGCGAATGGCGTTATGCGGCCTTATCAGTCGGACGCTCCAGTTACGGCTTACCCTTCGATGCATCACGGTCCAACAAGCCGCGCGACGCCAATGCGCGGATGTTGAGCTTCATTCCTCAACGTTTACCGCCGGCTATGCAGTCAGTCTGCTGTCAGCGATCCAGGCTTTACTCAATGTTCTCCGAGTCTGTCCGTTGTCGTACCATGCCGTTCGGTATATGCCTTTCTGTCCATCCCTCGAATGTTCTCACCCTTCGTGACTTGACTGTCCATCATCAAACACCGGAAATCTATCGGTGGCATGACCACTCTAATTCACATGCAAGTACTGGCCAATGATGTGGTACGCTCTTCGTCCTGATCTCGCCTACCCTTTGGTGATTCGATACCTCCTCAGCTGGTTCTGCGACTTTTCGCCTGGCTCCGAAGATCGTGGACTTGCGCGAACTACGCAGGCTGGGAAGTAGCGAGTACCGAAATGCCAAATTCCAAAGTTGTTTCCCAACACATTCTATCAATTCGTTTGTTACTGATATGCTCGTCGAAAGCCCCCACTATGCCTCGTGGAATGTTGACGTCTGTGGTACAGGCCGCTTAACAGCCCCGGTGCATCCGACTCCGACAGGACATGGACAGAGGACTCTATACGACTACTGCTATCACAGTGCTCGGATGAAGTTCTCAAACATGCGTTTCAAACTAGATGCATTGTTCTGGAGCTCTCTAACAGCGAATCGGGTACGCCACAATAAGTACACTTGGCGCAAGATTGTTTCACAAGTTGTCGCTCTGGACTCTCATAACAATAAACGACGACTCCTTCTCAGTGGGTGAACAGACGGTAGCGCGTCCAGTGGATGGACCATCCGGCGCAGATGCCAATGGCAGAGTACGCGGAGACGTCATACCGGGGAAATGGGAGGAGAGCTCTGAGAAGGATGAGCAGCTTAAGTCGAAGTTTTTCAGCTGTCTGAAACGATAGAGCTCGTTCACCGTGATGTGGCGCAAAGAAGACTCGGAGACGAAAGGGTTTTCACAATAGGGCGCTTGGTCGGGCGCTTTAAAGTGTTCAATGAGCAATCATGTAAGCGTGTTATCAACGCTTTACCCTAGTGTGATAATCCTACTGACTTGAACCGGCGAGCTTCTCGATCACCCTCGAGCGGCGACGGTTGCGAAATATTTCAACTGGATGATCTGTCGATCCTCGTATGAAAATATTAAATCCTGGTGAATTCGCTCTTTCACAGGCTGACAGAAGTCGTCTTCGCGGAGACTCATCCACTACACGGGTGAGAAGGTATGTAAGGCCAGCAGAATCACTGGGACGAGATTTCGGCATCAATGGATGGATTCGAGGCTAGGGACATGCTGTAAGTTCCGGCGGTCGATGTAAGAATGCTGCCTATGTACCTCGCGCTCTATCTCAGAATGTTGTCCGGTTTGTTTCAGCATAGGGCGATCTAGCATGTTATTGGCGTGTTCTGACTTGGTCTGACGGCGATCCCGCTTTTTTGGAGGAAATTCGGCAGATGTGGTAGGCAAATGCGAATTTTGCGCTTGAACCGCTCGAAGCCATGCCAGCACCTCCGTGGAAGTCGGTCGATCTGCGGCGTCGAAAGCCGTGAGATCGGACATGAGTGAACCGAGCCTGGCATACTCCAGTGGAAGGTATTCAATAGATGGAAGAGATGGTCGCTCTTTGAGTATCAATACCGCCTGGATGACGGCCGCATCGGTTGTGAGATTGCAAAACGGGGGCTTCCCAGAAAGAATCTAGGAAGAATGTGCAATGCACTGAGTTTAAGGTGGACTCGAGGTTCAATCTTTACACACCTCAATGATAGTACACCCAAGCGAATACATGTCTCTTGCCGCATACATACCACTTCGATAACTTTCAAAATTGAGCATCTCTGGTGGAAGCCAGCGTGTAGAACCTTTTGACGCATCCGATGACTTTGTCTGAGCTCGTGAATCCTTGGCACGGCTCAGCCCAAAATCGGCTATAACGCAATGCAAATCATCTGTCACAAGGATATTTGACTGACTTCGGGTGAGTTTGTGTGTATCGGCGGAGGGAATACGACATACGCCGCGTATATCAGCATGCACAATTTGAGGCTCCAGATTGTGCAGATAGTCAAGGCCGGAAGCAATTTCGACCACCTGTGACACCAGTAGCCCCCCATGTCAGACGGGGCGTCAATGAGCGCATAGTATGGGACCCACACATTGGAACTTGAAGGCATGATGTTCAGAAAGATTGTTTTTCTGCAGAAACGCGATGATGTTGCCGTTCCCCAACCAAGGTGATATCAGGCAGAATCGAGGCTCGAATAAGTCATTGCTGATACCCAGAAACGGCAGGACATTTGGGTGGCATAGTTGCCTCCAGACTAGTGCTTCAGAACACAGTTTCTGTTCAGGATTGAGCACCAGCGTTGTGCTACACAATGTAGTCATTCGTACCTTCCATTCTTTCTCCTCGTCCCGTTTACTGAGAAAGGTGCGAATGACCTTCAAGCACACAGTACCATTTGGAGTGTCTCCCTTGTATATGTCCTTGTCTTCATGTCAGACTGCCCAGACAACGCAAGACAGGGAGACCTCCTACCGAGAAGCCGCCACCAGCGACAGGACGTGTAGCATTATACCGCACTGCGCCCTGATAGAAGAGGGCACTGGGCAAGACATCCCATTCGGAACAAAGAACGGTCTGCGATTTCATACACTTGATTCGGTATTCTCCGTCACTTAACGATTCGTCGAGCTCCTGAATGAAATTGATCGAGATTGGGGGTGCCATTCAGGTTGCATTGACGTGTAGACAACCCACCTGTTGAAGAACATTTATCATCGAGATCGCAATCTCCCGGGAGACGCAAGCGTCGCGAAACCTCTTCCAGGGAGCCGATTCGTGCTGCAGCACCATCGATACCCAATGCTGCCTCGCTTCCAGAAGATCAGGAGACTCTGAGGGTTCATGTCCATGCATGTCCGTGTGATACCGGGAGACGTTTGAGGGGGCCATACGGGAGCTCTTTCCAGAGGTATGAGCAGCCAGTCAGTTACCAGTCCACAGTGAGTCAGTGACCAGGTTTCCGTCGTCGAGCAAATGGCAGTAGAGGAATGAATGCGGATGGGTTAGCATCAATGGCATCATGTGTTCATATTCCGTGTGGTAGACAGCTTGCTGTTGGAACTCTGCGTACCTAGGTGTACCTGCCATCGAGCGTGAGATTGATGTGCGTATAGGCTTACTGTAACAGTATTGAGTATGTCAAAGATACGGGACTACCACTCACGGTCTCACTTTGCCAATTTCCGTCGGATGCCCCTCGCATTTGTCCCACATTATGTTCACAGTGCGAATACATTGAGCAAGAGGGACAGAAGAGCGCACAGAATTGACGGGTCAAAGTGCACACTGCAATCATCACTTCAGGGTTGCTTCAGGGTCAGAACCGCCAGCGACATTCTCGTCCATTTCTTCAACGAAAAGCTTGTAAGTTATCAGCCCAAGAGTTGCTGAACATACAAGTCTCACATACTGCTTTCGTTTCATAAAATTCGGAGTGCACAAATCCGACGAGACCGTCAGTGATAATTCATGCAATGATAGTAATGTTTCGCTTAGACTCTAAACTCTCCACGAAACAGGCCTGGAAGCTGAGCAACAACATTTGTTCGAAGCGAGTTCGAAGAAGGGTGACGAGAGACGTACGCTCAGAACGTGATGTCAATGACAACCTGCGATGAAAGTGAACGTGGTATGAGATTGAGAATGAGATTGCTACATAGATGCACAGCGGAATGAAAACACGATAAATAATACAACCCTCCCTTCCATTACTCTTCACCAATCTTCGGCGCGAGATAGTACCGAATGTGGCCTTGGCCAAAGTCGTACGAGACCTACGGACGTTCAGTACAGGCGACGAGGGGAGAACAGAGGCCCGGCTCACCAACAACGGTACATCGTTGCTCATCATCAACTGCACCTTCCCTGACAGCGCCTGACTCTTCGAAAAGTTGACGAGGTATTTGAGGGAGAATGTCAGGGAGACGTGTTGGTTGAGCTCGACCTTGACCTTGTCGTTGTCCTCGTCGTCGTCAGCCTTTTTCTTGCCCTTGCCCTTTGATGAGGAGGCGGTCTTGGCCTTTTTGGATGAGGCGGAGGATTGCTGGGTAGAGGTGAGCGTGAGACGCGATCAGGTGTTGAATGGCATACCTTTTTCTTTCTCTTGCGGGTCGACTCTTCCTGCTCCTCGTCCTCATCGTCTTCCGGCTCAAAGTCTTCCTTGTCCTTGGCTTCCTCGTCGTCCATCTCGACATCCTCCTCCGCGTCCTTTTCCTTCTTGATCTTTTCCTTCTTTTCTTTCTTGACCTTGACCTCACCGTCGGCGTCCTCCTCATCCTCATCCTCCTTTTCCGGTTCGTCTTCGTCTTCGGCGTCCTCTTCCTTCTTCTCGACCTTGCCGACGTGCTCTGTGGGTTTGAGAAGGACGTTGCCATTGGCTGCCTCGCCTTCGCTGGCGAAGCGAACGCCCTCTTTGCTGACTTCGATGCGGACACTCTCTCCAAGGAGCGACAAGTCGCGTACTATGCGCGAGAATTCGGCAGAGGAGAGGGTGACACGCGCGTCGTAGTCAGTATCAGGGATGCCAAGCGTGTCAGAGTCGATGTCCATGAGTTTCATCTCGTATTCCGCGATGCGGTCAGTGTCTGCGACGCGTGAGATGGAGGCAAAAAAAAGGCGGGCGATACGCACGTTTTGCCTCGTAGATGAGGTTGAGCACGTCAGCCTCGTCGGCGGCCTTGAGCGTGCACGTGTCGTCGTCCTTGGCGCACTTGAGGACCTTTGTGAGCGAGGTGAGGTTGACGCCGAGGGGCATCGGGCGGTCGCAGCGGTATTCTTTGAAGCCAGGCGCCTCGAGCAGCACAGAGACAAGGGCAACGTGCGAGTTGTCCATCGCCTGCAGATTGATGCCCTCCTCGTTGCATTCGAAGTTGGCGTCGGTGACGAGCTCTTTGATGGCTGTGGGCAGTGAGCACGACGCGTCAGACAATGAGCACAAGGGCGTACCATCAAGCAGCTTCTTGAGCACGCCGGCTTCCTGTAGTTTGGCTTCGAGCATGGCGGCGGCGGCGGCGGGAGTGATGAGGAGATGGTGGTAAGAGCAAAGACGACGCGTCTGTCCTTGTGACACTTTTTACTCAGAGGGTCACAGTATCACGTGCCTCGTGATATCGACACCATCAAACCGCTTGGACCATCACTTAGACTTCTACCATCTTGAACAGCCTATCCACCACCATGTCTCGTCCGGGATCTGTCGACCGCCAGGCACAGCGCAAGCAGCGACTCATAGAAGCGGAGAAGGAGCAGCTCATGGAGGACCAGGAGGCACTCAGGATGACAGAGGTGCGAGCGCCTTCGTCTTCGTCTTCGTCGTCGCGTACAGCGAGCTCACCGTCGCCCAGGATCAGCGCGACTCGCTCCTCACATCCTTTGCCTCTGTCAAAACGCAGTTCTTTGATCTCGACGGTCTCCGGTGGACTAGCGCTGCGCTCAAGAAGCGAGCGCACACCGAACAGGTACGCTGGTGCCCATGCAACCCTGGCGAGCAGCGCTCACATCTTACCCTCAGCCTTTGCCCAGGCGGCCATCATCCACCGTGTCTGACGATGCAGAGGCGCTGTCACCCGTCACGAACACTCTTTCCTCCAGCAACGACGAGTCCTGGGAGGACACCATCCGCCCTGGCGGCGAGCTCAGCGCCCTGCTCACAGCCTACTACTCGACAGACTCAAATGCCCGTCCGCCACGCAAAATAGACAAATCCAACCACACCCTATCACACGACCAGCCAGCTCCAAAATATATCACCTACTCTAAATCCCTGCCTAATGCCACCCTTAATGATTCCGCGCCACCCTCGCCGACCCCATCAGCTCTAGAGCAGCCCACACCTCGGCCGTTGCCGGTCTCTCTAGCTGCAGACCTAGAGGCTCCGCCTTCTCCCTCACCCCAACCCTCTCTCAAACGTAGACTATCCAGTGCGGAGGCGCCTAATAACGAGCCCAAGAGGGCGCACCGACTACCGCGTATTGCCGTCTGACCCGCTTTCACGATACAAATCATCAGCACTGTCTCATCCAAATACGCACATCTTGTTATCATCAGCATCTCTCGCAACATCGTCTTTATTCGCATCTATTTACATCCCCACGTTATTGTACCCACATTCCTCTTGTCGAATGAGGATGTTGTTTTCCATTGTTCCTCCGCTCGATTTCTACTACGCGCACAGAGATTCTATCGTTACTGTGAGTACTATCACCTTGAATTTCGAGCCTTCCTGATTTGTTGCTTGACAGATCTGACGATGATCGTCCATGAAAGCGGTCTGCCCTCGCGCGAACACCCAGTGACTCGGTCAAGTATTTGTTTATCGCAGCTAACATAGATATTTCTGAACGTGGCTCGTATCGCTCAGAGCCACACCCACACCCAATTTTCTTTTTGACATTTCCACTGACGCACTTCCTGATGCCATTTTTCCAGCCGCTCCGATAGGACGGGAACCTGTGAAGCTGGCTTCGCCTTGCTACCGACACTCATTGATACCTGATTACTATGCAGATGAATTCCTTGAGCCCATGTTGTTAGAGTTCGTAGCTGAGTTGGACCGGCACGCGACCTCAGTGGCACTACTGAATGATTTCAAGTAAATGGTTACCAAGTCATCGTGCGCGACCTCGCTGGTTATCTGCAGCTCGATCGCGTTTGGCCGACGGTGATTACCAACTCTCCCGGGGCACATCGTCCCGGAACTTGGTTGTCATTGCGCATCACACAACTGTAACTTTGTAACCTGCCCCTTCCCCGGATATTCGTTGAGGCGGCACTGGAGTCTGTGCACTTTTCACTTGTTTCTTTTGCTTTGTTGTTTGCAGATTTCAACGCACTCGGACGGAAACTAGAGATTGTGGCGAAGGATAATGAGCGGACATCTTACCGGGTGAGAAAAAAGGAAACGCACCATGAAAGGCAATGAGCGGATCTTCCGGCTCCGGTAATGACATAGCCGGAGGGGCCATGAACCACACCGGGCCATCCGCCATTTTTGCCGCTTTTACCAGGCTTTACCAATAAGTTTTTACTGATTCCAGGAATAAAAGAAGATGCGTTCCACCTTTGTCCTTTCTTAGCCCCCCTCCCTTCTTCCTTCATGGCGACCATCACCGCCCCCACCGCGACACCGCGTTCGTCCATGACTGCACTCAACGAACAGTCGGGTCCATCGACATCTTCACCAACACGGCGCCCATCACTAGACGAGGAGATTGCAGACGATGAGCGGCGGCTAGAAAAGTACGGCGGAGACGACATCAACGAGCCCGAACCCAAGACCCCGCATCCCCTCGCGTTCCTCGCACCGCCGCAAGACCCCAACATGATTGCATGGGACGGCCCAGATGACCAGGGAAATCCGCAGAATTGGAGCGACAGACGCAAGTGGATGGTCACCATAGTCTGTGTCATCATGTCTATCAATGTGTGCGTCTCGATCCCACACTCCGCGGAAATCATGCTAACACGCTTTTAAGCTCCTTTGCATCGTCAGCTCCGACATCGCTGACGGAAGACATTGTGATCGCGTTTGGGATCGGCACTGAAACCGCGTACGCGATCGTGACGGTGTTTTTGCTCGGATATGTTGTTGGTGTGAGTGGCTGCATTTTTCTCCCTTGGCCTCGTTTGACCACGCACGCAGCCGTCCTTCTGGGGACCGGGAAGTGAGCTATATGGTCGCCGACCGGTATTGCTTGTCACCATGTCGTGCTACACATTGTTCCATTTGGGTCAAGCCCTCGCCCAAAACATCGAAACTTTGATGATTTGTCGGTTCTTCGGTGGTTTCTTTGCCGTTTCTCCCCTGACAATCTGCGGTGGTATGTCCTCCATTCCTGAGCTCAGTGCCTTTCCTTACATTTGCTGTTCTTAGGTGTGATAGCAGACGTCTGGCCCGCTCTCGGTCGTGGACCGGCAGTGAGTTTGTTCTCTGCCAGTGTGTTCATGGGACCCGTCCTGGGACCCATCGTCGGTGGATTGTAAGCTTTTTTCCACCTCGATCAAGGAATCACATTGACACATTCGTTTCTAGCATCGGCGCCAGTGATGTTACCTGGCGATGGATTTACTGGGTGATGATGATGTTCGCTGGCACCTGTACGGTCCTGGCAATTGTCCTCTTGCCTGAGACCTACGCGCCTATCCTGCTTGCTAAGAGGGTATGTCTGTTCTCATCCTTCGAGACGTTATACTCGTGCTGATCTGATGTATGTAGCTGCATCGCATGCAGAAGGAGAACCCCGAAAAGACCGCACAGATGTACGCTGAGCATGAAAGGCAGGACTGGAGTCTCCGCGGCGTGCTCCACCGTACTCTGTATCGTCCTTTCCAGATGCTTCTGCTTGAGCCCATCCTTGTCCTCGTCACGATATATCTGTCCGTCGTCTACGGTGTCCTCTATGCCTGTACGTCGACCCTCCTTTTTGCCCTCTTAACCCAACTAATCTCACCCCGCAGTGTTCGAGGCCATCCCCGTCATATTCATGGAGAACCACGGCTTCACCTTGTGGCAGAACGGCCTCGTCTTCATAGGTGTAGGAGTCGGCACGACCATCGGCGCCATTATCACCTTGGTCACCTCCTCCCACTACAAGGAACTCGTGCCAAAGTGGAAAGGATTCCCTCCCCCGGAGCAGAGGCTTTTTGGAGCGATGATTGGTGCACCGTGTCTTGTCATCGGCGCTTTCTGGCTGGGATGGACAGGACAGTACGCGAGCATCCACTGGATCGTGCCCATTCTCGCCTTGGTGTTCATTGGCGCGAGTATCTGTTTAATCTTCAATTCTTTCCTCGTAAGTCATAATCGCTCTTCGGTATCGGAGCTATGTGCTGACGTCGTTCGACAGAGCTACCTCGTTGATACCTACCTAATGTTCGCCGCCTCCGCATTCGCTTCCAACACCATCGTGCGATCATTGGTGGCCTCTGTGTTCCCTCTTTTCACAGTACAAATGTACCACAAAGTCAGTGACGAGCAGATTCAAAGGCCTTTAACCTGTTACTGACAATATTTACAGCTTGGCATCAACTGGGCATCCACCCTCGTTGGTTTCATCGGCCTCGTTCTTGCACCAATGCCATTCCTCTTCTACAAGTACGGGCCCGCGATAAGAAGCAGCAGTAAATTCGCTCCTTGTATAGTAAGCATCATACACTTCTCATTCGATACATGTGTTGACCTTCTTTTTTAGGATCTCAAGATCGCCAAGTACCTCGAAGATGAGGCCGCAGCTGCACAGGCAGGCGAAAAGGTTGTCTAACTGTACAATGCCAACGTTTTTTATTCTGGGCCTGGACCATTGCTGCATATTAGATAGATACTAGATTACATGGGACACTGAATGACACGACAACAACCCGCACTTAGATTACGAATACGCATACCTACAACCTATATTACCCTAAAGCATCAATCACACGAGACTTCCTGCAAATTTGCTAGCTATGCCTTGCAATTATATCTCACGACGATCCGCAAAAAAAAAATCGTGGTTCTAAAATTGCTCTACTGAAAGACGACATCTTCAACCAATTGTAACAGCTCTACTATCGAATCCTCATCGACAAGATCGCAAAGCTCTATCTGTAAGCGGGCAATCTTCAGCGGTTTGGTGACGTCCACCTGAGCCTGCAGTTTCGCGGGGAGCTTCCGGATCTTTCTTCCCTCAGCCGTTGATTTATCGCCACTGCGCACCGTAATTGCGCGAACCAACTCTTGCCCTTCCAGGTCACTGCAGTCCCAAAAGCAAAGACTCGCCAACTTCGGACACCTCCCCTTTGCCAACGCATCAAGCACACTCGGCATCCCTAGACACTCGTCCAACGAAAGCGTCAACAGCGCGGGCAGGTAGCCGAGTATTGTGGGCACGTTGTCTAACGTGTACGTCGTGAGGGTCAGACTCGTCAGGTTCGGCAACCGCGGGTCATGAAAGAGTGTCTCCATCCTCGGTAGCATGACGATTGTGTTGTTGGTGTTGGTAAGCTCAAGCGTGGTGAGAGCCGGGAAAATAAATTTACGCGAGACGCTGCTGGTGGCGTCATGGGCGGTGGTGTGTAAGAACAAAGAGATTACGGTCTGTAAGGCAGATATGGGTGCTGGGGGTGCCGGAGCAGGGTGGGGATATATGGCGAGACTTGGAATTTCGAGGACGGAGAGGTCGAGTTTGATCAGCGCAGGTACGCGGAGGTGTCGGAGGAGCATGATGACAATATCTGCATACGGTCCGGTCCATTCGAAAAAGTGGAGATTAGGAAGACAGACGTCTATGGTGTTGATGGAGTCCCTCAGTGTCAGCGGCATATCGTGCAGGGACAGTGCCTCAAGTTTCGGGGTCCAAGAGAGAACCTTCAACAGATTCTGAACACTCATGAGGCGGACGGGACGTGGGCGACGGTTGATCGAGAGGGAGACAAGATTTTTATAGAAAGAAGGGGAAAAGTAGAGCGGGGAGATGCCGTCGATGACCAAACTTCTGAGTTTCGGGGACGATGCCTCTACATTCGTCGTGAGAGACGCATCCATGTCCCCAATCCTTGAACTGTCAACGAACGTAATGTCGGGCACATGTTCAGTCGCAAGCAAGGCCAGCTCAGAGCAAAATGTGATCCCGAGGTGGTGTAGCTCGGGATATGAGGTCCTCCAAAAGTGCGTCAGAATGCGGGCCATTTCAAAAGGCTCTTCGCAGTGGACTGTCGCTGAGCGTAGTTGGGTTTCGGACACCTTCCCAAGGAGCTCCTGATCAAAAGAGCCGCCTTGAAGGCTGAGATCGAGTGGCGCGTTACCCGCACGCGCAATGCAAAGGGCAATGAGTTCCGCGTGGACATGGCTCGATATATGTGACCAGAGTTCGGGAATGGATGCAGCAATGGTGCGCCACTTGCGGCTGACGTGCGTCAATATGAACGGGTCGCAAGGGTAGAAGCCAAAAACAAGAATGAGGAGTTCCACCGGTAGCCAATTAATGGGGTATCGCGCGGCGATGAGCTCCTGTTCCTCGACTTCGAGCCGCTCCCGTCCTGTGCGAGCGGCATCTTTGGTGCGCTGGAGGGCGTCGACGTGGCGCTGGATTTCGGCCTCCTGGACGCGTAATAACGCGAGTTGCGCGTTGACAACGGCGAGCCTGGTCTCGATTGACGAAGTTGACGGCCGCGACATGGTGGCTCTTGGCTAACCCGGACGACCGGCACGATCAAAGAGCAAGTGGACCGGGATCTACCGGGATTTGAATCTCCGTCACGTCTTCGAGACGTCCTTTGCGTCCTCAAGATAATTGTTGATCTCTGAGAGGCTATGATATGGTATTTGGTGGTGAACGGGCCCTGAGAGTCCTGTCGATATTCTCGTGCCTCTGCAGCTAACTGACCCTCGTGACAAATTGCAGGAGTGTACTATCCTTGATCGGGAAGTGAAATCGGCTTTTGTAGCGGGTAGCAATAGCTCAATATTACATGTATCCCTCTAGAAATTGATTTTTGAGCAGAATAAATGGTTAGTATTGTGCTCAACAAGTCTCAAATTTTTGCGAGGTCAGTGAGGTTTGCCAGTGCAACCGCGATTACAACGTCAGTTCTGGCGGGGAAGTGAAATCGTGACGGGCTGTGACCAGCAATGCCGCGGATGCCGGATCTCGCCCAAAGGCAGGAAGTGAAATCGCTCGACGACGCTCGGATGCGTCGGAGTTTGAAATTCGTCACTCTCGATTGCCCCTCCTGCTCTCGACGAGGAATGCCATCGATTGCAGCTGTTCTGCCCCATTATTCTGATCCGATTTCCACTTATCCTATGTACATACCATTCTAGAGAAGTTCCAGAACCATCCGAGCACCAAGGGAATTCCACGGGCGCGTTCATGCGAAGTGAAATCGCATCACGCGATGATTTTGGTGGTTCAAAATTCAGTACACAGTACACAGTACGCCGGCAATCTTGCAAACACAGGGATACAATCTTTGGGTATAAAAGCATCTCGGGTGAAAATTTTGTCCCTATATACAACACTAATTGTGTTATGAGGAAGTGAAATATTGGCAGGATTTCACTTCCTGGCACGATTTCACTTCCCGATCAAGGATAGTATATTCCATTGAGTACGTCTTCTAGCGAATGATTTGTATGCTCATGACGGCTCAGTGTATTTTTAGCTTATCATTTACATTCAGTCCTCTTGTTTGGCTGGCCACCCTGCTGAGTGCAGGTCCAATTACCTTATAAATGGGCCATGTCACTGGAAGTACACTCATTCCTCTTCTTGTACACGGACTATGGTCGCGGACTCTCAAGAGCGAGCCGACCAACGGTGGTACAACAATACACCTGGAATGAGATACGTCCTACCATCGGATGAAGCAGAGAAACAGAGGTGAAAGCTTATCATGTTTTGCCTTGCTCTTCCAACCAACCTCTCTTTTAGACTTAATATGCAGCATCATTTCCTCGTCCGGAAGTTGTGCGATGGTAGACTTGTACTGGATCCTACGTTTGAGCTTGATGAGCAGTCAGAAGTCCTCGAGTCCGCCACAGGAACCGGTATGCAAACTCTATCCGGAAAGACGTGCCAGATCTTACCGAACATGGTTTTAGGTATCTGGTTGACCGAAACCGCCAAGGGAGCGCCACAGACTGTGACCTTCACCGGGATCGATATACAAGACTGTCTTTTCCCCACAGCCAACCCACCCAACGTAACTTTCTCGAAACAATCTGTTCTGGAACTCCCATCTGAGTGGAGCAATCGATTCAGTCTCGTCAACCAACGACTTGCGGTCGGGGCGTTCTCCCGCAAAGAATGGACGACGGTGCTTCAGGAAATCCAGCGTGTCCTTGTCCCAGGCGGTTGCGCTCAGTTCATCGAAGTGCAACCTATTCTTGACAATCCGGGCCCAGTGACAGCGGCATACAATGAGATTTTCATGGCTCTGCATGCGGCGAGGAGACTCCATAGTGATGTATCCAGACAGCTTCCTGATATGTTACGGAACGCGGGTTTTGTCGGCATTTGTAGCGAGAGTTGTAGCTTACCCATGGGGAAGTGGGGAGGCGAGGATGGGCACACCCTCGCCGAGGCTATCCTGGGTGTCTATTCTGGAGCCAGAGGTCCTCTGTTGAAACTTGGGATTGTCAAGGAGGAGGCGGAGTACGAGAGGATTCTTGCCGAGATGCGACGCGAATGGGATGAGGTTCCTGGTATGAGCCTCAGCTGGACGAAGGCATATGCTCGCAAAGTAGGCCAAATTGCATGTCATCTTGCGCGTCTTTCTCACGACCATCAGGTGCGTGATACATGACCAGTTTTACCGTCAACACGCTGTAACTGACGCTGTGCTGCAACGGGCGCGTCTTGATACTTCAATTCATTGTGGCCGTTTTCAGATGCCTTGCTACGCGTCATAGGCAACTTGCACGCTCTCCAGAGCCTTCGTGAATCCCAGCGATGTCCATCGTCTACTGATTATACTCATCTCTCTACAACTTTGCTTTCGTCAGTCATCTCCCAACTTTCAAATCCTTGTCAGATATGAAACCCAAGGGGTTACTTTGTGTCCCTGCGCACGGGATCAGAAGCGCCACATAATACATTCGTACGTGACTCAGATTGAGACATCTTCGAGGCTGCCTTTCACTCCCAATTCTTTTGCTTGCCGTTGTCTGTATATCAGACCGCTGGAAAACGCGTGGGCGTGTCTCTAAGCACGCACAGTTTCCCAGCCACTCTTGACAGGTCTCATTTAAAAAGGCTGCCAAGTCAATCATACGTCGGCGAATGGACATGTTGCTCCCGGCATCTCAATTGAACACAACATGAAGAGGCACAAACCTCTTTCCACGAACATCTGTCCCTCCGAGGTGGACGCAGGAAGTGTGCAACAGGGACATATATTCCCGTCAGGTCAAAAAGTATATAGATGGATGGACGGTCACGAAAATCAACAACTCGAACGACATGACGATCATACATCCCCTCGCGATCCTCTTCCCACTTGGTTTCATATCCAGTGCATTCTGTCAACAATACGCTGGGCAGACTATTACCAACACCCTTCCCAAAGTCACCGGCGCTAACATCAGCTTCTTCAACATCCACGATGCCAATGGCGGTAACACCACACTTGAAAATTACTTTCTGTTTCCTGGAGGTGCGAGGCAAAATACAACGCTAGTACGCCACCGCCATATTATCTCTTTCCCAGTGCTAAAGCTACCAAAAGGTCAAGCGGGCTGTCGTGATGATCCACGGCTCAGGCCGTGACGCGAACACGTACTTCACTAGTACATACAATGGTCAGTGACTGACATTCTTACTTCTTACGACATTTATGTATGCTCCTTCCAGCGTTGACGAAGGCGATATCACTGGGCACCGTCCCTGGCGTCAGCCAACAGTCCGTCGCGATCCTGGCCCCGAAGTTTACGAACACCCAAGATGCAAACGTAGCGTATCCTACTACTGGAGGAGTCTCGGTGTGTCGGACTTTGTGACGTTTTTTCTTTGTCGGACTTACAAGACATGGAAGACAACCAATGCACTTGCCTGGTCAGGTAAGCATCCTCGCGACTTTCACGTCTATTCCTTTCAATGTGCATTTCACAGGTACCGACTGGTCCATCGGGGCGACCAACGTCCTTCCCGCCAACCAAAAGAGCGTGTCGTCCTTCGACGTCCTCGACCAAATCTTGCAGTATTTCGACGACAAGACTCTATATCCAAACTTACACGAAATCGTCGTCGGCGGGCATAGCATGGGTGCGCAGATGGTTCACCGTTACGCTGGAGTTGGGCGGGAGTTGAACTTGCAAAGTGTGTATACGTCTCCACATTCTCACCTCTCATTTGTGCTAAGCTCGACATCCAGCGCCGGTCGTGTACTGGCTTGGCAACCCTAGCTCCTTCCTCTGGTAAACCTCAAGTTCTCGTTCATGATCAGTCATCTTGATCCGCCTGTACACTCAGGTTTAACGCCCTCCGTCCAATATCAACAGCCAACTGCTCGATCTACAACAATTGGTTCCAAGGCCTCAGCGCGTATAATATCGACTATGAACATAGTTTCGTTACCACCAGCTCAGCTGACACCGTCTTTGCGCGTTATGCTGCCCGAGACATTGCGTATGATCGCGGGTTGAACGACTTTGGGGACGCTTCAGACGATTGTGCGCCTTTTACTACTGGGTGAGTCACTTGCGTGTTGTCTTCGGTGCGGTGATGGAGCTAATGTCAACATACTCCACCAGAAACAACCGCGGAGAACGGTTCTACAACTTCCTCACCGCGTTCCCGCCTGATGCGGGGGACACAGTTGATTACAACGCGGGGATAGGACACAATGCACCTCAGATGATGGCAGCGGACCCGGGATTGTATCGTCTCTTGTACGTCCACCTTCGATGTATGCTGATCGCCGGTGACAATTCATTCCATGTAGCTTCGACAATTTCAACGGAGACGGGTCTAGACATGCAGACTTCGGCACTAGACAGATCCCGGGGGATGACCCGCATCCTGTGTCCACTTGAGCAGAGTAAAGTGGCGCACTAAGTACGACGAAACTTTCACAAGGACGCGACTTTGAATGGATGCATCATCAACAAGAATCGTATTATTAGGTTGGGCGGTTGTCAAATACAGTCTATGTGCGGAATCGTGAGTATGGGGAGGCATTTTGTGTTCGGGACCGGGTGGGCATTGATATGAACGCGGCAATGCCTTGGTCGCCCCCGTGAATCGTTATTTAGGCTTGGTTCTTCTTGACGATCGGGGCGGGGGTGTTGTCGATGCGCCTGATGGCGAGGACGAACACAAAGGTCATCAAACTCCACAGGATCCAGGAGAACGCGAGGATCGTGGTCATGATGTCGCACTCTTTGTTGCTCATCGAGGCGTCGCAGTCGCTCTTGCCTTTGAATACGTGGTGCTAGGGGATCAGATTATCAGAAGGGCGTTCTCGATGAAAGGGAAGACTGGGAGCTCACAGTGAAGTAGGCGGAACCAACGAGATACAAGGTCCAGTGGACGAGGGCGCCGAGGAACTCAAACCCGATGATGCGGCATCCGGGGCGGTGGCTCAGAGACATGATGATTGACCTGTAACCCACAGGGTATTGATCAGCCTCGGGGGGTGGCGGCATGGACTAGTACGTACGTGATGGGGATCCAAGCAATGACCATCGCCGACGTGACGAGCAACTCCTGGACGATGTCCTCTACATCGGAAGGCGATGGTTCAGACCATGCCACACACTGAAAAAGAAGGGCGTACGGTAGACATGGTACTTGTAATAGTTAAGGTCGATCTGGTACGCCAGCAAACCCAAATGGACGCATGCGCACAACCACTGTAACATTCCTCAGCCATCACGCTGTACATGTGCGGCTGGTGGAACTTACGATGAGGAGGTACAGACCGAATACTGGGTATGGGCTGGGAGGCATTGTGGCTATGACACGGGCAAAAGACGACCAGTACGAGTTGAGTTCTCGCCCCCGAGCGGGCTTATAAAGGTCTCGCGGAGGGTGGGAACATCGTTCTGGCTCAGAATGAATGAACACCGAGTTACTGAAGGCGACCTGGAATAAAGATGACGACACCCCGGCGTTCTTCAGAACGAGGCTGGTCACCTCGGTACGCAGTGCCGCGCGGCAGGTAAGCATCCAGTACCAGAGATGGGCTGGTCATACAAGCTCGGTACGACTTTGACGTCGGCAGGTAATCCCGTGAACGTGAATGTGAGCATCGAGTAGATGGGCTGGCCATGTAGGCGAGATCTAGGACGGGTTGGCACGGAGAGAGATCATCTGGTGACGGTGTTCATGTAAGACAGACAGGTTGATAGCGTTGCCGATATGAAGAAACAGGGTGGACTGTCGCAGCTTGAAGGATGGTCTGCGTCGCTCCCGGCAGGGCCTTGTCCTCCCCGTGCTTGTGTAGTCGATTGAATGTCAGATTACGGAGACGATATAAGTCATATTAAGGAAAACAACAAAAGAAAGTGAAAGGAACGTTGAAATACTGAGTGAATGTTCCTTCCTTCCATCCGTCCGTCACGGTAACTTCTACCTTGGTATCGGTAAGCCCGAGGAGCTAAAAACTAAACACTAAAGAACGGCTGCTCGCTCGACTGCTGCTGCTGCTGCTGTTGTTGCTGAGCGAAGGGATTGTGCCCCTGGTTGAGCGGCTGCTGCCCCACCATGCGCCCCGCAGCCTGCCCATACCTCAGCGCACCCACGTTACCAAAGGTATCCTGCCCATCCTCTCTGTTCGCGAGCAGACTCGCGAGGTGCGAGTTTTCGTCTTTACGCGGAGGGACGTGCACCGATGGACGTTGGGCAGGTGACGGTGTGGGGTTGGAGGGCGTGTTGTTGGTGTTGGTGGGATGGTTGTCGTATGTTCCGCCGAGGTTGAATGAGGGCGGGGGGAGAGGGGATTGACGCGATGGAGAGGAAGGAGAGGCAGGTGCGAATGGGTTGTTGGACCTGTGATGTGATAGCCGCGTCAAGTGTACGTCGCGTAGAAAGAAGAGAGAATGAAGTACTCACCCAAATCCGGTGGGCTGCGCCATTATTGGTTGCGGCGGCTGCATGAACATGTTCTGCTGCTGATGCATCTGTTGCAATTGCTGCTGCTGCTGTTGTTGCTCTTGTAACATCAGCTGTTGGCGCATCCACTCATCGTTGGCCGCCTGCTGTTGAAGCATGAACTGCTGTTGCTGCTGCTGCTGGCGCATATACTCCGCCTAGAGAGGTGATCAGGAACACGTCCAGAACGGAGAATATGCATACCTCTTGTTCTGCCTGCTGTTGGTAGGGATTGAAGGAGGTGAACTGAGGTTGCATCGAGGTGAATTGCGGCTGGATCTGGGTGTACTGTGGCTGAAGACCGACGGTATACGCTTGTGGGTCGGACATAGTCGGGAATGGATTAGTACTGGGCGGAGGGCTGTTGACTTTGTTAGCAAGAGTTACCAAAGGTAAGCAAAAGGCCAACAGTTGGTTCTGGTCGTCAAAGAGGGCGTTCGCATTGGAGTCGTCGACGGCATGCTTGCGCTTCTCCTCCTCTTCGCGGCTTAGGCGCAGGGCCTCCTGGAGATCGCGGTCCTCGGCGGTCTGCTGCTCTTTTGCAAGGGACCGCTTGCTCTCCTCGATGGCCTTCTTGAGGTCGTCCTCGCTCTGGTCGCGCCGCCCGTTTCTCCGTCTCACGTTCTCGTCGACATCGGGAGTGGGATCGCCGCCGGATTCGTCATACTCGCCCGTACCACCCCGGATCATGCGGTCGCGCATCGACGCCCGCGCGCGGCGCTCCTGCCGCAGGCGGCCCTCGTCTATCAGGAGACTGGTGATGTCCTTGGCCTTCTGGCGGACGTTGGCGCCCTGGTCCTTGCCCTCCTCGTCGACGTACTGGAACTCCTTGAGCGTCTTGATGATGTAGACGTTGTCGCGGAAGTAAATGACGACGTTCTCGGAGCCCTGGTGCAGGCAGTAGTCCAGCACAGTGAGGCTCTGCGGACTATGAGCACGGCGCCAGACCACTGCTGGACGCGTGGCGCACCTTGAAGACATGGCGCCAGTTCTTGCCCTTGTCGTTGAGGCGCTTGTCGAGCATCTCCATAATCTCGACAAAGTCTCCCCTGCAAGATGAGCGGTCAAACGGGCGAGCTCGTCGTCGCGAACAGCGAGCTCACTGGTTGTAGGTGAGCTGTGCAATCTCGTTCATCTGGGTGCCGCTGGGGCCCCAGGGGTCGTTGGACGTTGCATCGCGGACCTTGGATTGGGTGTCCGAATAGCCCTTTGTGTAGTTTTTGGTGACGCGAATGACACTCTTGCCAAAGTGCTGCATGGCAGGAGGAGGAGGGTGAGCTGCACAGCCACACTGCCGCTGTATTATGGCCGAGGCGCAGCAGACGTCCGACTCAACTGTTGCTTACTTGAGAGTCAAGTAGAGCTGGTAAATAAAGACTTGCATGTCAGAGTGAATCACAGAAATTCAAGACCAGATAACCGTAATACCTGTAATCTTAAATACTTGAATCAAATTGATTGCATTTCTCTTTGTAGGTGTGAGAGCTTCAGTTTCATTCACACCTCGCTTGGCGTGAAGCCGACATTGAAGCCATCACTGGACTACTGTACATCGTAATTTCCACACTTGCGAGCATCACGAATAACATATCATAACATATACCATTAAAAGTGACCATAAACTAAGAAAACACTCAGATAGCAAAGGTCCGTCATCGTGAATACGGGTGGAAGTTATGCTGCCCTCTCGACGCAACACGCGCCGGGCCCACTCCACCGCCCATCGTCGGCGTCTGCCGACCAGGCGCCCGCATAGCACCCCCTCTCGCGCCCATGCCCATCATACCCATACCCATCGGGCCCATCCGCATGTTGTTCATCCCACCCATCCCGCCACCCATTCCCATCCCGCCCATGAGGCCCATCATCGGGTTGAACTGCCCGCCCATCATCGCCATCGGGTTCATCATGTTCATGTTCATGCCCATCATCGCGGGGTTCATGTTCATGTTCATGCCCATGCCCATCCCGCGGCCCCCGAACATCATCGACATCGGGTTCTGCCCCAGCAGGGGCATGTTTTGCAGCGTCGTCTGCCCTACACCGACACCTGCGGTGCGCGTGTCGGGTTGTGTCGCCACGGCGTTCGTCCTGGCCGCCTGTTCGCGCTGGCTACGCGGTTGCGCTAGCTTCACCTCAATCTGCAAGCCGTGGTCAGCAAGAGACATTGCAGGGAGCGACTGCTACAGACCTGTTTATCGTCCATGACGAGGTTCTTTCCAACGAGCTGGTCCGTATTCGTCGCGTCTTCAAACGTCACGAACCCAAAGCCCTTTGAGCGCCCGGACTCGCGGTCGAGCATGACGGTGGCATCGACGACCTTGCCGTACGCAGAGAAGAACGCTTTCATCGAGTCGGATGTCGTTGCCGGTGCTAGACCGCCAACAAAGTAGCGCGTATTCCGGAGGTGCTCCTCGCGGGGGATAGCGCGCTTGGGGTCTATCTATATAAGTAGAGATGAGTGTATGGATGATGGGGGAGGCGTTCCTGCTTACAGCTTTGCCGTCAAGGACGTGATCCCGCGCAACGACAGCTTGGACCGCATTCGGGTCCTCGAACGTGAGGAAAGCAAAGCCACGCGAAGTACCGTTCGGGTCGCGCATTATAGTGCAGGCATCAACCTTTGAACAGAAGTCAAGAAGTGAACGTGGTCAGCAGCTGTTGAGCGAGCGAACCTTGCCGAATTGACTGAAGTAATTGCTTAATCCCTCTGGAGGGCAGTGTCAGTGTGAAAAGTAATTGCGAGACATGATGATAGTACCATCTGTTGTATCCCAATTGAGACCGCCAATGAACAATTTGCTATGTGATCGACGTAGACGGAGAGCCAAGAGTGTGAGAGAGTATAGGTAGACGACGTAGAAGGTAGTAGGACGCAAGTAGGAGAGAGTAACGGAGATCAGTATGGGTATCAACGAGACGAGAGCAAGGGTATAATCGTCTGTCCCGTAGTAGGATACGTAGAGTGGCCGTGACGACGAGGAGAGGGAAGTAAAAGGCATAGAGGCTTACCCCGCATCGTGCATCTCCGAGGGCTTTTTGCCAAAGACGCTCTCGGACTGGTTGCCTTCAACATGAGTCGGAATAGACGCGCCGGCCGGCTCGCCAAAGAATGCAGGCTTGGATTGGCGTTCCTGGCTGGGGGTCTGCTGGTAGGCGGAGAACTGCTGTGCTATCTGCGCCGAGTAGGAGATGTTGGACTGCGACTGGCTCGGAGGACGCGTCGGGAGGGCGGTGCTGGATGCGGAGGACAGCGTGGGTTCGTCGTCGGATATTGTTTCGGGGATTTGCTCGTCGGGTTTGAGGATGGTCTCGACGTCGTCGTCGCCGTAAATATCTGGAGAGAGAGACAGATGAGCGGACCGACACGGGCAGCGAGCGGGAGGGCGCACCACCGTACGGATCCGAGTCAACGGTTGCCGACTTGCCCGACATGGTGGTCGTGAGGAAAGACGACTAGGGTCACGCGTCAATGGATTATATCATGTCGCGGGTGGATCGTCGTTTTGCGCTCGCCCGCCTTCCGCCCTGTCGAGGGTGTCCTCCTCCTCACACCCCTCGCGCGTCCTTGGCTGTTCCTCCGTCGTCCCTCGCTCCCCCTCGCTCCCCCTTTGCCTGGGTGGGTGTGGTCGCGTCCGCCGAGTCGTGGGGCCGGCACTGTGGTGTCGAGGGTGGTGTCCATGGCGCGGGCTCGTCGCTGGTTGGGCTGGATGGCGGTGGACTCGAACAAATTACTCGCCTACCCCGGGTGTCAGTCGCTCAATCCGGCTGGTCATGCCGATCACTTTCCCCGCCTTTGCAAGTGGGCTCAATCGTCTCTATTTCATGTTCTACGCTACTACAGGCCTTGCCGTCTCATTATATAAGCTGCTACGGCCTCTGGGAACCTCCTCCCGACTGTCTGAGAAAAACGCGCGAAATTTGACCATAGTTTCCCCTGCCAGCCGGCACTTGGCTTTCAATAAAAAAAACCAAGCCCCACCCAGAAGAGTGGGACTCGGTGATAGAGTGTAGCTGTGGAGGTAAGTGAAGCTACCCAAAAGGTAAGTGATCTGATCCTATCTATGCATACTTCTAGCTAATTTCGTTACCTCTAATTTTGCCAACTTGCTGATCCTTGAATTTGCGCAACTCACCATTCAAGTCAAAATTGACATATTTGTAGATCTCGGATTCGTTGACTTGCGCGCGCGCTGCCGATTCGTTGCCTTCCTTGGTGCATTGTTCAGGTCCTGCGATCGCGAACAGAAAGAAATTGCGGTTAGTCTTCAACAATTCGATGATCATCTCGATACCCACCTGACTCTGTAGCCAGGCAGTTGTCGTCAACGCGATTCTGGACTTGAACGATGGTCGGGCCTCGCCGGCGAGCTTTTCGCTTGACAAAATCGGACCGCGTACTTGATGGAAAAGGTCAGTTCAGATGTTGCCGGATCACGACCATTGACTTACTGGGGACGAGGATGTCTTCAGCCGAGCATTCATCGTCAACGCGATCTTGGACAGATGATCTTGTCGGGCCTCGCCGGCGGGGCTTTGGACTTGACGGATTCAGACCGCACAGCCTGACGAAAAGGTCAGTCTAGTCATAGACGGAAATACAACAAAATGACTCACCTATAACATAGACGCATTCGGCGGACGTCAATCCCTCGTCCGTCTCGGCGCATTCCCGGGTCCAGATACGACTAGGAACAAGGTCAGTACAGTCTTCCAGATGTGGCGCACAAATGAGACTTACCTTAGACTTAGCACGTTGCCGACGCCGGATAGACAAGCACGTGTACTCGCCTCGCCGGCAGGGCGTCTATCTTCAGCGAATTTTGGATATCCGTACCTTGGAAACACTTCAGGAAAACACTCCGCTGAAAACAGTTTGCGACAACTTACAGAGCGTTTCAGGCGGTCGGCGCGGCGGCGATACGTCCTCTCAGCGCATTCCGGAGTCCAAGTACAGCTAGGAACAAGGTCAGTCAGTATAGTATCACGGAGGTGGCGCACAAATGAAACTTACCATTCACTACAGCGCGTCACCGAGCTCGGAAAAGCCAGCGCGTGGACTCGCGAGGCGTTAAACTCCAGCGAATTTCGGACATCTGTACACTGGAAAATGATCAGAATGTCACTCTCAAATGGAAAGAGTCTCGACAGCTTACCTGACATCACAGGCAGTCCACGCGGCGTCGATACGTCGTCTCGGCGCGTTTTCAGACACGTTATGTGGGGAGGGAGACGCGTAGAGGCTGGAAACGACGTCAGCGGGGTCCGAGCCTCAGGAGGAACGATGGTCACATAACAGGGATTGGGACAGCAGCGTGCAGCTGCTGTTGACGTTGATCTTCCGGACCATATGGCTGTGACGTCGGGCGGGGCGTCTGGCTCCGCGAGAAATCGGTATCTTTGAGCTGGAAAACTCTTCAGAATTGGACTCAAATCAACAACAGCAACACACTGACAGGACATTTGAGTTCGGTCCGCCCGGCGTCGATACGTGGTCGCGGCGTGTTTGAACACCAGGGAGCGTTGACAACGGGCAGGAGATGTGTGGCGCACCCGCGGAGCTGGAACAGGTCAGTTGACGTTGACTGACTAAACATGAAAACGGGCAAACTTACCAGCAGCAATGGGTCTTACGACCCCATTCGCAACCCGGGACAGCAGCAAAGTGGCTACTGTCTACGGGGTCTAGCCGGACTTGAGGGCCTGTGAGTTTGCCTCGCCGGCGGGGCGTCGTCCTCGGGCAATTTGGGGTTGAAATGCGCTGGAAAAAGTGGTTAGTGGGGCACAAAATGGTTGAGTGAAGTGGGAAGCGACTGACCGGCAAGTGCCGGACATTCTTCCTCCTCGTTGTTAACGGCGTGGCGCACCCACGACGACTGTAGGCTCCAACTCGTGCTCATCAACAACACGTTAAGAAGGCCCGAGAACGGGCAAGAAGGCTGTGGGAGTGTTAGGGAACGCTCGAGGAAGGCAGTGGAGAGTGAGCACACTTACTGACAACAACGGTGAGTGTCTATAGACTTCTTGCACTTGCTTGTGGACTTGTTGTGAGGTGGAAGAAAGTCTAGAGTACGAGAATGTTGGTTTGGGCAGTGAGATAAAAAGTGGGAGACAATGTGGGTGATGGTAAGAGGAGAAGGATGGTGGGAATTTTATGACAACTTCAGGTCCCGGCCGGACACCACTACCCTGATTTCAACAAATCAAGTAAGTCAGGTAAATAATCCCTCGAGTCCCCTGTCCACTGTTCCAAAGCTTGTGCAGTGTTGTGGCGACAACATTGCACAGGCTTTGGATCAATGGGTAGCAGAGGATCAAGATCCAGAGTTGAGAGTGTTGTGAGCCTCATGGTTAATTACAGTTTCAGCACGGCAAGACTACGCCGGCACAGTTGATGAGCTTGAGTTGAGTCTTGAGGTTGAGTGTGATTCAGTGCAGAGTGTGAGTTTGAGTGCAAGGATGAAACTCATGTTGAGATGTGAAGCAAAAGTCAAAATGTACTTGTGACATGCAAAGCGCAGCGAGAAGAAAAATTGGACAATGGGGGGATTGAACTGTCGCACAACAAAAGGAGGAAACATGCTAGAGCGCGCGTTCCCGCTACAGCATGTTTGCTCAAAAAATAAGCAAGAGTAACTATTATGATCCGACTAGCTGAGCGGACCATGGCCCGCCGTTTGAGGGTCTTGGCACGTAGATACTCATTGGATGATGCCTAGTTAGACACCGTTAATGTCAAAGTACGTACCAGAGCCGGTGCCAAGCCCCCGCGCTGGCCATCCAATGACATTCCGAGATTGCACCTCTAGCGCCTGGATTCGACCTTCCAAGCATTCGAGACGCAATCAGTAATCTATTTTGAGACCTGCCAAGGGAATGAGTAAGTCAGGAAGTTTGCGCCAAGTCCGAATGCGGAAAACTCACCAAGTCCATTTGCGCATTGCTCGCGCTACATTGCTCCGTTCCCTCTGTCAGTCGGCACACCAGTAGATGCTAGGAATCCATCGTGAACGAATGTCTGAGGTTAGAATTCTGGAGGAGATGGAAGTCGAAAATCAAGATCGCAACTCTGGGATTTCGGAACGGGTTCAAGCACGTGCTATGACGCATACGTGCTTGTTCTCTTTCTCTCATCGTCTCTCGCGTCCTCTGCTCGTCGTCCGCGCTCTGTGCGCCCCCTCGGTCATACGGTGCCTTCATGGTACCTGAACCTCATAACACGACTACTTCAGACTCGGTTTACCTCCCATTCTCGGCACAGACTTGGTGTCTATCGACGCGGAATGCTCGACCGGACTCAGGCCGCGACTGGGGACGATATTCCGCTGCCAAAATCTCTGGGAATGGACTGGGATGTGTCATCATGACTACACATGATGGTCTGGGCGGCTGCGAATCCACACGGCGTCGGATATGTTGTGCTACGGGAAGGACATGATTGGTTCAGTCGGGTATTTTGAGGCCCGCGGGCGGCTAGCTCGCATGTAGACTGTTCAGGATAGTTGCGTGAATGTCCGCTCTGATGCGGGCGGATTTTGGTATATAAGGATGGGGAGGTTTTGGTAAGTCAATAGTATTCTCCCTTCCCTACTTTGCCTCTCATACCCGGACTTGACTATCTACACTCATATTCTAACTCTACCTGACTACGGCCCCTAGCGAGGCTTGACTTTCCTCACCCGCTGCAAGACTTTCATCGACTCGAGTGTTTGGCACATTTGGTATGCTTCACTTTCTATGCTTTCTTGCCCTTGCTCTCCCGCTCTGTTGCCTGGCTCGCCCTCGAGAACATGACCTTGCATTTCCTCTGTTCATTTTACTATATCCTTATTTACTCGTTTCATCTTCCTACGCATTCTGTGTTCTCATAGAACCTCTAAGTACGCTTATCTCAAGTTTCAACCGACATGACATCAGGCCTTCGGCTTCAACGGGATCAAGATTACTTACCCAAGGCCTCAAAGATGACTGAACCTCCATGTTCAAACCTTTGCGGTGACTAGTCAAGTCTCAATTCAAGGTGCGTTCAATTTGTTTTTCCCGTGATCGTTACTTGATCACCTACCACGACCAACACAGATTTACTTGACGACCACATCCTAGGCAACAACTAATACGCCTGACGATGCACATCGACCCGCTTGACGATTGACACCGCCAGTCTGACTGACATTGCGACCCCCGCACTTGGAGACAACGAATCCGACTCGAGGCCGAAACCGACAACAAGTCCTGGCAAGTCTAATATCAAATGTGCTCAAGAACGTCGCCGCCTTCCTCGCCATTTCACAGAACGACGCGCCACATACTCGGATCGACAACTCACCACCCAATTTGCCGGTCTTGTGCGCGCCGCGCCCGCTGAAGGCCGCCGACGTCGGGATCGCGTTTGGGCCGGGATGGCAGGATCTTGCCAGCTGTGGGCGCAATGGCGGCGACTATTGCGACTTCAATGCTATGGGACAACGATCCGCAATTCTCGGGTGAAACAGTACGCCGTAGCGCTCGCGGTACGTCGTTAAAGTTTTGATCAGTTTTTGCGAATCTGAAAGACCATATTTAGCCGATGGCAGAGCCCCAGCGACGACGGCCATATCTGCCAATACACTGTTATGCGCACTACACAACCGAGACCAGTATCACCGACGTCCGGAGCGCACTGGACGAAAATTACAATTCTTGTTCCAGGGCGGGACCGCGGTCGGGATGGCGGGAGTTGGGGCGGCAATGGCTGTACGGCCGGCGCTAAGAATGACGGCTTATTTGAGGTCGCGACTCACAAACTTCTGGACACGCCAGACTGTTGCACCGCTCACGGTAAGCCGCCGCCGTTCCGGCCATTTTCTCTAGTCTCAACTAAGTAAATCTTGTCCCTCTAGCGGCCAGGCAATAAATTCAACACCACCTCCCTGTCATTTGGCCTCATTCCATCACTGGTAATGGCCGGGACTTTCGTTCGCGGCTCACAGGATGCCAAAATCGTTCTCAGGCGGGATTTTGAGCGGGATGGCGGGATTTTGATTGCAAGATGACCCAATCACTATCTCAGTAGCTGTACAATGTACTCATAGTGACGCTTGCGGAGTCTGGGAGGATTTGCCGCTCTCCACGTCGAACGGTACGTTCTTCCTTTCTCACTATATTCTGATTTGCTAAATCTTTTCTTCAGGCCTGTATCATTGTCGGGATGCCGACCTCATTGTTGCGCGGACAACCTTAGGCAACCATGCGCCGCCCTGCACCGTCTCCCGCCGCCGGCCTTCATGTGGCGGGACAAGAGACGGAACGTCGGTATTGGCACTGCCAATCACCCAACGCCTGCGTGACGTTCTGCTTCATATGGCCGGGCGTTCTGTTGCCGAACGGGAGGCGACTTGGCGCAGCACATAACGAAGGGTAAGTCTAATCGTTCGGGCTCATTTTCATATGACTTATTCTCGGTTCAGGTTGTTTCATCGTCGGGACGACTCTTTGTAACGCAGATTTGAACCATCGGCACCTATGCGCTACGTGACTGGCGCATTTGTTATGGCCTTCGGTGCTCTGGACCCGACAGGCGGCGGGAGGCAGGTGATGGATGCGGAGAATTACAGGGCGCACTGCTCCTTGTGTTGAACGGTATGCTTTTTCGTCTCTACTCCTTCTTGTTTACTAAATACCTATGTTAGGCCTACACCATTGGCAAGATGGATATCCAACCGTTATTAGGGACGACTACTCTACCTCTGCGCCGTGCTAGACCGTCTCTCCTCCCTGCCAATCGTGCGGCAGGAGTCCATCTGTGGCGCAGGCGGGACAAGAGGCGCGGAACGTCGGCATTCGCACTGCCACCCACTCAGCGTCTGCAGATGTTCTGCGCTATGTGTCCGGGCATCCTGTGTTCAGATTAGGCGCGATTCGACGCGTCACACAGGAACGGTAATCCTAACAGTGTGTGCTCATCTTGACATGAGTAACTCTCGCTTGCAGGTCCCTCGATCGTCGGGATGACTATCTGTCTCGTGAATTTGAGCCATTCGTCACCTGTGCGCGACGTGGGCAGCGTCGTTACTATGGCTGCCAATGACTGGGATCCAACATGCGACGGGAAGCGAACGATTGACGGCATGGCGCAGCCATGCCAGTATTGGCCAACTCTTTGTCAGTTCGTATCTGGGTACACAATGGTTTCACTCTACATAGCGAATGGTTGCACTACCACGAATGCAAGTTTGATTTTACTTACCTGTCCGTGCAGCACTCATTGGGACGACCACTGCATTAAGATCCGTCGTGAAGACATGGCGCCAGTTCTTGCCCTTGTCGTTGAGGCGCTTGTCGAGCATCTCCATGATCTCGACAAAGTCTCCCCTGCAAGATGAGCGGTCAAACGGGCAAGCTCGTCGTCGCGAACAGCGAGCTCACTGGTTGTAGGTGAGCTGTGCAATCTCGTTCATCTGGGTGCCGCTGGGGCCCCAGGGGTCGTTGGACGTTGCATCGCGGACCTTGGATTGGGTGTCCGAATAGCCCTTTGTGTAGTTTTTGGTGACGCGAATGACACTCTTGCCAAAGTGCTGCATGGCAGGAGGAGGAGGGTGAGCTGCACAGCCACACTGCCGCTGTATTATGGCCGAGGCGCAGCAGACGTCCGACTCAACTGTTGCTTACTTGAGAGTCAAGTAAGGCTGGTAAATGAAGACTTGCATGTCAGGTCGAATCACAGAAATTCAAGACCAGATAACCGTAATACCTGTAATCTCAGATTGAATCAAATTGATTACATTTCTCTTTGGAGGTGTGAGAGCTTCAGTTTCAACACCTCACTTGGCGTGAAGCCGACATTGAAACCATCACTGGACTACTGTACATCGTAATTTCCACACTTGCGAGCATCACGAATAACATATCATAACATATACCATTAAAAGTGACCATAAACTAAGAAAACACTCAGATAGCAAAGGTCCGTCATCGTGAATACGGGTGGAAGTTATGCTGCCCTCTCGACGCAACACGCGCCGGGCCCACTCCACCGCCCATCGTCGGCGTCTGCCGACCAGGCGCCCGCATAGCACCCCCTCTCGCGCCCATGCCCATCATACCCATACCCATCGGGCCCATCCGCATGTTGTTCATCCCACCCATCCCGCCACCCATTCCCATCCCGCCCATGAGGCCCATCATCGGGTTGAACTGCCCGCCCATCATCGCCATCGGGTTCATCATGTTCATATTCATGTTCATGCCCATCATCGCTGGGTTCATGTTCATGCCCATCCCCATCCCGCGGCCGCCGAACATCATCGACATCGGGTTCTGCCCCAGCAGGGGCATGTTTTGCAGCGTCGTCTGCCCTACACCGACACCTGCGGTGCGCGTGTCGGGTTGCGTCGCCACGGCGTTCGTCCTGGCCGCCTGTTCGCGCTGGCTACGCGGTTGCGCTAGCTTCACCTCAATCTGCAAGCCGTGGTCAGCAAGAGACATTGCAGGGAGCGACTGCTACAGACCTGTTTATCGTCCATGACGAGGTTCTTTCCAACGAGCTGGTCCGTATTCGTCGCGTCTTCAAACGTCACGAACCCAAAGCCCTTTGAGCGCCCGGACTCGCGGTCGAGCATGACGGTGGCATCGACGACCTTGCCGTACGCAGAGAAGAACGCTTTCATCGAGTCGGATGTCGTTGCCGGTGCCAGACCGCCGACAAAGTAGCGCGTATTCCGGAGGTGCTCCTCGCGGGGGATAGCGCGCTTGGGGTCTATCTATATAAGTAGAGATGAGCATATGAATGATGGGGGAGGCGTTCCTGCGTACAGCTTTGCCGTCAAGGACGTGATCCCGCGCAACGACAGCTTGGACCGCATTCGGGTCCTCGAACGTGAGGAAAGCAAAGCCACGCGAAGTACCGTTGGGGTCGCGCATTATAGTGCAGGCATCAACCTTTGAACAGAAGTCAAGAACTGAACGTGGTCAGCAGCTGTTGAGCGAGCGAACCTTGCCGAATTGACTGAAGTAATTGCTTAATCCCTCTGGAGGGCAGTGTCAGTGTGAAAAGTAATTGCGAGACATGATGATAGTACCATCTGTTGTATCCCAATTGAGACCGCCAATGAACAATTTGCTATGTGATCGACGTAGACGGAGAGCCAAGAGTGTGTGAGAGAGTATAGGTAGACGACGTAGAAGATAGTAGGACGCAAGTAGGAGAGAGTAACGGAGATCAGTATGGGTATCAACGAGACGAGAGCAAGGGTATAATCGTCTGTCCCGTAGTAGGATACGTAGAGTGGCCGTGACGATGAGGAGAGGGAAGTAAAAGGCATAGAGGCTTACCCCGCATCGTGCATCTCCGAGGGCTTTTTGCCAAAGACGCTCTCGGACTGGTTGCCTTCCACATGAGTCGGGATGGACGCGCCGGCCGGCTCGCCAAAGAATGCAGGTTTGGATTGGCGTTCCTGGCTGGGGGTCTGCTGGTAGGCGGAGAACTGCTGTGCTATCTGCGCCGAGTAGGAGATGTTGGACTGCGACTGGCTCGGAGGACGCGTCGGGAGGGCGGTGCTGGATGCGGGCTCGTCGTCGGATATTGTTTCGGGGATTTGCTCGTCGGGTTTGAGGATGGTCTCGACGTCGTCGTCGCCGTAAATATCTGCAGAGAGAGACAGATGAGCGGACCGACACGGGCAACGAGCGGGAGGGCGCACCACCGTACAGATCCGAGTCAACGGTTGCCGACTTGCTCGACATGGTGGTCGTGAGGAAAGACGACTAGGGTCACGCGTCAATGGATTATATCATGTCGCGGGTGGATCGTCGTTTTGCGCTCGCCCGCCTTCCGCCCTGTCGAGGGTGTCCTCCTCCTCACACCCCTCGCGCGTCCTTGGCTGTTCCTCCGTCGTCCCTCGCTCCCCCTCGCTCCCCCTTTGCCTGGGTGGGTGTGGTCGCGTCCGCCGAGTCGTGGGGCCGGCACTGTGGTGTCGAGGGTGGTGTCCATGGCGCGGGCTCGTCGCTGGTTGGGCTGGATGGCGGTGGACTCGAACGAATTACTCGCCTACCCCGGGTGTCAGTCGCTCAATCCGGCTGTCATGCCGATCACTTTCCCTGCCTTTGCAAGTGGGCTCAATCGTCTCTATTTCACGTTCTACGCTACTACAGGCCTTGCCGTCTCCTTATATAAGCTGCTACGGCCTCTGGGAACCTCCTCCCGACTGTCTGAGAAAAACACGCGAAATTTGACTGCCAGCCGGCACTTGGCTTTCAATGAAAAAAACCAAGCCCCACCCCGAAGAGTGGCACTCGGAAATCAGGTATAGCTGTGGAGGTAAGTGAAGCTACAAAAAGGTAAGTAATCTGATCCTATCTATGCATACTTCTAGCTAATTTCGTTACCTCTGATTCACTGATCCTTGGATCTGCGGAACTCACCATTCAAGTCAATTCTGACGTACCTGTAGATCTCGGAGTCGCTGACTTGCCCGGTGACGCGATCTTGCCATCGCAGTCGATTCGTTGCTTGGTGCATTATTCTGGTCCTCGACCAATGGCGATCGCAAACAACGGTTAGTATTCAACATTTCAGCAAATTGTTCTCGAGACTCACAAGTCACAGACCCATTCCGCAGCCGCACATTCATCGTCAACGATCCTGGACTTGTGGGCGGGCGCGGGCCTCGCCGGCGGGGCTTTTGCCTTGGCAAATTCGGACGGCGCACCCTCACAAAACGGTCAGTTCAGACGTTCCGGAGACATGACGAATAGTCAGACTCAGTTTGACGCGTTCGACGGACGACGATTCATCATTTCAACGCATTTCGGGGTCCAGGAACAGCTAGGAATGAGGTGAGCACAGTCTCACGGATGTGGCGCATAGAGCAGACTTACCCTTGACGCTGGTTTGACGATCAACATGCCGAATATGCAAGCGCGAGGACTCGCCTCGCCGGCGGGGCGTTAGACTCTAGCGGATTTCGGACATCCGTACACTGGAAAGTCATCAGAAGCTCACTCTCAAATTGAAACAGTTTCGACAACTTACCAGACATTTCAGGCGGTCCGCGCGGCGTCGATACGTCGTCTCGGCGAGTTTTCAGGCACGAATGGTGGCGGCGGTAGCTGGGAGGGGCGTCAGCGAGGTCCGGGCCTCGAAAGAAAGGCAGACGAGCACGTACCTTGGACTTGAACACGGTGGGAATTGGGACAGCAGCGTGCAGCTTCTGTCGAAGTTCATCTTCCGGACCGTATGGCGGTGACGTCGCCTCGCCGGCGGGGCGTCTGACTTTGGAGAAAATCGGTATTTCTAACCTATAGAACTTGTCAGAATTGAACTCATATCATAAACAGAGACGGGAAACTCACACTACGTTTGAATTGGTCCGCCCGGCGTCGATACGTCGTCTCACGACGTTATCAGGCACCTGGGACGTTATCAGTCACCTGGGAGCGTTGGCGAGGCGAGTAGGATCTGTGGCGCACCCGCGGACCTGAAACAGGTCAGTTAACGTTGACTCAAGATGAAAAATGACAAACCAACCAGCAGCTAATAGGTTTTACGACCGCCATTCGCACGCGAGGACAGCAGCAAAGTGGCTACTGTCTACGGGGGCGTGTGAGTTCGCCTTGCCGGGCGGGGCGTCTGGCTCCGCGAGAAATCGGTATTTTTGAGCTGGAAAACTCTTCAGAATTGGACTCAAATCAACAACAGCAACACACTGACAGGACATTCGAGTTCGGTCCGCCCGGCGTCGATACGTGGTCGCGGCGTGTTTGAACACCAGGGAGCGTTGACAACGGGCAGGAGATGTGTGGCGCACCCGCAGAGCTGGAACAGGTCAGTTGACGTTGACTGACTAAACATGAAAACTGGCAAACTTACCAGCAGCAATGGGTCTTACGACCCCATTCGCAACCCGGGACAGCAGCAAAGTGGCTACTGTGTACGGGGTCTAGCCGGACTTGAGGGCCTGTGAGTTTGCCTCGCCGGCGGGGCGTCGTCCTCGGGCAATTTGGGGTTGAAATGCGCTGGAAAAAGTGGTTAGTGGGGCACAAAATGGTTGAGTGAAGTGGGAAGCGACTGACCGGCAAGTGCCGGACATTCTTCCTCCTCGTTGTTGCCTACAACGGCGTGGCGCACCCACGACGACTGTAGGCTCCAACTCGTGCTCATCAACGACACGTCAAGAAGGCCCGAGAACGGGCAAGAAGGCTGTGGGAGTGTTAGGGAACGCTCGAGGAAGGCAGTGGAGAGTGAGCACACTTACTGACAACAACGGTGAGTGTCTATAGACTTCTTGCACTTGCTTGTGGACTTGTTGTGAGGTGGAAGAAAGTCTAGAGTACGAGAATGTTGGTTTGGGCAGTGAGATAAAAAGTGGGAGACAATGTGGGTGATGGTAAGAGGCGAAGGATGGTGGGAATTTTATGACAACTTCAGGTCCCGGCCGGACACCACTACCCTGATTTCAATAAATCAAGTAAGTCAAGTTAATAATCCCTCGAGTCCTCTGTCCACTGTTCCAAAGCTTGTGCAGTGTTGTGGCGACAACGTTGCACAGGCTTTGGAATAAAGGGTAGCAGAGGATCAAGATCCAGAGTTGAGAAAGTCGTGAGCCTTATGATTAATTACGATGTCAGCACGGCAACACTACGCCGGCACGGTTGATGAGCTTGAGTTGAGTTTTGAGGTTGAGTGTGATTCAGGGCGGAGTGTGAGTTTGAGTGCGAGGATGAAACTCATGTTGAGATGTGAAGCAAAAGTCAAAATGTACTTGTGACATGCAAAGCACAGTAAGAAGAAAAATTTGACAATGGGGGGATCGAACTGTCGCACAACAAAAGGAGGAAACATGCTAGAGCGCGCGTTCCCGCTACAGCATGTTTGCTCAAAAATTAAGCAAGAGTAACCATTATGATCCGACTAGCTGAGCGGACCATGGCCCGCCGTTTGAGGGTCTTGGCACGTAGATACTCATTGGATGATGCCTAGTTAGACACCAATAATGTCAAAGTACGTACCAGAGCCGGTGCCAAGCCCCCGCGCTGGCCATCCAATGACATTCCGAGATTGCACCTCTAGCGCCTGGATTCGACCTTCCAAGCATTCGAGACGCAATCAGTAATCTATTTTGAGACCTGCCAAGGGAATGAGTAAGTCGGGAAGTTTGCGCCAAGTCCGAATGCGGAAAACTCACCAAGTCCATTTGCGCATTGCTCGCGCTACATTGCTCCGTTCCCTCTGTCAGTCGGCACACCAGTAGATGCTAGGAATCCATCGTGAACGAATGTCTGAAGTTAGAATTTTGGAGGAGATGGAAGTCGAAAATCAAGATCGCAACTCTGGGATTTCGGAACGGGTTCAAGCACGTGTTATGACGCATACGTGCTTGTTCTCTTTCTCTCATCGTCTCTCGCGTCCTCTGCTCGTCGTCCGCGCTCTGTGCGCCTCCTCGGTCATACGGTGCCTTCATGGTACCTGAACCTCATAACACGACTACTTCAGACTCGGTTTACCTCCCATTCTCGGCACAGACTTGGTGTCTATCGACGCGGAATGCTCGACCGGACTCAGGCCGCGACTGGGGATGATATTCCGCTGCCAAAATCTCTGGGAATGGACTGGGATGTGTCTTCATGACTACACATGATGGTCTGGGCGGCTGCGAATCCACACGGCGTCGGATATGTTGTGCTACGGGAAGGACATGATTGGTTCAGTCGGGTATTTTGAGGCCCGCGGGCGGCTAGCTCGCATGTAGACTGTTCAGGATAGTTGCGTGAATGTTCGCTCTGATGCGGGCGGATTTTGGTATATAAGGATGGGGAGGTTTTGGTAAGTCAATAGTATTCTCCCTTCCCTACTTTGCCTCTCATACCCGGACTTGACTATCTACACTCATATTCTAACTCTACCTGACTACGGCCCCTAGCGAGGCTTGACTTTCCTCACCCGCTGAAAGACTTTCATCGACTCGAGTGTTTGGCACATTTGGTATGCTTCACTTTCTATGCTTTCTTGCCCTTGCTCTCCCGCTCTGTTGCCTGGCTCGCCCTCGAGAACATGACCTTGCATTTCCTCTGTTCATTTTACTATATCCTTATTTACTCGTTTCATCTTCCTACGCATTCTGTGTTCTCATAGAACCTCTAAGTACGCTTATCTCAAGTTTCAACCGACATGACATCAGGCCTTCGGCTTCAACGGGATCAAGATTACTTACCCAAGGCCTCAAAGATGACTGAACCTCCATGTTCAAACCTTTGCGGTGACTAGTCAAGTCTCAATTCAAGGTGCGTTCAATTTGTTTTTCCCGTGATCGTTACTTGATCACCTACCACGACCAACACAGATTTACTTGACGACCACATCCTAGGCAACAACTAATACGCCTGACGATGCACATCGACCCGCTTGACGATTGACACCGCCAGTCTGACTGACATTGCGACCCCCGCACTTGGAGACAACGAATCCGACTCGAGGCCGAAACCGACAACAAGTCCTGGCAAGTCTAATATCAAATGTGCTCAAGAACGTCGCCGCCTTCCTCGCCATTTCACAGAACGACGCGCCACATACTCGGATCGACAACTCACCACCCAATTTGCCGGTCTTGTGCGCGCCGCGCCCGCTGAAGGCCGCCGACGTCGGGATCGCGTTTGGGCCGGGATGGCAGGATCTTGCCAGCTGTGGGCGCAATGGCGGCGACTATTGCGACTTCAATGCTATGGGACAACGATCCGCAATTCTCGGGTGAAACAGTACGCCGTAGCGCTCGCGGTACGTCGTTAAAGTTTTGATCAGTTTTTGCGAATCTGAAAGACCATATTTAGCCGATGGCAGAGCCCCAGCGACGACGGCCATATCTGCCAATACACTGTTATGCGCACTACACAACCGAGACCAGTATCACCGACGTCCGGAGCGCACTGGACGAAAATTACAATTCTTGTTCCAGGGCGGGACCGCGGTCGGGATGGCGGGAGTTGGGGCGGCAATGGCTGTACGGCCGGCGCTAAGAATGACGGCTTATTTTAGGTCGCGACTCACAAACTTCTGGACACGCCAGACTGTTGCACCGCTCACGGTAAGCCGCCGCCGTTCCGGCCATTTTCTCTAGTCTCAACTAAGTAAATCTTGTCCCTCTAGCGGCCAGGCAATAAATTCAACACCACCTCCCTGTCATTTGGCCTCATTCCATCACTGGTAATGGCCGGGACTTTCGTTCGCGGCTCACAGGATGCCAAAATCGTTCTCAGGCGGGATTTTGAGCGGGATGGCGGGATTTTGATTGCAAGATGACCCAATCACTATCTCAGTAGCTGTACAATGTACTCATAGTGACGCTTGCGGAGTCTGGGAGGATTTGCCGCTCTCCACGTCGAACGGTACGTTCTTCCTTTCTCACTATATTCTGATTTGCTAAATCTTTTCTTCAGGCCTGTATCATTGTCGGGATGCCGACCTCATTGTTGCGCGGACAACCTTAGGCAACCATGCGCCGCCCTGCACCGTCTCCCGCCGCCGGCCTTCATGTGGCGGGACAAGAGACGGAACGTCGGTATTGGCACTGCCAATCACCCAACGCCTGCGTGACGTTCTGCTTCATATGGCCGGGCGTTCTGTTGCCGAACGGGAGGCGACTTGGCGCAGCACATAACGAAGGGTAAGTCTAATCGTTCGGGCTCATTTTCATATGACTTATTCTCGGTTCAGGTTGTTTCATCGTCGGGACGACTCTTTGTAACGCAGATTTGAACCATCGGCACCTATGCGCTACGTGACTGGCGCATTTGTTATGGCCTTCGGTGCTCTGGACCCGACAGGCGGCGGGAGGCAGGTGATGGATGCGGAGAATTACAGGGCGCACTGCTCCTTGTGTTGAACGGTATGCTTTTTCGTCTCTACTCCTTCTTGTTTACTAAATACCTATGTTAGGCCTACACCATTGGCAAGATGGATATCCAACCGTTATTAGGGACGACTACTCTACCTCTGCGCCGTGCTAGACCGTCTCTCCTCCCTGCCAATCGTGCGGCAGGAGTCCATCTGTGGCGCAGGCGGGACAAGAGGCGCGGAACGTCGGCATTCGCACTGCCACCCACTCAGCGTCTGCAGATGTTCTGCGCTATGTGTCCGGGCATCCTGTGTTCAGATTAGGCGCGATTCGACGCGTCACACAGGAACGGTAATCCTAACAGTGTGTGCTCATCTTGACATGAGTAACTCTCGCTTGCAGGTCCCTCGATCGTCGGGATGACTATCTGTCTCGTGAATTTGAGCCATTCGTCACCTGTGCGCGACGTGGGCAGCGTCGTTACTATGGCTGCCAATGACTGGGATCCAACATGCGACGGGAAGCGAACGATTGACGGCATGGCGCAGCCATGCCAGTATTGGCCAACTCTTTGTCAGTTCGTATCTGGGTACACAATGGTTTCACTCTACATAGCGAATGGTTGCACTACCACGAATGCAAGTTTGATTTTACTTACCTGTCCGTGCAGCACTCATTGGGACGACCACTGCATTAAGATCCGTCGTGAAGACATGGCGCCAGTTCTTGCCCTTGTCGTTGAGGCGCTTGTCGAGCATCTCCATGATCTCGACAAAGTCTCCCCTGCAAGATGAGCGGTCAAACGGGCAAGCTCGTCGTCGCGAACAGCGAGCTCACTGGTTGTAGGTGAGCTGTGCAATCTCGTTCATCTGGGTGCCGCTGGGGCCCCAGGGGTCGTTGGACGTTGCATCGCGGACCTTGGATTGGGTGTCCGAATAGCCCTTTGTGTAGTTTTTGGTGACGCGAATGACACTCTTGCCAAAGTGCTGCATGGCAGGAGGAGGAGGGTGAGCTGCACAGCCACACTGCCGCTGTATTATGGCCGAGGCGCAGCAGACGTCCGACTCAAGTGTTGCTTACTTGAGAGTCAAGTAGAGCTGGTAAATAAAGACTTGCATGTCAGGTTGAATCACAGAAATTCAAGACCAGATAACCGTAATACCTGTAATCTTAAATACTTGAATCAAATTGATTGCATTTCTCTTTGGAGGTGTGAGAGCTTCAGTTTCATTCACACCTCGCTTGGCGTGAAGCCGACATTGAAGCCATCACTGGACTACTGTACATCGTAATTTCCACACTTGCGAGCATCACGAATAACATATCATAACATATACCATTAAAAGTGACCATAAACTAAGAAAACACTCAAATAGCAAAGGTCCGTCATCGTGAATACGGGTGGAAGTTATGCTGCCCTCTCGACGCAACACGCGCCGGGCCCACTCCACCGCCCATCGTCGGCGTCTGCCGACCAGGCGCCCGCATAGCACCCCCTCTCGCGCCCATGCCCATCATACCCATACCCATCGGGCCCATCCGCATATTGTTCATCCCACCCATCCCGCCACCCATTCCCATCCCGCCCATGAGGCCCATCATCGGGTTGAACTGTCCCCCCATCATCGCCATCGGGTTCATCATGTTCATGTTCATGTTCATGCCCATCATCGCCGGATTCATGTTCATGCCCATGCCCATCCCGCGGCCGCCGAACATCATCGACATCGGGTTCTGCCCCAGCAGGGGCATGTTCTGCAGTGTCGTCTGCCCTACGCCAACACCTGCGGTGCGCGTGTCGGGTTGTGTGGCTACGGCGTTCGTCCTGGCCGCCTGTTCGCGCTGGCTACGCGGTTGCGCTAGCTTCACCTCAATCTGCAAGCCGTGGTCAGCAAGAGACATTGTAGGAGACGACCGCTACAGACCTGTTTATCGTCCATGACAAGGTTCTTCCCAACGAGCTGGTCCGTGTTCGTCGCGTCTTCAAACGTAACAAACCCAAAGCCCTTTGAGCGCCCGGACTCGCGGTCGAGCATGACGGTGGCATCGACGACCTTGCCGTACGCAGAGAAGAACGCTTTCATCGAGTCGGATGTCGTTGCCGGTGCTAGACCGCCGACAAAGTAGCGCGTATTCCGGAGGTGCTCCTCGCGGGGGATAGCGCGCTTGGGGTCTATCTATATAAGTAGAGATGAGCATATGAATGATGGGGGAGGCGTTCCTGCGTACAGCTTTGCCGTCAAGGACGTGATCCCGCGCAACGACAGCTTGGACCGCATTCGGGTCCTCGAACGTGAGGAAAGCAAAGCCACGCGAAGTACCGTTGGGGTCGCGCATTATAGTGCAGGCATCAACCTTTGAACAGAAGTCAAGAACTGAACGTGGTCAGCAGCTGTTGAGCGAGCGAACCTTGCCGAATTGACTGAAGTAATTGCTTAATCCCTCTGGAGGGCAGTGTCAGTGTGAAAAGTAATTGCGAGACATGATGATAGTACCATCTGTTGTATCCCAATTGAGACCGCCAATGAACAATTTGCTATGTGATCGACGTAGACGGAGAGCCAAGAGTGTGAGAGAGTATAGGTAGACGACGTAGAAGGTAGTAGGACGCAAGTAGGAGAGAGTAACGGAGATCAGTATGGGTATCAACGAGGCGAGAGCAAGGGTATAATCGTCTGTCCCGTAGTAGGATACGTAGAGTGGCCGTGACGATGAGGAGAGGGAAGTAAAAGGCATAGAGGCTTACCCCGCATCGTGCATCTCCGAGGGCTTTTTGCCAAAGACGCTCTCGGACTGGTTGCCTTCAACATGAGTCGGAATAGACGCGCCGGCCGGCTCGCCAAAGAATGCAGGCTTGGATTGGCGTTCCTGGCTGGGGGTCTGCTGGTAGGCGGAGAACTGCTGTGCTATCTGCGCCGAGTAGGAGATGTTGGACTGCGACTGGCTCGGAGGACGCGTCGGGAGGGCGGTGCTGGATGCGGAGGACAGCGTGGGTTCGTCGTCGGATATTGTTTCGGGGATTTGCTCGTCGGGTTTGAGGATGGTCTCGACGTCGTCGTCGCCGTAAATATCTGGAGAGAGAGACAGATGAGCGGACCGACACGGGCAACGAGCGGGAAGGCGCACCACCGTACAGATCCGAGTCAACGGTTGCCGACTTGCTCGACATGGTGGTCGTGAGGAAAGACGACTAGGGTCACGCGTCAATGGATTATATCATGTCACGTATGATGATGCCTGCCGGTGGACTTGGCACTGCAGTGCAAGGGCATAATCCTAAAGTACTCGATTTCTGCGCGTAGGGAATAATGACTATGTAGAGTATATAGCCTAGCTGACTCTGACATCACTGTTCTTCGAAACGTTGTGCGTCAAGGAAGATGCAAAGTGCATGGCATTCGTGATGCTCGAAAGTAAGTAGATTTATGAAGATATGCGAAGAAACCCTAGATAATACAGCATGGGTAGAAAATTCCTGATGAGCAAACATGACGATGGAAGAAGCCCGGGGATGAGGAGGTCTAAAGCATATGTATGTGGTTCTACGAGCACCCATCCACCAGCGAGTTCTTCGGGAGGGGCTGGCCGTAGTCATTCACCCAGGTCGTGAGGTTGGGATTGTTGTACGCTTCGTAATATCTGTTGAAAAACACGTCGTCAGTAAAAAGGAAATCACCATCAAAAAAGGTAGTACGTACGTCTCAATATAATCCGCCGTAGGGAAGTCGTCCGGGTCGCAGCCAATGTTGATACGGTCAGGGTGTTGGTAGACGCGGATGTAGTCAACGAGCATGATGGCGGGGAAGGTTATGTGTTCGAGGTCGACGGTGCCAAAGTTGTAGGACATGCCCAGGTTGATTAGCATGTACTGAGAATAGTCAGTCATCATGAGAGCATTGCGGATGGAAAAGTCAGCGAACCATAGGCTCTTGTGGGACCGGACGCGCTGAGATCTCCACCTCGGTGTTGGCGCCTGTCCCGGCGGCGTTGAAGGTCCATGCGAGCTTGCCGTTGTTGACCCACGTAATGTACTGAACAGGAGAATTAGCAAAGGACCATCAGGAAGGGGCAGAACCAGAATCTGAACTTACAGCATCGTCCGCGTCGTAGCCGGGCTTGTACTCGAACCCGTAGATAGCGAAACAGCGCGTTTCGAGCTGGTAGCAGTCCTGATTTGTCTTACTGACGACGGAGGTGCTTTGCTGGTAGTCGCCACCTTGGTACTCGTTGAGTGAGGATACGGTCTTGTCCGCGATGATCAGGTTCGCAGAGCTGTTGTCCCAGGTGTAGTACGAGTCGAAAGGCTAGTATCGTTGACGCGAAATTGAGATTTCTTCTGGGAAAGAAGTAGCTAAAAGTTCAACTTACCGCCCATTGGCCGGATTGCGATACGTGTCCGACGCCATCGGCGACCTATGGTTGGGTATCAGAGGGGGGCCGGTTCGAACATGGTATCGAAAAATGTAGACTTGCCTGAGCTTCGAACATGTCGATTTCGGGCGCGGCTCGGCCAACGTACGTCCCGTCAGAGTGCATTGGACCGGGATGGCTCTCGCCTGGGCATGTGCAGCGGGACAGCTTTTGGCCGGGAAGGTAGGACAGCGTGTAGTTGGAACTTTCACCACCACTGGTGAGCGCGATTTCCGGCGCGCCGTCAATTGTCTGATTGGGCGCGGTGCCGACGTCGCAGGCGTCGTAGGTGTATGGCCACTTATCATTCGTAAGAACGAGAAATTGGGCTTTGGTGTCAAACTCACTGTTCCATCAAGCGAGGCACCGTAGCCAGCGCGACCCAGGTTGCCCATGGCCCATACTGCAGGCCAGAGACCGACTATGTTGTTCGCGCCTGGTAATTGGACCGAAGCTTCATAGTATCCTCCAGTGAAGCAGAACTTGTTCCTATGTCACGGTGTTGAGATAATTATAGCTGCATTGAAATGTAGGCGGCGATCTCACCATGAAGATAACATCCCTGGGCTATCATTAACAACTAATCGGTCGACGAAAGAAAAAAAAAACACATACCCCCTTCGTAATCGAGACCGTGGTTTTTCTTGTCCGACAAGGTGACCTGGAGCGAACCATTCTTGGTCGTCACTCCGTCGGGAGAATACCACTCCAGATTGTTCGTGGACTGCAACACTTGAGTACACTATAATTAGTGTCAGGAGCAGAAGACACGCACCCAATAATGAAGATCGACCGCCTCCCAATATGGATCCTCTCCAGGATAGAACGTCCGGCCCTCCTTCTCAAACTCGTCTGAAAATACCAAGGTCCACTCCGTCCCGTCGCGCAAAGAGGTCCAGGTGTGTGCATCGGCCGGAGTGTCGAGGTCGATGAGCCCGAAGTTGCCCATTTCAGGAACCTGTCGCGCAAATTCTGATGAGAGGTTGCCGCAGCAATGTGAATCATCTGATGAACACACCTGTCCCGTCGCATTCACGCCCAGGTTCTGGGCCGTCGTTGTCGTCGTCGTGTGGAGGACGTGGGTCAGAACTGGGTATACGAGACTTGATGGCGTTCCATGAGCTGCATGGGAGTGCGGCGATGGGGACGTACAATAGAGAGGTTATGGCGACGAGTAGCACGAAGAGGCATCCCAAGTTGGCGAACCCGCGCCGTGAAAACTCAAAGATCCGGTCGTCGACGATAACACCGTTGCGCACGGTGGGGTTGTGGAGGGCATCGTCGGGTTCGCGAACGTTTGGTTCGAGGTTGGTCCCCCATGCTCGTGGGTCGGGGGCAAGCGAGAACTGCGATTGGATATGATGAGGCTATGGGTTAAGTGAGCTGCGAGCGAGCTGACCTTGTCCGCGATAGAACTGTGCTTTCCGGAGGCAGAGTACGGCGAAGTGTCGGCCTAAGGTTGGTTAATCGACGACTAGGACGACTGCGTATCTGGAGGCTTTACCCAAGAATCCCGGTGTGTAGAGACTGTAGCTTGTGAAAGGAGAGTGGATGTGGACGAGGCAAAGCGCCCTTGGGCTTTGTAGGCCATGAGGATGATGAAAACCCGAAGGTTGAAGTAAGAGTCAAATCAGAGAAGAGGAATGGCCGGACCACGCTGCGCCAGACAGGGTTAAATATGCAGGAACTGATGCATGTGTGTCCTTCGGAGAAGCTGGCGACCAGACTGATCGGGTGCATATTTTGGCTGCCACAGGGCCGCAACCGAGGCGACAGGAGGAGGCCCAAAATGAGTAGCCAAGCGCGGCAAGTAGTATGTATATACCAGATAAGTAGCTACCTAAGCTACACTTGAGGCGATGCAAAGCCAAGCGAGGTGTTGTCAAGAACAAAAAGGGCACAAGGCCCGATCAACAAAAGACATTTTCGTACGTAATACAGCCGTGTCTGCAAAGTGGAGTGGCGGCACTTTTGTCTTGTACTTCTCCCGGTCATCATCGTCGTCGTCGTCGACGTTCCCGACGCTCTGCTCGCCGTCTGCCAGACTGTCGCTACCATGGATCGCCTTCCCCTTCTCCTCCTCATGCTATGCCTCCCGACACTGAACCATGCCCTGGAGATACTATCACCACTAAACCCCCGGACTGACGTGCCATCGACGGGCTACTTCGATCCCTTAGACAGCGGCGGGGCAATGCTGACGGTGCGCACATTGCCGATGGGCCGCTCGACGCCAGTTGACCCGCACTGCAGAAAGTACCCAATACATTCCCAGCGGGACAGGGAGAGCCCATCAATGCCATAATCACGGCGTCCTCAGACTCGGCCGTGCTGGTCGACCAGGAGACAGACGGGGGGCTGCGAAATTACTTTCTGTGCGCACGCATATATTCTCACATCCGGAACGACAGGCGGCTCATTACTCATCGAGCAGGTCATTATCATTTTCTGGTGAATGCTTGGGCCAGCACCAAGGCAGTAATCAGCAAGCGGATCTGGGCGACGGGAATGGATACCGTACGTCTATTCCATCCGCCTCAATGCGTGACTCACTCGCCTCAGTTAACGAGACCGCTGTTATGCGCTACAACTACGGAGACGCCTCGCTTGGCGCATGCACAGAGACTATAAAAGGCGGCAACCATTTTCGTTATTGGGTGCAGGACGGAGACAGCGCGGACAGGTGGAGTATCTCATGACAGCACTCCTGGTCGCGTCTGATTTTCTTGGCAGTGGGGCAATCTTCATGGCGTTCTCCTACGAAATGCCAATATCTGGTATGCATATCTTCCAGCTACAGTGTTCTTCTTGTCTCATCTTTTGCAGCTGGCCATGACATTGTTCTCAATGGCTACAACTTGGCCCGGTGAGCGGCATAACCAATCACAATTATAGCGACATATCTCCTAACATAGCTCAGTGACTACATGGTTGGCAACATAACGGGACAATCGGTTCCAACTCTGAATGTCACCAACACTACAACGTATTCCGGGTCGACATCGTACGGGGGATACACCTACAAGACAGACGTCCAATATGTTCCCGGGCTCCTCGAGAACACAAGCATCGGCATCAATCACAACTGGTCCGTGTATATTGACGGTGTCTCAAATGCGTGCGATGGACTGGTCGCTGTTCTCGATGTTTCAATAACAGACGAACCCAAAGATAGGTGAGTAGCCGACTTTCCCCTCCTATCAGTTTCAGCTCAACCCAACGTCTAGTTCGAGCGCATGGTCAACAACACCCGCAACGTGGTGTATGCTGCTAGCCCTTGTTGCTTCAGGCCTCTCTCTCTCGCCGCTATAACCCTCGCCTCGCTTTCGCTGGCCCGAAAACGTCACTCTATCTTAATGACAACTACGCTAGACGGACTCTACATCCTGATGATCACCATTCTACATACATCTACACGTCACTTAATCTTTGCATTACCGCCATCTGTATCCAGGAATGGACTCTCTTAACCGCACGTACACTTAGAAACAAATTCAGCAGCTGCTTGTACACTGATTCAATCCTTATACTTACTTACTCTGATCTACTTGTGGCGTTGGAATTTGGTTACCCGAAGCATCACCGGAGTTCCCGCACTACTTCCCATGTATTATACCGAGATTCAGCGCTCAGCGCTCTCCTTACATGCAATTACTTTTTCTCTGAGGATGTGCGCTGTGCAGGCCTGCTGCAGGCGTACGGTGACGGTAAGCTCGCAAGTTGAGTGCAAATGGCCGGGCGGCCCGGTACAGCCGATCAGATCAGAAAATAATGCAGTGGCTGTGCACATATCCAGGATGAAGGCGAACTACAAGGTGCGTCTTGGCCCTACTCATTTTGCTTGACATTCAACCGCGCCACAGTTCTCCAACCTTTGCGGGACAGTATACCGACAAGGGAATGTCATTTTCACTGGGGATGGCAACTCGCTGTTGAGCCCAGTAGGCAATCGAGTGTCGGTGTTCGATCTCGTAAAGTGCGTGCTTGTTTTCTGCTTTTTTATTGAAGGTCTAATGCCTTGAATAGCAACAAATCATTCACGCTGCCATTCGAGAACCGGAAGAACGTTGCCGCTATCGCCCTCAGCCCGGATTCAAATGTGCTGATTTCGGTCGACGAAGGTGCATGACCCACCCAACCCACCACCAGGCTGCCAGCTAAATAAGCATACACAGACGGACGCGCGCTATTCGTCAACTTCAAAAAGGGCATCGTATTGCACCATATCAACTTCCACAAATCCGTCAAGGACCTCAAGTTTTCGCCGGATGGCAAGTCCGTGGTCAACCCTCTGCCAAATGATCTCGATGGCTGAATACCGATGTGCAGATTCATCGCCGTCACCCACGGCGCGCACATACAAGTCTGGAAGACCCCGAACCACCTCGCACGCGAGTTTGCGCCGTTCGAGCTGCACAGGACGTATACTGGCCACCACGACGATGTCTTGAGTATCCAGTGGTCTAGGGATTCAAAGTATGTACCGCATTTTCTTTCTCGATGATATCTAATCGGAGTATAGATGCTTTCTCACGACTTCGCGCGACATGACAGCGCGTTTGTATACTCTACACCCTGTAGAGGGCTTTAGACCGAAGACCTTTGCTGGACACAAGGACGCCGTGCTTGGCGCGTACTTCTCTACCGATAATAGCACTGTACGTATACCATTCTGTTTCCGTTATGCTTACTCACATTGCGAGCAGATATATACCGTGAGCAGAGACGGCGCTGTCTTCACCTGGAAGTCCAAGGATGACGACGACAGTGATTCCGAGCCTATAGCATCCACGTCCTCGGCCAACTCTATCATCACCACGCGCTGGGGAGTCTTCGAACGCCACTACTTCAACCAACCCAACACAAAAGTCGTGTGCACGACGTTCCACGCGCCATCCAACTTGCTCATCGTAGGATTCTCTTCAGGCGTGTTTGGATTATGGGAGATGCCAGCGTTTACGAACATTCACACCCTCAGTATCTCGCAAGAAAAGATCTCATCCGTCGCTATCAACGCCTCTGGCGAATGGCTTGCCTTTGGTGCAAAGAAGCTCGGCCAGCTGTTGGTGTGGGAGTGGCAGAGCGAGTCGTACGTTCTCAAGCAGCAGGGACATTATTTCGATATGAACACTCTCGCCTATGCACCGGACGGGCAGACCATCGCTACCGGAGGCGATGACGGGAAGGTGAAGATCTGGTCCACGCATAGTGGCTTCTGCTTTGTCACTTTCACGGAGCATTCTGCGCCCATCTCTGCCGTAGGATTCGCCAAGCAGGGGAGTGTGCTCTTCACAGCGTCACTGGACGGGACGGTTCGCGCCTTCGACCTTATCCGCTACCGCAACTTCCGTACCTTCACCTCACCCTCGCCTGTACAGTTTTCATCTCTCGCAGTGGATCCCTCTGGGGAAGTCGTCGCAGCCGGATCCACCGATACATTCGAGGTCTTTCTCTGGTCTGTACAGACTGGAAAACTCCTGGACATCCTCACGGGACACGAAGGCCCTGTTAGTTCCCTTGCATTCTCTCCGTCGGGCGAGAACCAGCTTCTTAGCGGCTCATGGGACCGCACGGTACGGTTATGGAGCGTATTTGGAAGATCGCGGGCCGTCGAGCCATGGGCCCTTTCCTCTGATGTCCTGGCCGTGGCGTTCAGGCCTGACGGCAAGGAGGCGTGCATCGCGACGCTCGATGGGCAGCTCACACTATTCGACGTCGCAGACGGGAAACAGACCAACGTCATCGAAGGGAGGAAAGACATTTCTGGAGGTCGGAAGGCGGACGACCGTGTTTCTGCAGCGAACAGCACCTCTGGGAAGTGCTTCAACAGCCTAACGTACACCGCAGACGGACGGTGTGTTATTGCGGGTGGGAACAGCAAGTACGTCGTGCTCTACGACGTAAGGGAGGGAGAGGGCGTGATGGTGAAGAAGTATCAGATTTCGGAGAACTTGTCTTTGGACGGGACAGAGGAGTTTTTGGACAGCAGGCGGGTGAACAGCGCGGGCGTCAACAGGGATTTGATCGATGATAGAGGGTATGAGAGCGATTTGCACGATAGGATGGACACGAGTCTTCCTGGAGTGACGACGGGTGGGGATCTATCGAAGAGGCGATATAGGCAGGAGGCGCGGACAAAGTGCGTCAGGTTCTCGCCGACTGGACGGACGTGGGCTGCGGCGTCGACAGAGGGACTCCTCATCTACTCACTGGACGACATGGTGCTGTTCGATCCGTTCGACCTCTCCATCGACTTGACCCCCCAGACTGTCATGGAAACGCTCGCCGCCCGGGAGTATCTCAAGGCGCTGATCATGGCGTTGCGCCTGAACGAGAAACCCATCATACAGCGCGTGTATGAGAAGATACCGAGGGGCGACATTCGGCTTATTGCGCGCCAGGTGCCGGTGATGTATGTCCCTACCATCCTGCGCTACGTTGCCGAGCACCTGGAGCGGAGCCCGCATCTGGAGTTTGACCTGCTCTGGGTGAGCGCTCTGCTTGTGGCCCATGGGCGGCATTTACGCGACCGAAATGGGGAGTACGCGAGTGTGTTCAGGGCGGTGCAGAAGCAGTTGGGGGAGAGCGACAAGGCGATTTCGAGACTGTATGTTTTATCTAATCTTACTTGCGTTTGCGCTAATCGCTTTCGAAATAGATGCGAGGAAAACGCGTCGACGCTGAGATATCTTATTGATCAGTCTCATACCAAGGCGGCGATGACAGTGGATGTCGTGATGTCTTGACCGCAATCAATACTATTCAGACCTCAGTCAATCACAATAAAAGTAATGTAGCTTCTTCTGGTGCTGATAATATACAGTGAGATTGGGGGTGGTGATACATATTACAAGCAATACTGGGTTGATTATTTGACCTCGTCTAACTTCACTAGGTTGACTTCACTTGGGAACTACGAATGCCTGGGTGACTGTGCAGCAAGTTGTTGAGCTTGACGTCAACGTGCCGGAGATGTGACCAACCTTTCGATGGAGAGTGGCTCTTCTCGATGGGAGTGTGTCTTCTCTCCATGTCTTGATATCCCCACCAATAAGCGAGGGCAGTCAATCCCATGAGCCCAGCCGTCCCCAATATCTGGTACAGTTAACCACGAGTCGATGAGCTGGGTACATCATCAACGCACCATATTGCCGTTCATATTCGGCATATTCATCATCATGCGCGGGCCAGCAGAGCCGAAGCCCGCCAAAGCTGCAGGTCGAATGCGCGTTGCAATCATGTCTGTTATGGTATGTGTGTAGACTACGTTTAGGTTGCTCGTGCAAGGAGGGTTTATATAGGTGGTAGGATGTCAGAGACAGGCTAGGTGAGGCCCGGCTTTGAGGTGATGAGATAGTCAGGTGGCGCAGGCTAGAATTAGCTCAATTCATTCTGCGAGAACTCGTTCGTGATTAGGCTATTCTAGAATGTGGCGGGGGTTAACCCAGTCACATACTAACGGTGCGGGTGCATCGAGTACGTAAGATATATGTTCAAGTTTGAACCGAGGGCTGGAAGGACTCGCGGAGATGTATGCGGACTGACACGCAGGGTGTCACCTTTGGGTGGAACATTCTGCTACACATATGATAACAGTACAACTACGAGAGAACGAACCGGACCGAGGGAATGCATCTGACTTCTGAAGCTCAAGCGGCCAAATTTATGTGAAAAGGAACTCCCGAAGACAACTCACAGAGACTCGGCAATCAGGCCGTGCTACTATGGTCAAAACGGCAATCACGACGTGTCCTAGACCTTGGACTAGACCAAACCATTCTCGATCGAGCAAAAAATTTTACTGGGCCCTCCATGCCGCCTCTTCACGCTGGATTCGTGCCGCAAAACGCTCTATGGTCTTCTATAAGAGTATGTTAGCATGGCGGGAAATCATGGCAGACGGTGCGTCATGACTTTTTGTCTTGAGGCTCATTTTTTGCGCCAGTGTCTTGACCAGTAGGCTTGCGCGGACCGCCTGCTCGCCATCAGCCGTCTCATGACGCTGGCTCGCCCTAAGCCATCAGTTGATGCAGGCTCCCCGTAAGCCATCTTTTGATGCAGAGCCCCCCCTCCCCCAAGCCGTTGTTGACGCTGGCCCACTGTTAGCCGTCTTGGACGCATGCACCATCTCATTCTCTCCCTAATAACCACCCTGATCTCATTCCTTCTTACGGCATTACCACACCTCGTGTACTGGACCACAATTCTCCGCCTTCGACCACTGATGCATCCTTGCCACTACCCTGTGTCTCTCCCATATCCGCCTCCCACCATGAGTATTCTTCTTCGACATGGTGATGGTCTCGTATCGCGAGCTCGCTTCACAGTCCTCACGACGCGCGGCCCTCTCTGCATCTCAATCGCTTATTCGAAAGGGACCCGTACTTATCCCATGGATGGTCACCCCACGATGATCCGCATGATGACGAGTCGTAATCAATGGACCCAGACAATCTCCTTGCGCTCTGTCGACACTGTCAGACGGTGCTGAAGACTCTTGAGCACATGCTCTTGGAGTGCACAGCCCGAGACTTGTTTGCAAGCCGGAGCATTTCTGGTTCATGTTTGTTGACGCCGTCACTACTTTGGCGAACCTTTCGGCGGTATCAAGACCTTGAACTCACATTTAACGAGATCAAGGCGCCGATTTTTCCAATTAATCTCCCACATTATTAATACTTAGTTTTTGGTCTGTACTTCGTTGTACCACCACTCCCGGTCTGTACTGTATTGTACCACCACCACGGGTCTCGCAGGCGGCTTCAGGCAGAACACTCCCTCGGTTGGGGTGAGATCACCTGGCGACGTCCCGAGGCTTCCGGCAGTTCCAAGGGGGACCACGCCGTGTATTATTATTATTATTATTCGCTTCGTGCGTGCTCCTTACTCTGCTGCTTCGGCCACGTTATCTCTAACGCTACTCTTCCGCGTAGACTATCAATCGCGAAAGATGATCTCACACTACACTCTGCTGACGCTTGCCAACTCTCTCGGCTTGTTGGCCATGCTCACGGTTATTGTGTACCACTTTGTGGCGGTGAATGCCAAGACATTGTCGAAGGATGCTAAGCATTAGACGGCGCGCGACGCGCGTCTCTCTCTTATGATTTACTGGTATGTACTACCGGCCTTCCACGTGAAAAGCACCGTTTCTCATTTGAACTTCATTTCACCCCCATAGCAATCCCACCATTTCTGTTTTTGTCTCGCTGTGTCTCCTGTGAATCAATATGCTTGCTAAATCTTGCCGAGGTAGCTAGCCCAGCAGTGAGAGGTGCGTCCAACCCAGGGCTTGATCAAGCGGCAGCTTCGATACGAACAGATCTTTTCATCATCGGTACTTACTGTTGCCGGACCGTCTGATAGATTAGCGTTATGAGTGATGACAGTCGATCAATCATTATTATGTGCCGGAGGGACACGCCACCCAGACGTTCAGTCTTCTTATATCAGTACACCGTTGTGCCAGCAGGTTTCGTGAAAACAACATGGGGTCCACGATTTCCGCTCTCCGAGAAGCCTTCCCAGGGAAGAAGTCAAACTTCTCGGTCAACGATATTCCAGACTTGACCGGGAAGGTGATGGTGGTTACAGGAGGGAATGCCGGTCGGTTCTCTCAGTCTTGTTGCCTCAATTGTGTCTTGACGCGACGCCCAGGCATTGGAAAAGAAATAGTAAATGCCTTGCTCACCCATAATGCGAAGGTGTACATCGCGGCCCGTGATGCGCGTAAGGCTGCAGCAGCCATCGAGGAGCTCAAGACGGTCACGGGCAAGGAGGCACACTTCTTCGAAGTAGACTTGGCAGACCTTGGGAATGTGAAAAGGGGTGTGGAAGATTTCAAGTCGTGCGTTCCTACTACTCCGTTCATGCGACTTGGCTCCTAGTTGACGACCTTTGTTCTGTAGGAAAGAGACGAGGTTGGACGTGTTATTCAACAACGGGTACGGCTGTCAACTATAGGACTTGAGCACCGAAACAACGCACTGACGATTGCCCTTATGAGAGGTGTCATGTTCCCTCCGTTCGATCAATTCACTACTGGAGGTTATGATTTGACCTTCGGCGTCAACGTCGTCGGGCCATTTCTTCTAACGAAGCTCCTGCTCCCTACTCTACTTGCGACCCCAGGCGCGCGAATTGTTACCACTTCTTCTTCGGGACATCTCATCGCCAAGGGAATTGACTTCAATACTTTCAAGGATGGTCCGGCACGAAATAAACTGGGTACACAGGGCGTCTACTTCCAAAGTAAACTTGTGAGCCTCTTTCTGACGTTGTGCCAGTAGTTGTTATCGCTCATCGCCCCCTCCAGTGCAATGTTGTCGTTGCAAAGGAACTCGCTCGCAGATACGGAGACAAGGGTCTCATCTCGACCTCGCTCAACCCCGGGAACATTAAATCGGAGCTGCAGCGCCATCTCAGCAAATTCGAGGACTGGGTCCTCGTGCGTGTATTCTATCAGGGAAAGGCTTATTGCTTACAACACCACAGAACGCCCTGTTGTTATTTCCGACACCCTACGGGGCTCTGAGCCCGCTATATGCTGGCACGATGCCCGAGACCGGAGATCGCAAGCTGAACGGAGCTGTACGTCGGATCATTCCGCCTACGTTTGAGCCAAGACTGATCACTTGTAGTACTTCGTTCCTTGGGCGAAGCAAGGACAACCCCTTGCCATAAGCAACGATGAAGCTCTTGGTAAGGAACTCTGGACATACTTGGAGGAGCAGGTCCGTGAGTACGAGAACTAAGTAGATACGGCGAGGAGCCGACTGTGATGTGTCCGGGCGGTATCAACCTGCTCAATATACTTACGCGATGGTGATGTCCTGAAGCGTTCAGTCTCAGTTGTAGTTCCCAGCAGCCGAGCCCGGTCCTGAGATTTGCACACTCGGTTCTTTACGAAGGCGGGAAAGGTCGTACCGCGAGTGAAGAAATTGGAACTCATGAGCCAGTCGCCATGAAGTATAGCGAGGATGCTCTTCGGACCTTAGTGGCCGTTTATCAGACGAGTCTTGACACAACTTCTTCAATTCTTCAACGTCGAGTCAAGCAATGATATTGATTACGAGCTTGCCGGCTGCTGGACAAGCTAGACTCATTCGGTTACGATCTGAAGCTCCTTTCAATCGCAGTGTCGGGGTCAAAATGTGAGATTGTGGGTACTATGTTTGTAACGGTACAGATATCAATCTTCTTACAGTACTGTACATTTGTATACACATTCCAGCTAAAGTTGCCTGGTGTTTGTTATCTCCCAACGGTTGCATTGCCGAAAAAATCGTCCAAATTCGAAACGTGCTCAGGCACATCCATGATGACTTGGTTGAACTTGTTGTGCTCTGGTGAGCTTTCTTCGAACCTCTCTTTTGCTTCCAGTAAACGTGAAAATACAATACTGTCTTCTGCTACCAGAGGGTCTGAAAGGTCTAGGGGAGGACCTTCTTGGAAGCTTCCCTCGATAATTGTCGACATAGAATTATCCCTCTCCTTGTAGCCCTTTGGCACAGGCTGTCGGAGTTTTCTAGGCTCTGGAATGTCGCCGGATCGCACTGGCCTTGGCACATTTGCAAGATCGATGCATCCACCTGGATAGAACCCTTGCCTCTCATTGCCCTTCTCCACCTCGAGTATGTTCTTGGAGACATTGCGGAGCATGGTGAGGAATTTCTCCCAAAATTTCGGGTTGCATGCAACCCGCCAGCAGACATACATCGTATATAGCGCATTATTTTTGGGAATGTTCTCGACTCCATCAGGGAGGATGTTGGAGTACACGCGAGTCATATAGGCGCGTTGGGGCATTTCTGGATCGCGGAAGACAAAATAGGAGAAATCTGGGCTTGCCGCCTGCCCGAAATTACTCCCCTTCTCAACCATTTGCGCGTGCAATTGAACGAGAGGTTGAGTGACCACATCCAGTTCGTCCTGGTAACTCTTCGGCCATCGGAATTTGTACTTCACGCCAGCACCGGCATCAAGCAACTGTTTGTGCATGGTTTCATTGAGGAACAAGAGCCTCCCGAGATAGTTGCCATCGATTGAGTATTCTTTCTTTACCTCCATTGGCATACCAAACATTTCAATGTCGGGATGTGCATGGGAAGAGCCAGGAATGTTTTGGTTTTTTGGAACAATAAACAGGATGGGCCACCGCAAGCGTAGCAAAACCGGGGCACAACAGAAAATACCAACAAAACAGGCAGCCAAAAAAGCTCGCCGACCCGCGGCTCGCTCTCATTTTCTCCAAACTCTCACATACCCATTGAAGGCCTCGTCCAGCAGCCTCTGCTGCAACAGCGGGTGCTGTACCAAGTTTAGAGCACTTCCCTCATCAATTGTCAACACGAGTCCCATGCCCAAGCTCTGAAGCTGTCTGTGATACACACGGCGTAGTCGTCCATTAGGACAATTGTCTTCTTCCTCATCGTCGCAAGTCTGACTTATTTCCACATCCTCGGCGCTATCAAGTACGCCGCCAACACCACATTCATTCCCCTATCAAGCTCCAGCAGGTTGCGTACTCAGCCGACTCGTTCCAGAACGGCAGATACCTATGGCTGCTCTCGCTGAGTGAGTCCGTTTCCTCATTCCACGAGCCAATCTCACTTAAGAACAGTCTATTGAACCCAGTCTCTGATTCGGCATACAATAAATTCCAAGTATGCCCAAAATTTGCTCAAATTTGCTTCCGGCCGGCAGTGCAGTGCTTTCTGCCATTGCGCCTTATCTATGCTCTTGATGGTCTGTTTGGCGGCATCGCCAGCATCCATCTAGTGCATCGCTCCTTTCTCCGCCTCTACGTGACCGCCCAAAACACGCCTTCTCGCTCAAGCCATCCTCCAAGTGAAATGACAGAGACGACGACTGGTTCCCTCGCCCCAAGAAGGACGATGGTGAGTTCAATATATCAATGTAACTGCCGCGACTGGCCGCAGGATTTCAAACTCCATCCGTCAATTGTCCAGAAGGTCGTTGCACCCAAGAACAGGTCCGATGAGTGAGGTTCAAGCTGATCAAGTCTGCCTAGGGGAGACTAGGTCCGATGTCCAAGATGATCAATCCACCTTCTCACAGCTTACATTCTGACCTCCCCACAGAATGCCCAGACCCCATGAAGCGTTCTGTACACACTCTGCTTCTCTACACCCCTCACCGTCCACCATTAAACATGGACATCCGCTTCCCTCCCTTCACCGGCACCGAGACCATGCTCTTCCAATTTCTCGGCCGCACATTCAACCAGATTCACCTCCTGCAGCTTGCAACTGCGCGCACTGCGCCGTTCATGCGCATTTACCACCCCCGCTACCCGTGGTACGTTGACGTCCGGCCCTCCGATCCCAACGGCGTCACCATCCACAACATCCTCGCCACCTTGCAAACCAATTTCAACACGCCCAATGCCCATCCGCAACTTGCAATGGCATTACTGGAATGAGGAGGTCACGAGCCAGGACAAGGCCGCCTGACCATGGCGTATTGCGCGCGGTGCAGAAACAACCAAGAGCTACTGCGCAGGGGAATTCTGTGGTGCTCAGACCTTCTTGATGCGCATCATTTTTTGCGGTTGCAGGGATTGGTGAGGGGCTGCATGGGGATGTTGGAGATGAAGATCGCCGTGGTAGACTGACTGACTGACTCTGTACTAACAATTGTTTGTAGACTTCATATGTACTGTATTGTATCATCACGTTGTAACTGTCCTTCCCTCAAAGTGTGAGCTCAACTCAACTCGGTGGGCGGCTTTGTTACACAATGAATGTGGGAACTGAACTTCAGGAAAGAATGAAGAGGATATGGCGAGCTACGGTGATATCCGTACACCTGATAGGCCAGTCAAAAGGTACCCCCCTTGATAGGTTGTCGTAGGCTCACGCCAGTGCTAACATAGGCCTATAGTAGACTGCCGTAGACACAGAAGACAACAACCAAAACTTGGTAGAAACCATCCAGATACCATATTTATCGTTGCTGTTGTTGTACACACACAAGAAGGAGGCAAAACAAGCAAATAATATTTAAGTCCCAACTATATGCACAAGTACAATAATGGTAACAAAATCAGAGAGTTTTCCAGAGTTGCCCAAAAGCAGCTACCGTACTTGACTGGTCAATGATCCCTGTCCTCATCTTCGGTGTCGTTGCAGTTGTTGATCTCGTCGTCTCCATGTCTTTGCGGTCGCCTGTCCTCGTCCCCGCAGTAAGCTATCCCCGTTCTCGCAATGGGCTGTCCTTGTTCTGGCATCAAGGTCGCAGGTGTTCGTCGTCATCGTTGCCTGTCCTCGTTCTTGCGGTACGCTATCCTCGTCCTGGCAATTGACAATTCTTGTGAGTGCATCATTGTAGCGGGTGCTCGCCCTCGTTGTTGTCGTCGCGGATGCTCGCCCTTGTCGTCGCGTGTGCTTGTGCTTGTTGTCGCGTGTGGTCGTCCTCGCCGTCGCTCATCCTCGTTGTGGTTGTCGCTCGTCCTCGTTGTAAGTGCAGTTCATGGGCCCCCGTACTCGACGTTGGTCCTTGTCATTGTCGTCATTGCAATCTTGTTCCTGGTGTTGTCTCTTGCTCCTCGGCTTGCACGTACCCACGTTGATACGCAGGGTACTATTCCAGTACTAGAAACGGGGAATTTTGTGATTCCTGAATAGCCCAAAGACCTTAGGAACCTCCAGTCAAGTACTAGGATAGAGCACGCAGGAGTTACTGCCTTGACGCGGGCAAGCCTCCAGGACAAGGTCCAGGCGCCTTAACAAGTCCATTAGGACAGGCGCGATCAAAACCTTTGATCACCTTCATCCAAATATCCTTATCCGCGCGTTGGATCTCTTTCAAGATCCCGTACCTTTGCGTGTACCTTGTACTACAGACTATGTGCTATAACTATTCGCACCCAAGGAGGGTCCAAAGGTCTCCAAGCGGTTCAGTTAGAGCAACCCAAGACCTGCGCACCTCAACCCAAAGACCTGGAAGGTCCCGAAATAGTTCAAGGACGTCACAACCCTTCTGGGGAAATAATCTTTGGAGCTGTCAAGGACTCCGAACCGACGCCTTCCGCTATGCCGATTGATCATGATCCACAATCAAGGACCACTCTGAAAGCAGGGTGTATTACCACTCTAAGAAAGCACTCCCCTGTAATGTCAGCGCTTGAAAGGACGTTCTTAACGATCTCCATCCAACCTATCCACAAGAAAGCAGGTGTCCGTAGGACCTTGCATCATAAAGATACCTAAGGATCGAAGTCCTTATCGGACCTCAATCTCCGGGGCCCAAGGATTATACCATACCGCCAAGGTGGCATATATGGCTAAAGGACCAAGCGGCCTGTCCGCAGTTGTTTCGACCAGGGATAGCCAATAAGAACCCAGCATTTGTATGACTCAAATGTCCAATGTATCCGATCCTAGAATAGATGCTTACTCAGTAGGAGACCACCAGTAGTATAAAAGGGCCCAAAGGACCCATATTTTGGTAGCTTAGAGCCCCCTCCAGTAGCCGCTAGTCAGACGCAGCCGTTGTAGTGAATCTATCTTGAGTTTCGACTCATTTCTGCAAAGTACCCAAAGACCCCAAAGACCTTTCCAAGATTTAAAGACAATCAGGTGTTGCCAAACTCCTTGAAAGACTCAAAAGAACCTTATTCCGACGTACCAAGTCGAGTACCAACGAATCTACTTGGTGTTAGAACCTTGTATTCGCAAGAAGGCCGGTTTGCAAGTGGTTCTGCCCTGCACTCACGCTCTTTCGTGAAGTACTTTCCTTTGAGGAATAAGTTGAGTTTGACCGAGTGTTGTCAACGTCTGAGACACCTTTCGGAACCTTTGGTCCCGGTGCAAGACACTAGAAGTTTGGTTTAAGTGCAAGAAGGAGTCCTTATCGTTAGCAGTCCAGTGGCGTAAAACCTGCGGTAGCGGCCTGACGATTCCAAGACAAAGTCCTTGTACACCAGAGCACTTGATAGGTAGAAGCTACATTGCCTCGCGCTGTTTAAGGTCTTCATACGTCAAGAGGTTCGGCCTACGACTTCAAGGTTTTCTTGTGTCATTTCTATCAGAATCCCTACACCCCCAAAAACAACTCGTAGTTTAACTACAGCGATTCGGAATACATCTCTATTTCTCCATTACCCAAAAGCACCTTGTTCTCTCAAACCTTTGTGCACCCCATCTCCCTTACAAGGAGTGTTAGTTGTGATAAGGATTGATAGTGTGGTTAGACGATAGCTTCTTTTTTAGAGGTCTATTCCGAACTTGCACATCAACGTTCACGACATTGGTCCTCGTTGAGACATTATATTGCGCTACCAGCTCAGCGCCGTTTGTCCTCGTCCTCGCAGTCGTCTGCCGTTGTCCTCATCCTTGTCCTTGTCTGTCCTCTGAGAGATTTTGACCCATCGTTCATCGTGTCAAATCTTGTACACGTCCTGTAGCCGTCTGCTCGCCGGGTATACATAGCTGGCCCTGTTGTTTGCGCCGTCGTTGCCGCAGAGCGTGTCAAAGCAAGAGGGAAAGATGGAAAATGCGGAGTTCCAAATCACAGGTGCACGGACCATATGCCGGAGTAGCCAGTGCCAATCGCCTTGGGCTTGTGAAGCTACAGTATAGTACTAGAGTAATTGAAGGAAGAAGAAAAAACAGAGAGCAGGCAGCGCATCAACTCGACCCAGTGTCATGATGTGGCCTCACCGTAGATCAAGGCCCTCCACTTTGGTCACACTTTGGCGTCCTGATACTACGGCTACACGAACCAGCGCCACACCGGAAGATGCCGAGAGATATATCACGGGGTTGAGAGTTCAATCCCTTATGGCGACAGAACCGGGATCCTGAAGTCCCGCCTTTGTCGGGCTTCCCGCCCTCCCGGATACACTTTGGAGCGAGCACACATGGTGTAGGACACCCCGGGAATATACTTAGGCCGCGTGAGTCAGGCGGGAGTCGGTACCCGACCAAACCCGCCTTCCCGACCAATGGGCGGTCATCGATCTGTCGGGCGGTCATCGGGATGTCGGGATCTCCGTCATCCGCAGCGTCGGACCACTCCCGACGCATCGGGAGTATGTGGTAGAAGCTTCAAGAAGAGGAACGATGAGCAAGCATGGGATTAGTATAAATACAGAGACAACGCTGTACTAGCTACTCAGACTTCGTCCTTAACCAGTTTTCCCCCATACAACTCCGTTGGGCACTCTAAACTCTCCGTGGTAGGACTCACCCACATGTCTCCCTTCGATACCTCCGCCAACGTCGTTGACTCCGACGAGAGAAGGCTCCCCGACGCCACACCTGGGACTAGGTCCGGCGGCGAGCCTCGTACCTTGGGATTAGGTTCCTACGGTATCACAGTCTCTGGCGAGATGGATGTGCGATCATCGAGGGCCCCTATGACTGGTACAGTACGACCAGTCGAGCACAATACGAGGATGTACGTGGTACGCTCGCAGGAAAGCTATGGGTTGACTACAGGGGTAGTCTCTCATGAGCGAGTCCTTGTCACGGCGGGATCGGGTCGTAACAATAGGACGAAGTCTCCATACTGCCCACGTACCACTACATCGGAACCTCCCCCCTCCTCCAGCGTTGGGGTAACGCCTCCAATCACCACAACCTCCGACACTATCCCCCCCCTTGTACGAGCTCGCAGAACCGAACATCGAGTACTCTCCCTCCTTAGGGAGTTGGCCATCCACATTGCGGAACCCAAACCAACAGTACGATCAGGTCCTACTCAATACCGGAGCCTTCTGGGCAGAGCTGCATGGGTCATAGACGTGGTCTATAGGTTGCTGGGACTAGAAGTAGACTGGGTTCTTCTTCGGTCTCTGGTGAACGGACATATCCCCATCATGGCACGATGTATGGAAGTTCTGTGGAGAACCCCCCAACATCTATCTCGACACACGAAAGAAGGATTATGCCTTCTCCAGGCAAGATATCTACGGGGGCCACTACGACGTATACGAACCCCGACATTCTATACCGAGCCACGCCTAGATCTCACGGTGTTCTACCACCCCCCTTCCCTCACCCTAGACCCCTGGGCCGTGCACCTATACAGCGCAAAACAAACTTGCAACACCCCGCACCACCTGCGTCTCCTATACGGGGTGGAATTCGAGAAATTCACGAACCCCGTCCAACCCTTGGACCGAGGACTCATTCTCTTTCAACACCCCGTACTCTATTCCGACAACGGAAAGTCTTCCCGCACGAACCAGGAATAAAACTACCCAGACAATACCATGGATCTCCTCGTGGAGGAGAATCCTGACGTGAAATGGAAACTAGCAGTGGAAAGACCGAGAAAATAAGTTTCGAGCCAAACAGCGTAGCTCATTCTCTTCGAAAGAGAAACACAGTCGAGGACTGTCGTGATGAAAATCCAGATCCACCAGTTGAACGAACGATCACCTTCGCCAAAAAGCAATCCCCACACCATGAAACGCTGCACCACAAGGGTGAGCGTCTATCACCCATCGGCATACCCGCAGGAACACCGCCGAAACGAGCACTCGCATCATCCGGACGCCTGATCCTAAAGGATAAGTTGGACGACAGAATATCTCCGGAACGATCGACCATCACGCCAATCAGGAACGTCATCCGTCACCACTAGTACGTGTTTGTTAAAACACACGCGACGCGTCGAGCATAGCGAACAAACGCGACCAAAAAACTCTCTGGAGTTGGGTATCAAACAACAAAAAGGGGTATACATCCGTACTCAAACTACGAGGAATAAAATCCAAGACAGCTCTCATCGACACCCTACCGAACAAAATCCATCGCCCCAAGCCACCACTCCTCGGTTACCTCCTCCCACTCGCTCGCCATCCCCGCCTCGGACAGACCCTTCGTCTTCACCTTCTCCTCCCACCGATCCCTCTCCTCCCCGTCCGTCGACGCCCAGAACGCCGTCACTATGTCCCTCCGGGACAAACACCGCCAGAGGTATCGAAGTGGGAGGTGGAAGTCGATATTCCCGCGGATGATGATGGCGGGAGGCAACGCTTCAGCCGCTGGCCCCCATCGACGTTAGACAAAAAACTACGAATCAAGAAAGGAAAACGAAAACTCACCCCACGGCGATAACAACACCCAGGCACTCACCGCCAGTGCAGAAACGGTCTCGCTGCCTTGAGGCGGCACGAGCGAAAGGCGACTCCAAGTTGCCGGAGGGCGAAACTCGACATCGTTGGCGAAGACAAGCGCGGCGCGCAATAACGTGAACTAGAATACACCCACCCAATCGAAGGCGCCCGGTCAATGGGCACTATCCGGAGCCAACTCGACAACTTACCAGGGCCAACCATTCTGACGACGACAGAGGTCCAGATTCGAACGAATTGTCATTCAACAGACTATCATCGACGGCGGCAATGCACCGGATCCATTCTTCCAGGACGATGCTCGGAATTCGCGCAGGGCGCGCGTGGATGCGAAAGCCGCGATGATTGACGGCCAGAAGGGCGTCAGACGGCGCGGCTGTCGAACGACGCGAGATCAGGGCAAGCAGAGATGTTGGCATCGTCGTGGGGCGTAGGAGAACGGTTCTGGGGACCTTCTCCGGGGCAGCGCCATTATAGCTGCGCGCGCAAGCGCTCGTTCCCGCACCCAATCTCTGGGACTTCTGGGATATCAGCAATAGGCTTTCAAGAAGCGCACCTGGGTCCAGAGAATAGACTCACTTGAATGATTCTGCAGATCATTCCGCGAGACCCTGGGATCTGTACCTCAGATGGATATCTGAGGGTGCAGATATGGGGTCTTGAGCACTCAGATGGGGGTTTTGACTCGTAGGGAGTCCTGATTGCCCGGAGAGGACACAACTACGGTACCGAGCGCGTGGCGCGGGTACTGTTCTGAGCTCGGGGAGCTCGAACGACGAAATCATGACCAATGCCGGCGGCAATGAAAAAATCGATTTCTGTACGATCAAAGGCGCCTTTTCGAGGACATCTCAGGACGAGTATCGAAAATATACGCCACACAAAATCGATCACGTGACCCGGACAACAAAACATCGTCTTTTACGATACAAACACTTCTGTCTACTCAGAATTCTTTCCAAACGCGTCTTCATCGGAGAAAACGCGTCTCGGCCCCCCCCGTAGCAGGTTCCGAGCCATCACGCCTTCCGTCGCGACTACACTTTGGCTTTAACAAGGCTCGGGGAGTCTTGTAAAAAGCATCGACGCGACCGTAGGAGCCCATAAAGAAGATCACTCTTTCGTTTCTCGGGACGAGAAACTTAAAAAGGGGATATTGTCATGATGTGGCCTCACCGTGGATCAAGGCCCTCCACTTTGGTCACACTTTGGCGTCCTGATACTACGGCTACACGAACCAGCGCCACACCGGAAGATGCCGAGAGATATATCACGGGGTTGAGAGTTCAATCCCTTATGGCGACAGAACCGGGATCCTGAAGTCCCGCCTTTGTCGGGCTTCCCGCCCTCCCGGATACACTTTGGAGCGAGCACACATGGTGTAGGACACCCCGGGAATATACTTAGGCCGCGTGAGTCAGGCGGGAGTCGGTACCCGATACCCGACCGAAGTCCCGCCTTTGTCGGGCTTCCCGCCCTCCCGGATACACTTTGGAGCGAGCACACATGGTGTAGGACACCCCAGGAATATACTTAGGCCGCGTGAGTCAGGCGGGAGTCGGTACCCGACCAAACCCGCCTTCCCGACCAATGGGCGGTCATCGATCTGTCGGGCGGTCATCGGGATGTCGGGATCTCTGTCATCCGCAGCGTCGGACCACTCCCGACGCATCGGGAGTATGTGGTAGAAGCTTCGAGAAGAGGAACGATGAGCAAGCATGGGATTAGTATAAATACAGAGACAACGCTGTACTAGCTACTCAGACTTCGTCCTTAACCAGTTTTCCCCCATACAACTCCGTTGGGCACTCTAAACTCTCCGTGGTAGGACTCACCCACATGTCTCCCTTCGATACCTCCGCCAACGTCGTTGACTCCGACGAGAGAAGGCTCCCCGACGCCACACCTGGGACTAGGTCCGGCGGCGAGCCTCGTACCTTGGGATTAGGTTCCTACGGTATCACAGTCTCTGGCGAGATGGATGTGCGATCATCGAGGGCCCCTATGACTGGTACAGTACGACCAGTCGAGCACAATACGAGGATGTACGTGGTACGCTCGCAGGAAAGCTATGGGTTGACTACAGGGGTAGTCTCTCATGAGCGAGTCCTTGTCACGGCGGGATCGGGTCGTAACACCCAGAAGGGAAAGTTCATGAAACAAGCGACAGATGCTGAAGAGCACGTCAGTGAAACAAGATAGGAGCAGTTTTGTCCGTAACAGGACGAGACTTCCCAAATGAGCGACTTTTAAGTTTTCGACCGCAACGGGACGAGACATCCAAAACGGGACGAATTGTCCATAACGGGACGGAAATGATGGTTCCTGCATAGCCATCAATCCTTGAGAGTATACAACCGGAATCACTTAGCAGTGCCCCGGAACCCGTCCGCCACATGGGTATATTCGTACTTTGGATCGGTCTGCGACAGGAGATTCCGGTGCATCCCTCTCATCCGCATGGTTAACACATAGTGCAACTATGGTAGCATGAGATGCCCGCACAATAAACTCTGCATCTTTCTCGTTGCCAACCGACTCGCATAGGTTTGCAATCGTCGGGCCGGCTTTGAGAGTGCGGAGAAGACTGTCATCAATTGGCTTCGAGGGAAATCCTGGATCCAACTCCGCTACAAGATCGTGAATCTTATCGCCCAGGGATGGGCAAAAGACAAGCTCTGTAAGTTGGTCTTTTTTAGCGACAGATAGCTCGACTTTTCGCGGAGGTCGCTTGCCGGGCTTGGACTCGGAGGTCTCAGGGATGGGTGCAGAAGCACAAAACTGGGTCAACATGAAGGTGGCAAAGGATATGTTCTCCATGTCCTTCAATGCTTCGATATTGAATAGAGAATGTTGCTCGGGCCGGGTGGACCAGTCATCATCGGCCTCAACAAAGCTTTGTGAACTAGAAGGTGGCTGAGGAGGAGACACTAGAGGCGTGTACCCATCAGATCGTGGCGCATCAAATCGGCCGGGAGCACTTCGATGATGACCTGTGAAGGACTGGAAGATAGGTGGCGTCTGGCCCAAGTCTACTGAATCCCCTTCTGCCATCGCCGTCGACTCGTTAAGGTCAGGCTCAATTCCGAGGAGCTGTCGCTCCACCTCAGTGACTGAATCTTCGGGTGATCCATCATTTGCGGTGAAGTGCACACGCAAGTTCTCGTCCCTAAGAAACACTAAGTAGTAGGGTCTGTTGAGTGGAGAGCGCTTTCCGACGTCATATATAAAACACACCATCTGATCCAAGAGCAGGCTGCAAGGGTACAGACCCAACCCAGTCGTCAACAAGGTTAGTCAAAATAGGCCGGATTTTGGAGATGGCGTCACAGATCAAGAGCGTTTGAGCCACAGGAAACATTGTTCGGCCTTCAATATTAGCTTCACCCGTTCCGCAATGACAGAGCAATTTCTCAAGCTCCGCAGACCTGTCAGGAAGGCCACGGATCAGGTCCACTTCTTGAGGCAATAGAGAGATTTTAGAGCGTGGTTGGGAAGTCATGTTATGGTTGCGAGATGAGTTGAATAGTACTTGATTGGGTCTTTTATAATGATTCATTGTTTGGCTCATTGAGCCTGACAGGCTGTTCACTGTTCAGTGTCACAATGATTTCGAAGGTAACTTTGAAGTGGGGGCGGTGCGACCGGCCCTGAGCCTGCGCACAGCCGAAAAGGGCAGTACCTTGGACACGTGATCCACGGTTCTGTATAACACGTCCCTGAAATCTGAATCTGAAAGTTGTCTTCAACAATCACGACACCACAAATTTGCTACCTTCCACATGCCTGTCTCATTATCACTCACCCTTCCTGAACTCAAGGATCCTGTCGTCTTCCATCGTGTTGCGCCCAAGGAGTGGGACAATCCCGCCTCCAAATTTCCGACCTTCGATCCCTTGCCACTCGACGACACTGCCCTTTTTCTACGGGAACCGCGCATCAGTACCACTCCTGGAAAGACTCGCAAGCTCACGACAGACGAGGCGTCTCACTGGGGAAAATACATGCAGTCTGATTCTGCAGTCATTTTCACAGCATCCTTGGCACCAGGCGAAAACCGCGATCTCTTCGCCGTCAAGATGATATTCAACACTCAGCATTCCGATGTCACTCATGACACTTGTAACCCATGTCATGAAGGACTAGTGCGCTTCATTCACGACGCAGAGTTCTACGCGCGGCGTCTTCGCCGCTATAGAGGCATGCTGGTACCGAAGCATTACGGAGTGTGGCGTGCTCGAACGGGAGACTGGGGAGGCACCATCCTTTGCAGCATCATGGAATGGGGTGGGATTCCCTGGCCGGAATTGGACCGCACATTGCGTAGTGCGCCCGAGAACATGTAAGGACTTTCGCGGCCCTTTGACCTCCTGAAGCTTACAGCGCCGCCAGTGCAAAGATAGGGAAAATCATCGAGATTCTTCATGATGTCAATATCGTGCACTGTCAAGTCCGCCTCTCATCGGAACTACGCCATATCCTTTTCCACCCGGAAAAAAAGACTTGCTTCCTCGTTGATTTCGCCCTAGCTAAATTTGATATCAAGTGTGAGCGCACGGTACCGATACTCGCTCTCGACGCAAAGCCGCCTTGGCTTGAAGTTGGATGTGAGGAATCCGCCGCCCTCATGTATCTACTTGGTCTCTACAAGAGCCCCTCTAAATTCATAGGTGAGTGTGTCGCCATGTACCATGTCACATCATGATCTATCTGAGTCCTTTCTTCAGTTCCCCCCGACAGCCACACTCACACGGCCATGGAATTTCATCGAAGATATCGCCGACGGTTCCCCCAGCTTCACAACGATGACATCTTGCGCGTTCAGCGCCAGTTGTACTTCCCCGAAGCTGAGCCAATCTTGGACACTGTGAAGCTAGGGTTCACCAAGGAAGGAAAGGTTGTGCCCTGGGTGAAGATGCCCGGGACGAAAGACCAGGTCATCATGAAGTATAGCGGGGATAGTCTTACTAACCTCAGTGACCGTCTCTCGGCTGAGTTTCTGTCCGAATTGTTCGCCGAAGCGGACTAGTCCATCGAGCTTTTGTACATACAATGATACCTACACTGTAACAATATTGCGGGACACTTGACGAGTCAATCAATGATTATTAAAACTGTTCGCCACGTCGCGTCCCTTGGTCAATTGTGTAGATTTTCTCAGGTGCCTAGATTGCCGGGGTTTTGAGACCATCATGGTGGTATCGTCCTCGCCAAACTCGAACTCACATTCCCTGGTCTCGAGCGACGACGGAGACAATGGAATTGCCGCATTTGAAATTCCGAACACGATTCAACTCAGACCATCACTCGCCATCATGTCTCCCTCTCTAGAACTCATATTTCCCTACACATCTCTTTTGAGTGTCGTGGAAGTCAGCCCTTGGTGCTAACCACGAGAAATCAATCCCTTGAATGAATATCTGTCCATTTTGTGATGCAAGAGGCCCGTTAGATGGTTTCCGATGTGGCTTTATCAAGAGCAGCAATTTCAAGCATGCATCCGGAAAGGGCGCCCGCACCATTCGTAGCCCGGTTCGTCCATTCATTCTTCATGTTCAGTCGGGTCGGGTCATACGATGATTGATGAGCAGGAGCTCGGACGGCGGATGGTCTCCCAGTTTGTCTCTGCCAACGACTCCCGTTCGTCATCCAACCAAAACGACCTCGATTTAATACGAATTTGACTAAAAGATATGGCTTCCTAGTTCCCTGATCTATCGAGAGAGTGGAGTGATGGCGAATCCGTGGTACTGCCAATCATGAGACACAGCACTCGATTCTGAAGATGTGCGCTCAGGCTCAAGAAGCTTGACAGATGCCTAACGGTCCGTCTCAGACTTTCACGCAAACGCAACATGAGAAGACCATAAGCGCTTCGTGGGTAGATCTCGGCGAGGTTCAGAAGACGAAATCGCTAGAGCAGCTGGGCCGTGATACAAAGATGTCTTGTCGACGACGTAGGAGCGAAGACAAAACACCTCTTCCGCGAGGGAGAGGACAAACGACGACACCCACCCACCGACAGTCGAGTGGAATCCCCTCTCAGAACAACACAGGTCTCATATTCCACCAAGGCGATATCACTTTACTTGGCACCGCTCCCGGTGTACATATTACATACACACACTGGCCTGTACATGCTTTAAAATACACGACCACAGACTCGTTCGTACATCATCCTGCCCAAATGCATGAGAAACCGCCTTCAATATGAAAAGCCAGGCAAACACACACACACACCTTGAAAAAGGACGGCAGATGGACCATTCGTGCATTATCTCGTCCTCGAATCTCGATCCCCATCCCCATCCCCAGCCACCAGCCCCGCCCGACGTGCCATCAGTGGACGGGGCTCCGAAGAGCCGGCAAAACCGTCAGATATCCTCGTCGTCCGAGAAAAACTCATCCTCCTCCTCCTCATCGATGCTCGTCAAGTTCTGGAAGTCCACCTTGTACCGGAGCAACCCCCCGATGCCTCCAAAGCCCTTGACGAACTGCGCGCCCTCCTGCGACCTATTGGTCACAAACTCCAGATTGGCGCCAAACTCCTTGTACTTTTCGGCGAACCACTCGAGGAGCGCCTGCGGCTCCTCGGCCTGCTCCATCTCGAGCCCGGTGGATTTGTCCATAAACTTGTCGCGGTCTTTTTCTTGGTCTTTGTTGCTGTAGACAATGATCTCCTCTGTTATCGTGGTGTCAGAAGGTTGGAGGCGATGGATGGGGGTGAAGAAGCGTTACCTCCAGCGGCGTTGCGTAGGATATAACGCGTGATATCGAGGTTTTCCCAGACGATAAGCGTCTCGACGGATCCAAGCTCCAATGCTTTCAATGTCTCGTCGATACCGAAGCAGTACTTGCCGGTATCTTGACTGATCTCGTCGAAGTACTTTTGGATGAGCTTCTTTTCCTGTACGAACTTAACGTTGGCAAGGGACTCTGCGGCAAGCTCGATGGCCTGGTTAAAGCCGTTCTCGCCACCATAGCTGACATCAACGACCTTGATGACCTTGGCCACGAGGCGCCCGTCGAACATGTCGCTCTGGCTGAGCTCGGTCTTGAAGTCGGCACTTCCAGCCAGTACGAGACCGGTGACGTTAACTTTGTCCGCGGTGATGAAGTGCTGCACGGCGTGCTCTGCGACCTTGCGGACGTAGTTGTGGCGCTTTTCGTCGCGGAGACGGGAGAAACGCAGGGCGGACTGACCACCGCGACCGTGCTTCTTAGGGAGGTCGACGGTGAACTTGTGGATGACTTCGCGCGTGTTTCCGGCAAGGGTTCCGAAGAGGGTGCCGTTACCATCCATGACGATGAAGCCGAAGCGGGAGTCGGATTCGAGGAGCTCAGATAGTGCTTCGGTGTGGAATTTGTTATCGCAGAGGTAGAGCGACCTAAGTTATGTACTCAACACTGGAAGTATAAAAAAAACTGATTGACATACGTGTTGATGGGCTTGTGCGGCTCGAAATCGAAGGACACCTTCTTTTCCTTGCCTTCATCGGTCAGGATGGTGCCGACGAAGAGGACGAGGCCGTTGGGCGGGACACGGTTGTAGAGCTTTAGCCTCTGCTGGGTACTGGTGATGGCGGCGAGGACAGAGAGACGATTGACCCGGGATTTGATGTTGGATGCTGTCCCGTACTCCTGCGTCAACATGGCGGACGCGCGCGATATTTGATCCTAGCACAGCGTCATCAGCGTCAGTGATCGATGCGGGCGATGTCAACGGCGGGGGCGGCGCACCTTGGGCGGGAGGATAAGACTGATCATGGATGTGCCAGCACTGCGAGGCGGTCAGCATCGGCGGCATCGAGCAGGGAAATGGGCGGACCCTCGGGCGGAATCAAGGCTCTTGATGAGCTTCTTGACCTTCCACATCTGGATGTTCTGCTCGGCGGCATCTTGGCTCATCGTGGCGTTGCAGACGGCGCTGGTGGTGGCGGCTGGTGTTTTACGGGGAGGCCTGGGGCCGGGACGGGATGAGAGAGGAAAGAAAAAAGCAGATGCGGCACGTGCCCAGCTCCGACTTGCTTCCGACATCGATCATGTCCTCCAAGCGTAAGAATGATTCGGACACTCCCGCCCGCACCCCGAAGCGTGTCAGGCTGTCGACCGCGGTGACGACGACGGGCCGGACAGCGCAGCCGCCGCCGCCGCCACCACCAGCGGAACCGCCCAAAGCCGAGTCAAAGCGGAAGCGCATCGTCAAGCTTGCCCCCACACGACCGTTCCCGACGGTGCCAAGATCGGTCTCGGCGACAGGACCCCGCTCGGCGCACAAAGAGGGCAAGAATCTCATCTGCATCACCCGCAAGACGTCCTTGGCGGCGTACATGCGTCGCTGCAAGGATGTCGTCATGAAAGACGGGTGCGTCCTGTCTGCTTTGTTTGTCTTATTCGCGCATTGACGGTGCTCAAGGTACACGAGTCTGCATCTGAGCGCAATGGGCGCGGCCATTCCCCTCCTAATGCGTCTCTCCCTCGCTCTTCCACCCATCCTGCCCTTCTCTCCAACCGACATTCGCGTTGAATACACGACGGATACCGTTCAGGTCCAGGACGAAGTCGTTCCCGAGGATGACGAGGAAGATCTCACTTACCAGACGCGCGGGAAGTCGACCGTTATGGTTGTTATCACGATAGTCAGTCAAGCGACTCGGAGCGCGCCAACCAAGGCACGAGCAGACGCGGACCCAGACGATGTTATGGAGGCTGTCTAGGACACTATCAAAGCAGCAAATCTTTTTCTTCTCCACATCACCTGCTTGATAGCTCGAGGTCTCACTGGCAGACTGCCTGCCGTGGGCACAAGGCTTCATTCATCCGTACAAACCATCTGGGTCCCCGACGACGGTAGGATGGAATTGGTTGCATATTGTTGACCGGCAGGATCCTTTCACTGGGTAGTTGGCCACAGTGAACGCATGGGCTGCCGCTTGCCGCGATAGTATATACATTGATTGTTTTTTGAGCTTTACAAGTAGGTGAGGGTTGAAGCGCCCTGTATTCTAGCACTCGTTGAACAAAACTCCGTAGACTGCAAATTCTCATGAATCATTCGAACTGCGGCAGCATGCAACTCTTGAGGCTTGATCAATGGCTCGCTTCACTTTTTCCAACGTGAAGGGCAAGAAATCATTGAACTAGAGGTTTGGAACAACATCAGCCCCCGTCCTCAGCGTATCCTTCGCCACCTCCACAGCCCACTTTATGAACCGATCGCTCGTACTCCCGTCAAAGGAACTTGAGAAGAAATACACCAGCCCCATAGCTAGCGTCTGTACCCTAGTTGCCTTGATGAAGATCTCCTCCACCGCCGCGCGGTTCTTGTTCATCGCCAAATCCTTCGTGTCCGCCGCACGAAGCATCGGCGTGGACACCTGGCTGCCGACGAACAACTGCGAGAAAAACTCGGAAAGGAACTGCGTCGTCTGTGGTTTGAGGATCGTGAAATCCACCGGCTGCCATGCGTAACCTCTTGAGTGAGTGGCGTGAAACGTTGTGATATTGCGGCCCACCTTCAAAATCGCGAGCGTGACGCAGTCCTTGGCGACCCACCACGCGTACGCGCGCGCCACGTTCCGCAACCGCGTGGACGATATTGATTTCAGATCGAAGCTCTCCACTCCGCCGCTCCCGCTTTCCTTGATCCCCTTGATGACCTCCGCCCCGCCCACCTCCGCCTCGCCCAAGTCGCGCAGGAAGTCCCATAGGCAGAATTGCAAAGTGATCTTGTAGGAGTGCGATGTCCTGCAGAGGTGCTGGCACACAAGCGTATAGTATGGGTTGTATGTCTTCTCCTGAGGGATTGTCAACATCCGGAGAGATGATGGGTGGGTAGGAGAGGATATGCGTACATTCCCGCAACAATGCAAGAGGACGCGCACGATCTCGCGCTGTTGCAGCTCGGTGAGGTTGAGCTGGGAGAGCCGGTCGCACGCGTCGACGTAGTCCTACAACATTACGATGATAAGGACACTTGTCAGGGTGAGTTAGATACATACATCACTGCTCATCAGCACGACGAATATGCTTCTGCGGATATCCGTGTTCATGCCCTGTTTTCGCGCCAGCTTCAGAAGGGTGTTGTTTGCCGACACATCCGCGGGCCGTCCCGACTCTTCTTGTTTACGATCGACCAGAGGGTCTCCGCCCCAGGCTGCACCGACCAGCCACCACTTGCCCTTCGTCTCAGCAGAGTGAAGGTCTGCGAGGGAGACACGGAGAGGCTCGTTTGCTACCACTAGACACCGGTAAGACTGAGGAACTGGAGGAGAACAGAGCCGTACCGTGTTTTGTCTTGCCCAAGGAGGAGAGAAACTTCTTCATCCGCTCTACGGCGTCGCCACCTTGGTTATGCGTTGCGGCTTTTTTGGTCTTGTTGTTCTTGAGGTTTGTGAGGGTCTCGAGCATGAACTTTGTTCGGGAGCTGCCTGGCCATTAGCACGACCCGTATGATGAGGGTCACATACTTACCTCGCTACTTCGCTAGAGGCTGCAACCTTGTCTTGAACAATTTGTGCTATGTCCTTCAGTGCGGAAGGATCGTCTGTCCGGAGTTGTTGCCCGGAACCTGTCGGACGATGAGTAAATTTGTCGGACACAAGGAAGGAAAGAGAAGTAGACAGACTCTTGATGAGTTTCAACAGAAGCTCGACCTTAAATTCCGTGATGGTACCATTCAGCAGCCCGCGGATCATATCATAGACCAGGATACAGGATATCACTTGGAAGTTGTACAACTCAGAGAGCAGGACGAGGAGGTTAGAGCACTCCTTCCCGTCCTGACTTTGGTCCTCCAGTCCCGCGTAGTGCGTCTCATAATTCGAGACGACACTTGTCACGAATGTAGCAGCTATCAAGAGTGTCAGCAACCCATAGAGACTTCTTCATAGGATAGTCTTACCGAACTCGACTCCCATGATCTTGTGCAGACTCGCTATGAACGCCGCGTGTAGTACGACGTACGAGTCCAGAAGGAGGGAATGCGCAGAGATCCCCTCGATTATGAGTGAAGTCAGTGTGGACGTGACATCTATTCCGGGATCACTTTGAGGCAATGATGCATGGACAGGGAAAAGGCGCACTTACCATTTCGTCTGTGTTTGCGATACATTTCTTCGACGCTGTCCAGGATACCAGCCAGGTTCTGCTCGCTCATTCTGAGAGAACGCGAAGTTAGCAAATCCACAAGCATTTTGTATAAGCTTGACGAACCGATTGAGGAGACCCTTGAGGTTGCGTCGAAGCTTGACGAATTCCTCGGAGTTGTTGGTTGCCGTAGGACCTTTGTTTCGGAGATGGGGCGGGACGTATGCCGTTGCTGGATGTTTGATTATCAGGATGAATATGGGGTGAAGAGAATGAAACGTACTCGTGACGGGCGATTCTTCTAGCGGTTGCGAGTCGTCGACAGTGTCTTCAGAATCATCCTGGATGCCAACCCACTCTTCCTCTTCGCCGCCGCCATCTTCTTCCTCCTCCTCTTCATCACTCGTGTAAAAGTCCTCCAATTCCAGCTCATCCTCATCCTCGTCTTCGTCCATCTCTTCCTCAGAGCCCGACATCTCTTCGTCCATTACCTAAAAGCGGAATGAGAACGAAATCGAGGTACAAGGCATGGTAACGCACGTTAGACGGTCCTCCAATCGTAGACGTGAATTCAAGCAAGTCTATCGAAATTACGCGTTAGACTCGAAGGGAGTCGAATAAATTCACAAACATACCATCCAAGCCGTCGTCGTCGTCCATGACCTTCTTGCCCTTTCCCTTTCCATAGCCCAATTTCGACTCGAGATACGCGATATAGCGGTCGTCGTCGGTTTCTCTTTGCGTGGTGGGTGCCACGAGCTTCTCCAAGGCTGTCGGCTTTTTCGTCTTTGGCTTCCGCTCCTCCTTGGGCTTCGGCGGCGCCTCTATCCTGACCTTCTTAGCCTTGGGGGCCTCCTCTATCCTGACTTTCTTAGCCTTTGGTGCCTCCTCGTGTAACTCTTCTTCTATGTGCCGCTTTGACCCAGATGCAGGTGCAGTGAAGAATTCCGCCTTGCGTTGTTTCTTCTGCGTCCGGTCTTGTTTTCGAGACTCTTTTCGCGAGAGTTGGCGACCTTTGCGTCTGGGTCCAGATCCAGGATGTGATGAGGAGGCAACGCCATTGATCTCGTCGAGGAGGGTGGCGGGGAGGCGCGTGGTGGAGGTTTTGGTGCGAGGAGGCATTATGAATTTGATTTGATTGAGCCAGAAAAAGTTACAGCTTGTGATCGGACCGGTACTTCCGCCGAAAAAGACTTGACCCATTACCACGATCATGAATCTGATGGACCAAGACTCGATATGGGACGAAACGGTGGACGTGCAGAGCGATGCGCAGTGGACGAAGATGTCCAATGACTTCACGAATGTGCGACCCTTTCTCTGTCTGCTTTTACCATCGTGAACCCCGACGCAGACAGGGTACCGCGAAGGCATCACCGCAGGCAAGGAAAACGCGCTTCAAGAGGGCTTTGACGCGGGCTTTGCACAGGTCGGCGTCCCGCTCGGGCACGAACTGGGGCGGCTGCGCGGGATGGCCGCGGTTCTCGTGTCCTTCCTCTCTACGTCTGCGTCCCCGCTGTTGGACGAAGCACGCGCGATATCGACCGGGCTGAATAATGTGCGGTTTACGGACATCGCGCCGAGGGATCTGGAGGCTGAGGAGCATGCGCGGGAGCATTTGGAGATGGAGATGGATAAAGAAAGGGATGCGGATGTGGATGTACCGGAGGAGGTAGACGATAAGCGCAAGATGGAGGATCTGGAGGATATGCTGAATCAGTTGTCCTCTGGCGCGCTCACGTCGACATCGGGGACATCTCGGCCGACGATTGACGATGTGCACGCTCTGAAGGAACGTCTTGACAAGGTCGTACAGCAGACGGGCTTGGATGTCAATTGGAGTTGACAAAGGCGTCTGCCAACTATTGTTGTGAGTTGTAACATGATATCCTTGCCGATGCTCATTCTGTTCAGTGACCATCTTGTCATTTCAATCAGCCCTCCGCTGCCCTACTGGACACGCTCAGTGATGTATCTCATCGTATGTTTTCAACGTCTTCCATTGTTGTGGATTAAAACTTCTTTCTCTTAGCGACTACCACGCCGGCACCTCCAGGCCCAGCTTGTAAATACGGCTGGAGTTGTGGAAAAGCACGTCTTTGACAACCTTCACAGCCTGCTTCTCACTCAGCTCGCCAACCTGTATCATTTCTGATAGAACCTACAAGACATTATCATGTAGCTGAGCATGCAATCTAATGCACTCACTGTATACAGAGCTTGTCTCGCTTGGAGCGTGCCCAGATAGTACGTCTCTGGGAACCAGTGTCCGTCGGCTACACAACCATTAGCCTGGCCCGCAAACATGATGTGATCACTTACTAGACCACAGCAGTTTATTCGTCGGCGTCGATTCAAACATCTGGCGGACTACAAACCGCTGACCGTGTCCGGACAACATGGGAAAGATCTACGGTCGTAGTCTGGGTCCGTCCTTCAACCAACTTGAGACAAGGCTTCAACGCACCTCGCCAAAGTCCAAGAAGACATTCGGGTACACGAGTGTGAGGTACCCTGCTTCGCGGGTGTACGGGTAGGAGGAGTGGAGGAGGACGAACTTCGTCTTGGGGTTTGCTTCGATGAGGGGCTGCATATGAGCAGGCGACGAGAGCAAGAGCGTTATGTCCTTGTCGCCGAGGCCGGTGTGGAATTGTACTGCGCGTGTAAGCATGATCTAACCTCCAATAAGAGCGTTACCTGGTTTATCGTACTCTGCCGCGACGCGGAGGCATATCCGCACGAGGTGGTCGTTTATCGGTTTATGCGCGAGACGGACCTTGCCGGTCTCTTTGAACATGGTGCAGAGCGGGGGGAGGCATGCAACGATATCGGACTCGGACTCGGTAATACCGACGTCGAGGCCTGTGCGGTAGCACGCGATTGACTTGAACCCGACCACTTCGGGTCTCTGGGCGCTGGCGTGGAGGAAGGCGGTGTAGCGCTCGGTGAAGGAGGAGAGCGTTAGCGGGACGTTGGTCTGGAGCATCTCTACTAGGATTTCCTATCGTACATCAGTAGATGACCATGGATAAGGTATGGGAACAACCTCCGCGGACGTCTCGATCCGCACAATGCGCTTGACGTCGCATCCAAACCGCGTATGCCAGGTCCACGGCTCGGCGAATTCAGCGACACCACCCAGGCCGTCGTCTAGGAGGAGCCCGGCGAGCTTGCAGGGTTTCATGTACTTGTCGCATAGAATATCATAGTCGAGCGCGCTCCGCGCGCGTTTGACGTCGTCCCAAGTCGAGTTATCATCAAGACCGAGGACCAAACCCAGCTGGGCTGTGGCTCTGTACGCGGCCATGAGATTGGGCACGTCGAGCATGGCAGCGCCCTCCGCCTCGAACATGCTCTCGAGCGGGAACTTGTCGCGGTGGGCGGCGCGCAGGAGCCCGTGCGCATGGTTGTCGATGACGGGGAAGTTGAAGGCGGTGTGGTGCAGAGAGTGAGTGTTATCGGACATGTAGAGTAGTCTTGAGTTGAATCAGAGGTTAGTAGTATATATTTGGTTGGTGAAGTATGGATGAAGGTGGAACGAGAGTGAATGAAGTCACTAGAACTGTTCACCCCACTCTGATTCTCGACGGATGGCCATCTTACAACTGGCCGTCCAACGCTTTGAAAGCACCCACTAATAAGCCGTTACGATGCCTCCATACTACTTGGCAATCTCGAAGAACAACATATATACTAATGCTATTGATACATAAATGACAAGGGTCCAATCCTAAATGCAATGCTCCAACCATTCACACTCACTTTCCGGGGGCGACATAATCCCTTGTCAAGTCCACGTTCTTCAAATGTGTATTCGTGATGCGGACCTGGCGCTGTCTTGGCGCGCCACCCTTCTTGCCCTTCTTCTTCGCTCCGAGTGCCTTTGCCGGTGCAGTGAGACTGGCGGTGACCTGCAGACCCTCCGTGGCGAGCTGCCGTAGCAGATCTACATCGTCCGGGACTTGGAGCTCGTGCCAGAGGTCCATGAATTCTAATCAAAGTGAGAATACAAGGATGGAGGGAGAGAAGGGTGTAGGACTCGCCTTTCTCGACATGCGCCCCGCCAGTGTCCTCCTCCGGCTTGACCTCGTTCCAAAAGACCATCTTGAGCTGGCCGTCCTTCGCCGTGCGCGTCACGAGCACCTCGCCCTCCTTCTCCAGTTCCTCGATCGCGGCTGGCGCCTCCTTCCACGCCTCTTTGAGATCGCGCACGGCGATGCCGCCGCCTTTCCGTGTGCGGCGCTGAATCTCGGTAAGAAGGGAAGCTTTGTTCCGGAAGTTGTATTCGTGCTAGAACATATTTGGTATGATTGGAATGTGATGACAGGTCCGGCGCACCTTGTAGCTGAATAGATCGGTCTTGGGATCCCAGAGGACGCGGTCGTGCGCTTTGAACTTTTCGAGTAGGACGCGGTCAGTGTCTAGTGGGGTGTCGGTAATGATGGCGAGGTCTTGGAGGCGCATGGGGTTGGGTGTGGACTTGGGACGGGATAAGGCAAGGCATTGGGGCGGGGCATAGACGCACCTTAAGATGATTGACCGCATAGACCAGCTGTGTGTTGACGTGCACACCGGTGCCAGTGTCTGCGGGCTGCGAGTAGACGACATCTAGCACGCTGTGAGCCACATCGACGACGGGGAGGCTGATGACGGACTGGCTTTCGCCCGTTTCTTTTTCGTCGCTGGCGGCGAGTCGGGCTGCGATGAAGTCGTTGCGGCTGGGGTCGACTTTGTGCCTGGGTTCGAGTGCCAGGACGAGTAGTCCTGGCGCTGCAGGACGTTCTTGAACGCGGCGGCGTCGGCAGCGAGCTTGGACATGATGGTGGCGGCAAGCTAAGTGATGGCACGTGTTGTGATCGCTGTGTGGGAATCATTGTTGGCTCTCGCGGTCGACGACTGATAGCGAGCCGCCCACTGCTGGCCAGCGTCGAGGCGTCCAGCGCACGCACGATTTCCCTCCTTTCTTTGCTGCCATGGCCTTCTTTTCCCGCCCACAGTCCTCCGCCGCCGTCCGGATCGTCAACCCGAACTCGACGCCGGACGATGCCAAGCAGGTGCCCACTCGCAAGGGTCAGTGACAGTCTTCTTTGGCTTGCCATCACCCATCTCACCGGCGTCCACAGACTCTGTCCAGCGCCAGTGCCGCAATGTGATGATATACGGGTCCGTGCTTTGTCTACCCTGATGCCCGTCGACGCTCACACCGTCCAGCTCGTGTAAATACCAGGATAAAGGGTGCATCTACTCCCATCCGCCGGTCAGTCTGTTCCCATCTATTCAGTTCTCAAGTCGCTCATCGGCCACAGACGTCGGACGAACAGCCGTATGTCGTGCCTCTCACTTCATCTCTGCGAGATATACCCATCATTTGATCCACAGCCCTCCGCGTGCAGAGTCGCCCGCCATGGGGTCCCCGCTCACGGCGCGCGCCGTCAACGCGCCCGTCTTTGTGCCCAAGTCTTCGAGCACCATCAATCTCACCGCCGGGCCCACCTCGCCACCGCCTCTCACCGCCCGCTCCTCGGTCACGTCGCCCTCACCGCCGTCGCCGTCTCCGCAGGCTGCCTTTGACGACTCGTACGAATACCACTATCATGGCGATATGATGAATACGATGGGAGAGGTACGTGTGGCGCACTATGATCATTGGTCAGCATCTCATCCGCGCCCAGTACTATGAAGATGCGCACTACGACGTTCCGTACTATCCCAGCCACACCGAGGTCTTCATCCGCGAACCACTGAACTACCATCTGTACACCTCGACTATCCCGCCTGCGTTCCTTCACCATTCCGACTCTCATTTCGTCCCATCCTCAAACGACCTGCGCCAGGCTCTTCAGATCCGCAGCGAGATCACCCGCGGTGGCGCACCTGCCGGGCTCGGACTGCCCGATGAGATGCAAGGCTACCACTCCATCGTCCCCCTTGAGGCGACCAGTACCGAGCGTCGCAAGTTTGGCAGCTGGTACTCCACCGTCTACCGTGCCGTCAACTCCACCGACGGCGTGCCCTACACGCTCCGGCGCGTTGAAAGTGGGTGGAATGCATCCAGCGTTCCTTGATCGTCTAACCCGCCCTCAGACTACCGCCTCATGCATCAAACAGCATTCACTCCCATCGAGGCCTGGTCCCGCATCAAGCACCCGAACATTGTGGCCGTGGCTGAGGCATTCACGACGCGCGCATTCAACGATAGCTCCCTTGTCGTTGCGTACACTTATTACCCCGGTGCCAAGACGCTCTATGACACACACTTCAAGACCCAGACCACGACCTTCAACCGCTCCCTGCAAGCTGTGCAGCCGCAACCCATCTCCGAGCGCACGCTCTGGTCCTACATCATCCAGATCGCCTCCGCGATACGCAGGGTGCACGACGCGGGCATGGCCGTCCGCATGGTCGACATCTCCAAGATCCTCGTCACGGGCAAGAACCGCCTGCGCATCGGCTCGTGCGGTATCGTCGACGTGCTCGCATACGACACGCCGCACGACGTGCACGTCCTACAGCTCGACGACCTCTCCATGTTTGGGCGTCTCATCATCTCGCTGTGCTGCACCAATCCCTCCGCGGCCAGCGGGAGTCACTTCCAGAAGAGCCTCGAGACGATGGCGCGGTTGTACAGTGCCGACGTGAAGAATGCGGCGCTGTTTTTGATTAGCAAGAACAACCCACACCGGAATATTACACATTTTTTCGAGATCATTGGGAGTCGGGTGATTGCTGAGATGGACGATGCGCTGCTGTAGGTCATATCCATTGTGCTTGGATGTTGCTTATCGTATCATTCATAGGGCCACGGACTACCTGGAGGGCGAACTCATGGGCGAACTGGAGAATGCGCGCCTCGTGCGGCTTCTCTGCAAGTTTGGCTTCATCAACGAGAGACCAGAGTACGCCAGACCAGAAGCAATCAATCGTCTGACTGACATCTCTTGTGGCGTTTAGGTTTGCACGCGATCCGCGCTGGTCAGAGACGGGGGACCGCTATCTCATCAAGTTGTTCCGCGACTTTGTGTTCCACCAGATGGATGAGCACGGCAATCCGGTGACGAACATGTCGCATGTCTTGACTTGTCTGAACAAGGTTGGTCTTGTAGGCGCTTATCTACATCCACTGATGATAATGTTAGCTCGACGCGGGTTCGGAGGAGAAGATCATGCTGGTTGCGCGGGATGAGCAGAGTTGTCTGGTTGTGAGCTATAGGGAAATCAAGTCGTGCATTGACGCGGCTTTCGGGTACTAATCTCTCTTCTCCCTTCTCTTCTCTTGCTCACCATTCATCCAGCGAGCTCGGGAGTGGACTGAGCAAGTACAGATGATGACGAACGAGAACGGAGATAAAATAGGTAGAACTAGAAAAAGATTCGGAAAATGAACAAAAAAATCTGCTTGCCCTTTCCATATGTTCGCTCCGATCGATCGGTGGGGGCGTATTTCCAAGAGCACGACGCGACGCGATCCGATCGTTCTCCTGTGCACGCTGTGAATGTCAAGCGCGCCCATCCATTGCTGAGACTTGCTGAGCACGTTCACAGTGCTGTGTGCCCGAAATCAACCTTGTCAGATGGAATAATCTTATCAATGTTCTCGTCATCAGGATCACGCCTCGTGTGATTATCAAAATACATTTCCTTCCAGAACAGGTCTGCTCCCACCGTCACCTTCCCGGAGGCAAATGTCGCCCCCACCCTCTTTCCCCGCGTCCAAGCTAGGCGAATATGTGGTCATCGAGGACATAGCCGAGGGCACGTTTGGCGTCGTCAAAAGTCGGTCCCAGCCCTGCAAACAGTGGACATTTAATTAATTAATGTTGTGATATGTGATTTGCAGAAGCGGTGCACACCATCACCGGGCACCAAGTGGCACTCAAGTTCATCCCCAAGGCCACCATCGCGCGCGACAGGACGAAATGGCGCGTCCGCCGCGAGTACGAGTACATGCGCACGCTTCGCCACCCGCATATCATTAAGCTGTTCGTTGCCCGTCTGCAGTGACCGCCCCTGCTCACACCCAGGCCAGCTACGAGGTCATCTCCACGCCCACAGACATCATCTTTGTGCTCGAGTACGCCAAAGGCGAGCTGTTCAACTACATCGTGTCCTACAGCGGCGGCGACATGCCCGAGCCGCGTGCGCGCCGCTTCTTCCAGCAGATAATCTCCGGGATAGAATACTCGCACCGACTCAAGATCGTGCACCGCGACCTCAAGCCCGAGAACATCCTCCTCGACGACGACCTCAATGTCAAGATTGCGGACTTTGGCCTGAGCAGTGAGATCGTCGATGGCTCGTTCCTCACGACAAGCTGTGGCAGCCCGAACTATGCTGCGCCCGAGGTCATACGGGGCGGCCAGTATGCCGGCCCCGAGATCGATGTCTGGAGCTGTGGCGTTATTCTGTATGTCATGCTGTGTGGCCGGCTCCCGTTCGACGATGCCGACATGCACAACCTGTTCAACAAAATAGGAAGTAGGTGCTTCTCACCCCACGCCACCCGACATGGCTTAACGTACTTTTGCCAGGCGGTGACTTTACAATCCCTCAGCGGCTGGGCGAGGATGCCAAAGACCTCATCCGGCGCATGCTCGCTGTGGACCCACTCACGCGCATCACGGTCGCCGAAATTACGCAACACCCGTTCTTCACCAAGGACCTGCCGCGCTACCTCTCGCCGCTGCCGCCCCCGCCTGGGCCCGTCCTCGGCACGCTCGCCTCGCTCGTCTCACCGCCGGCGCACCCCATGGACTTCGAGATCATCGAAGGCCTCGGGCCCATCGACGACAGTCTCGTCTGCGAGCTCACGCAGCGCATGGAGGGCGTGACCAAGGACCTCATCTGGGACTACTTACGGAACGGCGACGACAACGCCGTCAAGGTCGCCTACCTGCTTCTCAAGGACAAGCAGCGCCTCGGGAAGGATCTCGCCCGCTTCGCCGAAAAGGAACGCGATGTGCAGGAGGCGGTCTTGGACCCGCGGAATGCAGTCTCACCAATGGCGCTGTCGCCGACGGGTGATGACCTGCGGGACAACCCATTTGATCATGCGTTCGGGGCTGATGCTGATGGAGAGGAGGAGGAAGACGGACTTTTGTATTCTGACGACGACGAGGAGGACGGGGACGGGTATGAGAATGAAGACGAAGCCCCTCCCGAGTCCCCAGGCGAAAACTTTGCAGTGCTCAAGACATCCCTTCCCATGGACGACAGCAGTAGCAGCAACCAGCTCGCTATGTACGCTTCTGCGAAGCAGCGCAACGGCGGGCGGGAAAAGAAGCACCACCGCTCCAAGTGGCACTTTGGCATCCGCAGCCGGAGCGCGCCGATGGAGATCATGCTCGAAGTGTATAGAGTGCTGCAGGAGATGGAGATGGAGTGGAAGGAAAAGCCGCGCATACCGTTAGGCTCTGGCAGTGGGGGCGGCATCGAGCGCGCGTCAGGCCTAGACGGCGGCGGCCGGATCGACCGGAGCGCGCTCTTCCTCATCGAGAGCCGCGCACGCATCCACGACGTGGTGGTCCTCATGGACCTGCGGCTGTACAATATCGACTCGACAAACTACGTCGTGGACTTTCAGCACAAAAAGACGTACCGCGCGTCTACCCTGCCCGGCGCGGGCAAGTTTGACATCTCGCCCTCGCCCAACACCTCGTCCGACACCGTGTCGCTCAAAGACCTAGGCCTGGTGAAAGAAGACGAGGTCGTGGTCTCACCTTATGTTTTCATGGACGTCGCGTGCAACATCATTTTAGTTTTGGCGGGTGGAGGCTCATCTGAATAGATCTCTCCCTCTCATCTCATCTCTTGTATTTATTATCATCATTGCTTGTTGTACTTATGCGTGCCGTTGTTGTTGTATATTTCATGTAGCAGGATACCATTGCTAATTGCTAGATAGAATCAATTGACCAGCAAATCTCTTCTGGAACTATTAGTGTCCATCCTGGACATGCCTTGAAAACCTGCAATGCAGTTGAAACTCAAAATCTCAATTGTGTACTCAAATGTGCTACTTGTGTGGTGTTGTTGCTGAGCCCTGCCGTTGTTGACTGTAGTCAGTTATTGGAACCTGATTCCCTTGCTGGGCAAGGGCATTTCCGGTGGCTTAATTGACTGAAATTTTTGTATCGCGTACACATTTGTAAACACCACTGCATAGCTTTGCGTCAGGTATACGTGTACAGTAACATACGTCGTCGACATTTGTTCCTTTCCCATCGTTTTGGGTTTCAGTCTCCACTCTCACTGCGTTGCGTTAGGTTTGCTGATCTTACACCTACAGACTGCTGTTCTTATTGATTGTGCAACCTATCTCGGACTGGACTGCTAATTTGTTGACTTTGGACTGCACAATTTCTGTGTCTATACGATTTCTATTTTTGAGTGGTTTTCTCACGTGTAACTCTAAATGGCATGGATCTGCGCTGCGCTTATCGAACAGTATGTAAGACTTGAGGCGTGGGCGTTGTCGGTAATCGAAAAATGTTCAACCTCCTTCGCCTCATCACCTCTCCATTCCAAAGGAAGAAAAAATTCAGAGGCAAAGAGGTATGTCTTCATTCGTTGCAGTCAACTTGTCCATGATTTGATTTGCGGTCCAGAAAAGCCATACAAAAGACGCCAGAGATGACTCTGAGCCGCCCATGCTTATTTCAGTCTCGACGTCCACGGTGTCGATATCGCAGGATCAATTTCTACCTGCGCCTTCCACTCCCATCGTCGAGGAGCAGAAACGGGGCCAGCCTGACATGCACAAGGATCAAAATCTATCTGCGCCTTCCGCTCCCATCATTGAGGAGCAGAAACGGGGTCAGCCTCATAAGCACATTTTCTCGGAGGAATTTCAAAAGTTCGTCGTCTTTACGTTCCCTCATGACTAACTTTGAATATTAACGTGCTCAGAGAATATGAAAGCATGTCTGAAGAAGAAAAATGGACGAAAGGCTTTTCCAGTGGCTGGGTGATTGATTTGTCTGATTCGAAAGCAAACACTGGCGTGACTGACATCTGTATAGGTTAGTGGCGCCTTTGAATCTGGATCCAAGCGATGAACCTGATTGAAATATGAGCAGACGACGTGTGAATTGTGTCTTGAAGCCCCAATGTAATGTTGTATGATTATCTTTGCACTAAATTTGTCGCAATCTATATATCAACAAACAGTACTTATTCTATGGCTCTGACTTGATAGTTACTTGTGTGTTTCTATCAATTAGCGATCACAGAGACTTCACTCGAAATGCGATTTGCACCAGATTCGCACCACTCGTAATGTTGCCTGTTTTGATTGATCGAGATTCAGTGATGGGATGTGTCACACTGCTGACTCTATGTTCGTCTTCTCCTTCTTTCACTATTGTGGCTAAACACCGCACGGAGAGGCACAGAGAGACAAGGCCATATCCACAATCAAATTCTGACGCAACTTGCTGTATACAACAATTCTGAACCAAACATACTGTGGCTCGTAAAATTTGCACTGTTATTCAAGTTGTAAGTATCCAGAGAAATTGCGATGATAATAGTCTCACCTTTCCATTAATCAATAGACTCAACTTGGAGTCGCATTCTATCCCACCATTTCCGTGTTTTCTCGTTCATTTGCTCTAACCGATCATCCTCTGCCATGAGATCGGTACTGTGTAGCCCTCTCAACACTTTGGAATCAACATTGCGTAATAACCGGATTGTCTCGCGACCTGAACTCCTTGACAATGCCACATACATGTTGAACAGTGACAACGACCCCGTTGGAGGTGAAGCAATATCGATGATGACATACGGAATTGTCTGCCCTTGAGACCTGTAGTCGGTGAACGCGTAAGCGAGAGTCATGGGATATTGCTTTCGTTTGACTGTTTGGATTTTAGTTTTTCCATTTCGACTGCGAACATTGACCCTCATCGTCTGCAGAATTGGGTGTATAGGAATGACTCCGTCGTCCAATCCCGACAAGGAATGTGCACTTGTATGTTCCAGCTTGACAAGGATGTACGCAGGAGGATACTCCAGCTGCACGATCTCGGCTTCTTCGTCTATGGGAGGTTCTCGACTGTCAAGTACTATGTCGACGATCTTCCCTCGGGTACCATTTGCGATGTCAAGATCTGTTTCGAGATTCTGTGTTACAAGAACCTTTGCGCCAATAGCCATTTTCACCGCCTCTGACAAGTCCTTTCTCCTTTGCTTCCCCCTCTGCGGACTTCTCGACGCTAACGCGTATCTCTCTGCTAGAGTCAAAGGTTTTCCCCGAATGGTGTCTTCCGCTGGGCAGATGTAGAGTCGTCGTTTTGTCTCACGACAATGTTTCCGTACAGCTTCAAAATTCCACTCGGTTCAAACTGCATGTCGTGGTGTAACAAGCCGAACATCTTCCCAGTTTGCATTAATAGGATTTTCCTCTAGTAACAGACCCCGAAGCATCTCTTCGTCCTCGTCAGTTACTTGACCACACCGAAGATGGCTCAGAAATGTATGCCATTCGGGATCGGTAACTCTCTTCTGTTCTTTGAGTATAACGACCGTGGAGAACTCTTCGTAGATGTTCCGCCCTATACTTTGATCCAAGGTATCCAGAGCGGGATCGGATGGAACATACAGTGCGTCTCTCCGTCCACAAGCTACGGGAGGAAACTGATGAAGATCTCCAGCTAGAATGACATTGATCCCGCCAAAGGACCTGTCTGCAGCCGGCTCGCCTGGTTGTTCTTTGCCAATCGAGATGTGTCTGGATAAAGTTGCAAGGAATGGTTTTGAGATCATTGAGAATTCGTCGATAATCAGATATGTGATATCCTTCCACATCAACTGGAGTTTGGCTTTGACCTCGTCGCTGATCGTAGGATTGCCGTGTGCGTCAACCGAGATATGTCCTATGACATGAAGAGTCTTTCCCTTTATGACAGATGCAGCGATTCCGGTGTATGCTCCTTTCAGTAGAAGTCCTAGAACTCCTCGTTCTGAGAAAGCGTCCGTGCTTATCTGTACAATGTGAATTCCAGTGTCTGTACACTTCTGAAGCTAACTTACGTGAAGAACACGTGATTTTCCAACTCCACCTTCGCCACACAATAGCATTCGAAGAGGTGGAGGCTTTCGGCCTGCCAATGTTTCATCTAGATGCCAGACAATGATGTCGTGCGCCCGTTTCTGGTCTGTGTTCAGTTGACTATCGTCACAACCAGTAGATGAGTTATTCGCTGCAGATTCGAAGTCGTCAATCATTGAAACTGAACCCCCTTGAGTGCGTGTGGAACCGGGTTTGAGCCGACCGACTCTCGGATTTAGAGATGAAGAAGATTTGTTTGTGTAGGGAGATTTGTTGTTGTTTGTCAACTCTCCGGGCTGAGCCTGTTCATTCGCTTCCTCTGTCATCTTCTCTGCCCATTCCTTCATCGCCAACTTATCTGCTGCATTTGCCTTCCTAGCGACCTGTTCCGTACCCAAACTCCAATTATCGTGATTCTCTGCAAACAATCCACTCTTTTTGGCATGCGCAACACCTGTTCTGCCGTGCATCACTTCACGAAGAGGAATTTGTTGAGCTTTGAGCGCTGCTAAACCTTCCTCAGAATACTCTTCTCCCGCGCCGTGTTATGATCTTGGTCCGGGTGTCCGACAGGCACAAGGCCTTGCCATCCTCCTGGTTCCCGAAAGGTCGTCGGAAACCCCTCGGGGCGCTCGAGGAGCGTACCCGCGGGCGAAACCTATATCTTGTTCCACCACGAACTCCGTTCACGGATATCACCTCCGCGGAAGCACCGTCTTCCTCCCTCCCCCTGCAAACGTACCATTGGATACGACCTTACGAGAAGCCAGCGCAATCAGGTTGCGGACTCTCTCCGTCATTTCGACACCTCAGGGAAACCCTAGCGAACTAAGTAACATACGCGCCCACATCCGGATCACTCGGTCCGACTACAGGGAAGCCCAAAGGAATACTCTCGCCACATCACCTACCGAACTCGCTCGTACGAGTCTAGACTTAGCAGGGCGGTCGACCACCGTAGGAGAAAGGCGCGCCCGACCGTCTCCGCTCGGCCAAGGACCTTTCCCGATCGCCCGCCCCTCGCACAACTATGTTCACGAGGGCTCTCTCCTCTGGTAGAGCTGGCTGGCGCTTCTTGAGAAGAAGCACCACGCGCTCCCATGATACCGCCCGCCCTATCGCGCCCATCGCCATCGATTCCGCCTTCGCGACCGCATGGGTGAATCCCGCCGCTGATCGGCATCGACTCCCGCCGCGTCGGCTGACAACCCGCCATCGCCGGATAGGCCTGGGTCGTTTACGCTTTTAGCCGGAACCTTGAAGAAGGTTCTCGATGTTTGGAGAATGAGTCAGGAGCGCCCTTTTGGGTAGATGGCGGGACAGCGCGGTCCCGCCGCCCAACGTATAAATACAGCGCTATCATACTTGTAAAACCTTAGAGTGGACTTTACGTTTAACCATCCCGTTCTTCGTCCTCGTCCCCGTCTCCTCATCCAAACAGACCGTCCTCTTAAGATATCGACCGGGTCGATCTCTAAAGTGAACAACCTCTCGCGAGAACAGACCAATAGACGACTCGGGGAGTCCGTCTGATTGACATCTCGACCCTCGCTCGTGTTGATTCCTGCCAGCGGAACACCCTCGATCTCGATAGACGGCCCGACCTACTTAGGATCCTAGGACGGACGCTAACACGCCGCCCTCTTCATCATCATCACTCCACGCCAAATTGTTGTCATCGTCGAGCTGTCCTCGTGTCGTAGAAGCGTTTTGGTGATCTTCCTCTGAACGATCACTGTCTGCAGAGTTCCGACATTCGTAATAGTATTGTATCCTGTTATAGACATGCGGAACAGTCTATAACACATGGTATATATAGCCCCAACCACACTAAATGACAAGTCGTCATAGTAGCCTTTTGGCTCAGTGGTTATTGTGTCAGTGGTTGGGCACGATTATTACATATCCCGACGATAATATCCTGATTCTTCTTCGAGGAGGAGTGTATGAAAACGTCAAATGCCTGAGACCATATTTCGCCTGAACTCCTCAGATCTGTCACAACATTTCGCCATGGTTTCAAAAGCAGAAGCATGTTTGCGCAATAGAAAGCAAAAGCGTTGTCATCGGTCTTGGAAAGTACCGTCCTATGAAGTTTGGAATACTTCGGTGTTTCCCGCTACGCTTGACACGAGTCTTTTTAGAATGATTGGGATGGGAAGTGAGGTATGGAATGCGAGTGGCTGGCTTTCGGCCAGGGTGTCTGTGCTCGTCTGTGTCTGTCGAATTGGATTGTACATGACGCTTGACAGATATCTTTTCCTCGTAAGTTTCAGTGAAGAATTCGATAATGTTCATGTGGGCTAGCTCATTTCCACGGCACATATAATCTGTAACTTGACATCGGCTGAGTAGCTGTCCTTCGTGTATATTTTCAAGAGTGACAAGCTCGTTTCCACGCTATGTAAGCATTTAGATTCGAAGTGAATAATTAACTGACACATTTCACTTACCTCAGCTTCACCGTCTTTGGTGTCATCATCATCGTTGTCCTTGTTGTCACCATTCTCTGAGTCTTCATCTTCAGTCGAAGTCTTGCTCTGGTTTTCGTTTGTCACTGTCGATTGCTTCTTGTCTCCAGATTTGCCATGAGAACTAGATATTTTGTCAATGAAGTGATCACAATTTCTTTCATACACATACCTTCGTAAATCCATATGATGTTTCAGTAGGAATCCAACAAAAGAAGACCAGTAGATTGGCACGTAACGATGAGATCAATAACAATCGCCCCAATTCAAGAGAAGGCTGACAATCATGGTTCCGCTCAATTCCTGCTCGCGATTAACAGCATGACAGAGTCAAAACAGCAAGAGACGCTGTTGTTCACGTAGATTGTTTGCATACTCCTCCTTCATATGCTTGTTAGAGAAGGTAAACTCGCGAGCGAGAACGGCAGAGAGATTGTAATTTCTCCCCTGCTTCTTGGCCGCGTAGCCAGTCACGTAGTAGTTGATAGATCGAGTTGCCGCTCCGCTCGTGAGTAGTTTTCCATTGTTATTGCACCGACCACATATGGAGATGGCTGGAACCCATCCGTTCATATTCGGACATTTGCGATGAGGAGTCCAATCTCCGTCAGCCTCTATGACATCCTCTGTCGAGCAACGAAACGGACAGTGCCGTTTACAATGATAACCTCCGTGTCGATCAGGTACTATGCAACGCCTCGGCTTGCATTTATGATACTGCTCGGTCCGCACAACTCGCAGCTCAGAGGACGCCAATTCTTGTCTGTAGGTGGGGGAGTTGGGATTGGGAGGAAGTGAATACGCAACCTCTGGCTCCTTTGGAATCTTCTTGATCGAAGCTTCCGATTCAAGTCCCGGAAGATAAGCTCGAAAATTGGCCCGTATGAAGTCTCGAACACGCTCTCTGAACGCCTCCGACTGAAGTAGCTCGTTCATCTCCTCATATGTGGGAGCGTTAGCTAGCCACACAAGCATATGGAGGTGAAGTGTTCCTCGGCCTTGAACTTCTTTGGCTCCAAAGAAAGCCCGAACCTTCCCAAAAACACCTTCATGTACTCGCATCTGATACGGTGTGACTTCAACGCCAAAAAGGGTCTCTAAGATAGCGCGGATTAGGAAGTGGAAAAATTTTGCTGCTGCAAAAGGATCTTCAGAGATGTTTTGAGCACGCCGATCTTTATCAGGTCCTGCCGTGGCAATGAAGTGATGCAGGTCAATCTGCTTGCCTGCAAAAATCTGAGCGATAGGATCGTGCAAGTCACAAGGATTGATGGTGATCCATAGAGAAGGAATATTGAAGGTGATTGAGGTCGACCAAATCTCGTTACGCCATCGATGCCGTGCCGCGTCAGTGGCCATGATGCGACCCGAAGTGGTATATACATGGGAGCGAAGGAGAAGAATAGCAGGATCTGTGATTGGAAGATTGGCCCGCTCCAGTAATTCAGCATCGGCTAACTTGGCGGGTGTCAATGTTGCAAGAACATGAGCATCTTTCTCGAATGCTTGTCGCCGCATCTGTAAACGAGCTGATTGTAGAGCCTCCCGGCGCTGCGCAATTCCGAACGCAACGAAGGGGAAAGTTTCGTGACGTCGGAACCGACGATCATGATAACGCATACACCAACAAAGATGCTCTCGGAAGTTGACCTCGACCGTGCGAGGTGCTTCAATGCAGCCACATCCATAGGGAAACAAAACAGGGAACGCTCTAGCAAAGGAATTGGGTGTCGGCTCGGCGTCGGTAGCAGCATCACGCTGCGTAGGTTTGCTGAAATCTCGAACAGGAAGACCACTGTGTCGCACAACATAAGCACCCTCCTCCTGTTTCTCCCATAAGTTCATCAAACCCCATTGCATAAGTTCGTTGGCAGAGAGTTCAGCTAGATCGGTGTCCACTGCACCTGAAGCACGCAGAGGAACAACATCAGCCTCGCCTTGGTCACATCGATCCTTGTCAGTGTGGTGGTTCTCATCTTAGGCAAGTCAGTACCAAACGACACAGATCTTTGAGTACAGACGACTTACCACTTTCTTCATCAATGTTAGGGACATAATTATCATCCTCTTGATCGATAATTCCTGTATCTGTTGATTGTCGCACGACGCCGAGGACCTTGTCGGGTACATCGTCATCGGGTAAGGCTGCCAGACGTGGACCGTTGACTTCAATATGTCCGTAAATATCTGGATTATTCTTCTGAGCCCACCGAAGTGCCAATTCCACCACGCGACGCCGTACACGGAAGGTTGAGTACAACCAGTTTTTTGGGAGTTTTCCAAGACCAACGAAGGTAATGGTGACGACTGAGGCAAGGATAGCTGGCGGACGAGGCATCAAATTTCCCTCAAGCATTGAGGAAATTCCTTGGGTATCAAGACTATAACTCGTCACATTTCCTCGCATGCCCCGCTGTAGATGTTGGAAGTTTCTGCCTCCACTTTTGGGCCACAGCTTGAAAACAAAGACCCGAGGATAGTACTGTGCGACAAGAAGCTGCTCGGCGAATGATAAGCGGACATATTCAATAGGGAGGGGTCCAATCCACATGTTATTTGCGAGAGAGTAACGAGGGGGGGCGTCCTTTGTCCCAGAAAGATCGTCGAAGCAGTGGTCACATATGGATGCCTCGGTGATTTGACTATCCTCTCTGTGATGCAAGCCTGCTGTCTCAAAGAGGTGAGCATCGATGAGAGTCTGTCTGGGATGGGGATGGGTAGGATTAAGGCGATGTATGTTGGGGATACAGTGAAGAGGAACTCGTCGGAGTGACCGTGTAGTGGAGACGAGGTTGGGCAAGTCTGGCTCACAGCCACACACTGCGCACACCTCAACAAGTAATGGTGCAAGTTGGAAGACATCATAGAAGCGACGATAGCAACCGTGGACTACACTCTCAGATGCCGGCTTCAGAAAATTGTCAATAGTCCCACCAGCGTCCTCTCTTTCATCCTCCTCCTCGGTTTTCTGAACAACCCGTCGGAGTGTTGGTTCGTAGACTCGCTTCCTTTTTTTTGAGTCCCTTTGTTCCGCCTTCTCCTCAATTTTCTCTGATCCTAGGCGACATAACTTCTCAAGGATGTGGAATGACAAGTGATCCAAGAGGTAGTTTACGATGAGGACTTTTTTCCGAGTTACATGAGTGGGAATGCGAATAACAATCCTAGCATGTTGAAGTAACGATTTTCTAGTGAGCGCATTCAACAACTGAACACGCTCATCAGGTTCGGAGCCGCTGCTGGTGGCCATAAATAAGGAGTTTTTAATTAATTTGTTACTTTTCTTCTTTTGGCACTGAACATTTGATCGGTAGAACGAAGCAAACAAAGCGAGCGAAGCCGAAGTCAGTCTGAACGCTACATCATCCTACCACCTGCGCTGCTCAGTATATGATGTATTGATGCGCAAAGTTTCCACCTACCTAGCATCATTTCTGCATCATACGTGACAGCAGGCTCTGGCAAATCAGATATAAAGCACATTTCGATCAATATTTCTCGATTCAACTTGAATAATGACATTCCCCACTGGCGAAAGCTCTGCTACACACTCTCCACTACCACCACCCCACACTCAAATTAGTGCCGACCCACACGTTCACGCGCTTCTTGAACGCCGTCGAGATTACTTCCAAGAACCCGATATTCTGTATCTTGGTCGCCATGACATCACAAGCCATGTTCACTGGGAACGAGACGGTCGAGCAAATGCTCTTGTAGAAGGTGCCGAGACTGATGAAATCAAAGAACGGAAACAACAAGGAGGTAAGAGGCCTGACGTTATGACAGACCGTCTAAGACTGATTGCACCTTTAGAAAAAATCAAATTCCAGAAAGCAGTACTAGTTGGCGTGTTCAAAATTGCAGATGAGGACTGCTTCCTTGCGAGCGACGGATTCTACAAAGGACCCACCAAATTCACCAAATCTTTCAAAGACATCAAATTATCCTGCGCCGGTGCCAGACCTGACGCGCAAGGAGTCGCGTCCATGTTTAGCGATGACTTTGATACCTTGATCAAAAACCTTCGGGGTATACAGGACATGGTTGAGACACCCAACTATGTCAAGAAACAAGGTCTTCTCAACGTTTCAAAGAAAACGTCTGCTACACATGTCAAATTCCGACACAATCTTTTTGTGGTATGTTCCCTACTTTCAGAGATTTGCAATGAGCTGATATCCTACTTAGGCTACCGAGGGAAATGAGGAAACCGAAGATGATGCAAATTCTGATCAGACCAGTACGAAACTAGTACACTCGACATAGCTCAGAACTCACGAGAATAACTCAAATAGCTGATGATGACGATGATGATCCAGACTGGAGTTTGGATAACTGGCCGACCAACACCAAACAAGCTGCCACAGAGCTCGAGAAACTTCGCAATGAGGGCACGCATGAAGTTGCTCCCTTTCCTGCCTACGGTCGAAATCGCAAATTGATCAATCCCGCCCTCTGCCGAGAGCGATTGGAGAATGCGACGGTTCAAGTTCGCTTCGAGCTCCTCCATTGGCCAATCAGCGCCGAAAAGACCGACTCATACTCGGCCTCGGTTCTTGATGCACTCATTCTTGCGCCACCACCTCCGTCTTCCATTTCCTCACCAAAGAAGCGAAAAGCAGGGAAAAAGTTGTCAGACATCTCTCCGAAGAAACGTTCACGTTGATTTCAAACTCCAGTTCAAAGCGATTGACAAATACATATTGATATCTCTTACAATGCGATTGACGTATTGTACTTAGCTATCAAATTTCTTACCCTTGCTGATTATCTTGATCATACGTTGCTACAAATCTTCTTGTTTGAATGCGAAATCTTTGACCGACTCAAAGTGAAATGACGCTCAGTGATTACATACACAACCAAAACTGAGCTTCGGTGACACCGGTGCGGTGGTGCCTGCAAATTCGTTAACCTTATAAGGTTAACGAATTTGCAGGCACGAAGAATGGACTTGTTCGACATGGCCTACGGTATCATTCGCTGAATGTTGACCCCGAGTAAGAATAAGCACGGAGCCTATCCGACTACCGCTGAGAGGGCCCGAAAGTTACAGACAGTCAGAAAACGGCTGTGGGTCGTATTATTTCCGAGTATTACAGAGTGTCAAACAGACTCTGACTGAGACGTGCAGTGTATAGCGGAAAATGGTAATATCATTGGCACCCCAGTACTACAGGTATACTACAGGTTACAGCTGATCTGCGCTTCCCCCCGGGCAATCCCGCCGCCGCGCACGGAACCACTCAGAGATGTCGAAGCGCACCCGAAACTGGGGCTGGCGACGCATTGACGCGCTGCTCGCCCCAGTCCCCAAGCAGGAACGTGAAACTGAGGAAGCGTGTGAGGTTGAGCATGTTGGAACAGCCAGTGACATACTTGCAGTAGCGACCCGTTCGGTGATGACTTGGCTGGCAGTGGCATTTGTCACCAAAGCAAGACACAAACAAGGCGAGACGTGCACCTTCAGACGGTCTTCTGAGTGTCGTCGTCATGGCCGTCATCACCTTCAGTGGCAATCTGTGCTCCAGAATTGTGGTCGGCGTTGCGGAGGCGTCCAGCCTGCAACCTCGAGAGTGACCGTCCTAAAGCAAGCATGAGCACGATGTAGACAGCGCACAGGACCGTACATGTACCTTCAGCCAGCCGACTCCTGGCAGGCTCGGCCGCCGCCTCTGTCAGCGCCGCGTTCTCTCCGTCAGCCGCGCATCGTCAGCCACGCGTTGTCGCCGTTGCGAAAGTTGTCACACCGTCATTTGGCGGCCTTGACATGGCCCTCGTCCTCGTCCTCGCGCTGCCTAGTAGGAGGGAAGGTGTGCCAGAGTCATCGTCCTCGTCCAACGTCCCGCAAGAGTAGTGTTGTGTTTGACTCGTCCGTGTGATCCGTGTCTCTGTTGTCAGTCAAACCCATTCTCCGCGCCTGTCAGATTTGCCCTTCGTCCCACCATTGTAGACTTCATAGCGACGTCGGATGCCTCGGGCAAATTATAACTGCAAAGCCAAGTGCTCGACTGTGGATGCGGCGTAAGTGAATAGAGTCGTTTGCGGGCAGTGGGGCCAGTGGTGGTCATAGGCAGGGTCTGGATGTTGTACAGCGCCATACATCCTCTGTTGGAAATGTCGGAAGGCTTGTGCTGCAGGCTTGTGAGATGAGAGCCATATACAAGGAACGGGCACACACCTATGACGACGCCAATCACAACCTCGCACACGCTGCTGCTGAACTTGAGCAATATGAAAATTTTGTCTGCCTTGTTCTCGTCTTCGGTGCGTTGCTTGACGTCGTACCGACAGTACCTTGCTCGTCCTCGTCCGCGGGTCACTCGTCTGGCAAATATCTCGTCCCCGCCTTGAACGTCGTTTGGTTGGTGTTGCTCCGAGTCCTCGTCTTAGCGTCGCTCGCTCTCTGCTACGCCTCTTCCAGTGCGTCGGTTAAAGTCGTGAGCCGTCAAAGTCTCCTCAGATTCTCCTCGTCCGTGGCTCGTCCTTGCTGGTCTAGGTCCGTGGCAGCCAACTTCCGAAGATGGGAGCAGTTGGTTGGATTTGGATGATTCAGATGATGCGGCCCGTCGAATCGCAGCTCGGTTCCATCGGCACATAAGTCATGCGGCCCATGCCCCTACTCCATGCCAGGCAGGACCCTGGACTTGTCAAAAAATCTTCCGAGTCCGTCTGGCACGGTCAACGACGAATGCGAAAAAGATTCTTGTGGTGGCGAGCAGGGTTTGTGACGAACATCTTTAAGTCTCTGAGTAAGATCCAGGATGGGCAGAGGCAATGCGCAGGTGTATAGCCTCTAAGTCGATTGTCAGCACATGGCAGATGATTGCCGGTCCGGCACATCCTTGTCATGATCGCAGGCGCCGGCCGTCTTGGCGAGTTTTTCCTGATATTCCATCACTCATTAGTTTTTCCTCTCCCCGCCCACCACGACTCACCAATGTCAACATCGAGGTCCTGTCCTCCCAATAAAACATGTGATCTGCACTGACGTGTCATTGTAGCGAACAGCCAGGCAGGCGATCAGCTAAACGTCGTCCATCCGTCAAGAAAGAAAAACCGTATGTTCATAGTTCATGAACAACGTACTTAAAGCATTTATCTTCCAGTACTATCACATTTGTCGATCCTCTAGTAAATTCTGGTGCGTTGCTTCTGCCACCCATTTCGTATCGTTCAATCTGACTGGACGCGACTCCAGAACGAACTATCGTTCGACGCGCTAAACGGGCCAAGACTAAATCTGAATCCAAATCTCTAATATTGTACCCGGCCGCGCCCATCCTCGCGACGCTGACATCCGCTTCGACGTCAATTGACATTTCAACACTTGGCATTTCTATGCCACCATCAGCATCGTCTACCGAGGCGCAACCTTTGTTGTTGAAAAGCCCTGAAGGCAAAATTTGCAAACAGGTACGCCGAAATCCACCACCATCTTCCACTGCTAACATAGCATAGCTCTTGAAGACATTTCTGCATGTTAACCAGCTCGACATTTTTCTGGTTTACGATGACGAAGAACGCGTGAAGGTTATTCGAGAGATCGAACGCGAACTCGGTCATCCTATCCCACAGGACCACCCTGTGCTAGTCACCACCCATTGGATGTATAAGCCCGGTATGTATTTGGGTGTCAACAGAGAGTATGAGTGCGTGCTTGCTGCGCGTATCACGTAAGTGCTTCCCAGATAATTTGCTCACATTTCTCATCACAGCACAGACCGCCAGAGTATATTTCAGCACAACAGAAGAATGCCATGGAGATCATTGTTTCATGGTTCGGGTCAGTACAGGACATCAAAAATAATGCTGTACGTGAAATGAATTTTATCTTGCGCATTATATAACATTTCTTGTAGGCGATGAAGAAATCGGGACATGGAAAGGACGCTATCGACTTGCCCTCTCACGGAACTCAACGAGGCATGGGTTGGCATGCATCTATGGAATTAGGACGAAGCATGGCTTTTTACGCCCCCATTCGCAAGGAAGGTACAATGGCGAGGTCAGTTCTTGTGCTCACTAAGTGATTTTTTCAAGTGATGTTCTGTGCTAGCTACGATGCAGACTGCGACCGATTAGACGAAGTTGCTAGACCTTATGAGCATGGAATGGCAACTCTTGTTCCCGGAGTCTTCCAAGTCGCGATGGACACTGCAGAAAAGTATAGTTGCTCTTCTTCTAGTACACCTGAGATGACCAGGTTTTAGATTCAAGGTTCCGCGTTTTTCAGATACACAATGGGACGGACTGCGGAATACCTGGGCTGGCCCAAACGCGATGACCATCACCGCTAATGGATTTGCGAACTACGTTCACTGTGACAAGGACTTCATTCCTATTGCCTACGGATGGTGGTTTGCAGCGCGCAAGATGCACAATGAAGAAACAAAACTTTTTGAATATACGTTGGACGAAAATATTGGACATGAAGATATAAGTGGCGGGGCTTTTCTCTGGGCAGCATTACACTGTGGCATGGACTTCCAGAGGTATTTTCATCTATTCGTTTCTGACAATGTCTGATGTATTTGACAGGGCTCGCGGCCTTGTAGAACTTTACTGGCGCGGCAAGACTGACCCACATGTTACGTGTCTAAGTATAGAACCCAAGGATATCACTCGCTTTGGCACGTCCATTCAAATTACAACCCGAGTTGTTCAAAATGTTCAGAAAGTAGTGAACGCCCGAAACCCTCCTAAGCGAGTTGATGGCCCCAGTGATTACCTTAGTAGACCACTCAAATAGACATAATTACATTGCAAATACACCCACAACAAGCGGAAGCCTGTGAAAAGGGTACTTCATGTTGATTTTGTCCGATAAAGTCCCAATACTACTGTAACCGACTCAATCCCAGCAAGGGTTCCGCCGACGTCAGTCAGCACTCCCCCAGTTAAGTATCACTGGCTTCCACTGTTTCCTGTTGCTTTTTCACCCGCTGTCTGTTCTGTTGATGCAGTGGGTGTGAGTGAGGTAAGGAACTAAATATTGGGTGGACCCAAAACCAGTCCCATCCAAAACACTTGATGACAGTTGATCAAGTGTGTGTGTTAGATGGGACTGGAACAACTCAGGCTCATGTTGGCAGGTCAAATTTTTGCCACAGGGTCTACTCAACTTAACATCAGCAACTCATTCCAAATGGTTGCTGAGCTTTTCAGTAGGTTGTTGCCTGTCAATCTTGGCAGAAATGCTCGCAACCTCACAGCCTCACAACCTAAATCCAAAATTGCATCATCCTCACCTGAAGTAGCTTGAGCACACAGGATTCCCCTTGAGTCTACTTCAAACTTCCACTGGTCAGTTTTAAAAATTCATTACAATGTCCCCAAATCAAATTTACTCAGGGTTGGCAAAAGTGACCAATCACCCAGGTTATCTTGAACCACCATTCTGTCATGCCAAAATAACACAAGAAACATTGCCAACTAAACCTCTTACGCAAGATCAGACTTGTAGGCACCATTCAGGCTGGTAGCAGCCTCCGCAAAGTCAGTCACAATCATCATATTCCATATACAACTGTGCAAAACATTTGGATGTGGTTTTCTGATATAGGCTTAAAATCTTGTTCTAGCCATCCATAGTGAACAGCAGGGGTATACAACGGGTGATCGCATCTTAACCCTCACTCGGACCTGGGCGAGACCCGTTCCCGTGGTGCGGGTATGGGTGACTCGCTATATTCACCCTGGGGTTTGTACGGGTCTCCGGGTCACCCAAGTACCTGTACGTCAAGACACGACCATGTTGACACTACACCAGCAAAACCAATCTATTGTAGATGATACATACAACATAGCATAGCAAAGGAATGTAAAAACTGAGTAAAAGTATGTTAATGTAGGTAAAGATGTGCAGCTGTCTAATTGTCAATTCGTCGTCAATATCAATGGGAGCCACAATGTCAGCAAGGCTATCTGGCAGCAACACATCACCGTCTTCATCACCCTTCTTCTCTGAAACCTGCGGTAAGTTTGTGACTCGCTCGACGTCCTCTAGATGAATAAGCCTCATGCAGTTTCAGGAGCTGAGACACATTAGGGAATGCGCCGTCTGAGCGGAAAGACGGTTGCAAATGTGCGTCAAGAGAAGTCGGCCGCGGCTAAAAGCACACTTGACGTCAACAGATGTAGCTAGTAGAAATGTGTGAGCAACATGATCAATAACAAATGAATGTACGACGTATGTGGGATGAAAAGATAATCAAGGGCCATTTGAGAGAGAACGGGATACACGTCCTGGTGTGCTGCTGCCACCAGAGAAGGACGTTTGGAACACTGTCAATGTGTCATGACTCGGCTGCGCCACAAACGCCTCGCCAAGCAAGAGCGACATCTGCGCGGGCGGAAGCAACACTATCGCGCTTATTGTTGGGATCTACCCGACGGCTGTCCGCTAGTAGCACATGGTGGCAAAGCTCGGCCAACGGGAAAACGGGATTGGGTGGGATAGGGCGCGCTCCCAACCAATCACAGGCGGGAGGGCGTGATGACTTGTGCGATGACTTGGGGATGAGTCAGAGAAGCGCACTCGCGCCCATTGGGCGTCGGACGTCGGGAAATGTATAAAAGGGTCAGTAGTTAGTAGAGTAGTTCTTCAGAGAACCGTTGTCTTTCCCCCGGGATTTAATACACTACCTCTTACACCGCTCTCCAGTCATTGTCTCGTGCGCCCTCGCTACAGATGAATAGGCCCGACACTGACAATACGGTTCTCCCCCTTTTCCAACAACCCAATGACTATGAGCACCAAAGACGCCCACATGCCCCTAACCACCAAGCCTACCAGCGAGCCAGCCTTAGCTCATGGCAGTCGCCAAGACAATCTTGAAGCGCGGCTCAGGTAGAGTTTCCGTCGCGGCGACAGCAGGTTGGTAATGGAGACATGCATCCAGGAGAGATGGGGAGGGAGGAGAAGAATTGGGACCAAACCATGCATGCAAATTGTCCTCCGGTCTAGAGCGTTGTGGAATTCCAATTTCGGCAGCAACAGTCCGATAGAGGGAAGACGAGTCATGGATAGCGAGGCGTTAGCAATAATGCCTGTCGCTGACAGTGCTACCCCATTGTTTCTTGGCATAGTCCTTGCAGGTGGTGCGTATATTGTTGATGGGTGAGCAGTCGCTGAGCAGTTCCAGTGCAAGATTGCGAACGTCGGGATGGAGAGGAATTTGCGGGGTATTTTCCATATCTTGTGTTGCTTGGCATGCAGCTGAGTGGGCGAGAAGTCCAGAAATCTTTATAATAGCCACGGTGCCGCACTGTGAACCACATACATTCAGTGATAATGGAGCAGAAATAAAGAGAAAAGATGCACCAGACTTGTCATGCATTGTAACAAGGCGTATCCAGCACAAACAGCTGATGTCGGCCCATCCACGCTGCCTCTTCTTCATGTCCTTCTTGCCCATGATTCCACAAGAACATTGGAAGAGGCGCTTGGCACGAATTCAGCTCAAACTGTCCGCTTTGGTTGCTCCCTCGTAAGGTTTTGAAGATGGGCTGTTTGGGATACTGGCAAGAACGGGACGCAATCCTGCCTTGCCTGGGCGCGCTTCTTTGCGTCCTTTGGCGTTTGTGTTGCGGATGGCGAGCTTGGACCGCAGATCTCTGTCTTTGACGTCAGAGTGAGGGAGATAGAGGTGGAGCTCGGCAAACAACCAATGTGCATCGTCTATAGATGTTTTCAAGGGAAAAAATGGGTGTATGTATTGTAGGAACGCGCCTTGCTGCCCTTGAGTGTAGTTGTAGCAATATTCCACCAGTTGACCCTCTAATATCAGCTTCTCCATTCCACTGCGCGTTTTGGGCGTCGTTTGCAGCTTTGTCCGCAAGGTCGGCGCACGGAGAGCAGAGTTGCTTGGCTTTGACGCATGTTCTAGGCCTTTGACAATGCGGTGCGAATCGTCATTTTTGTAAACGATCGTGAGGGTCGTCATTATGGTGAAAGGAGCGGGATTCAATTGTAAACAAAGGACATGGACATCGTTGACGACTGCAAGAGCGTAGCGGCTGATCAACGCATCACCCGAAACGGTCAACCGGTAACTAAAACTAATTATAAACACTGCCGTATCTGGCAAATGGCAGGGTGAGTTCTAATTCCCCACCACCGTCTCAGATCGTGTCCTGTGAGTTCTCCGTCGCAGATTGCCTACGACACGTATTTTTTGCAGGAGTTTGACCTGAGTAGAGATCTCCACGAATTATTCAATGATCTGAACCTTGATCCTCAGAGAGGATATCCTCTCCAAGATTAAATAAACCTTGATCCTTTCAATGATCCTTAAGTTCGGATCATTGAGCAGTTTGAATCAAGGATCATTGAATGATCCTTCTATGTTTGGGTGATAGATGTCTGATGTCTGATAGAATATGCATGCATAATCATCAATATGTACCATTGAAAATTGTTTAAGTATTGTGGAAGCTTTTCTGTACTTGTATTTGCATAAAGTTAATGATTCAACAATGATCCTATAATGATTTTTACCTTCAGTGAATGAACCTTGATCCTTACAATGATTCTTAGGTTCGGATCATTGACATGTTAATGATTTAAACTTCGGATCAAAGTCAAGGTTCGGATCAAGGATATCCTCTACTTCTAATGACTCGTGAAGATCTCTAGACTTGAGGAATCTGTCTTACGGATACTCAGTCAAATTCTACGCATACAATCGCTCTTGGCCGCGCTAATCCTGAGCGCAAACTTAGGTCTTCACGTAGGTTGAGTCCCCGTCGCCACACCATTCTCATCTGATACTCTGCAAGCAAACCCTACGCCTTTCTAACCTGGGCCATGAGCAATCTGGCCAACAATAACAGCTTAGAGACGGACATTCCCGCCCTGAGAGATTATGTACAGCACACCGTCTTTAGAAGCGCAACATTCCTCAGTCGCTTGTTGGGGCCCCGCACCATTGAAGACAACACAGAACAATCCTTGCAGGAGACCAAATCAGATGCTGAGGCAACTCCAAATGGCGAAGAATTACACATGGTCGCTCCTTTTGCGTTCCTGTCTATTTGATGTCCTTACACATTTTTTAGGCATGTGTCGCCTCTGTTGCAGCAGCGGCAGGGTCACTTGGCCGCTTTGATTCTGACTCCCTCTCAATGTCTATCCACAACATTGCACCCCAAAGTTCCCGCAACCCCTTTGCCCAAGCCTGCAAAAGCTACACCTGGCAATTGCACTCGTTAAACCACATCAATATGCGCATTCTTCGAAAAAACCATGTAGTTGTACCTTTGTCAGGCTCACAATTATCCAATATGACGCTTCTCAACGCCGCCGACCATATATTCAAGCTATTTGGAGACCCTGCCCAAACCTCACAAGCCTTCCGTTTCTCCATGAGTCCATGACTGCGGTGCGTAAAGCATTGGAACGTCAAACCGTCACAACAAACCACCCGGCAGACGGCAGGTTGGCCATAAAATAAGGCTTTGAATTGGCCCACGACACCCTTGCTGGCGCTAACTATATAGCCCGCCTTGCCTATTTTGCCGACCAATTTTGCAACCTGGTCGTAAGTCTCCATTTGCCTCATCATGTATGCGCTATTCTTATTGAATCTTGCAGTACTCTTGAGAAGACCGCGTCGAGCAAAGGTGCGCAAACTAATCTCACAGACGCTCTTCACGTCTAAGGTTTAAAAGTCCGGTCCGGTCCGGTCTTTTGACCTCTGAGGTCATGGACTGGGGACTGGACCGGTCCAGAAAATCCCCAAATCTGGCTGGACCTAGGACTGGACTGGTTAGGACCGCAAAAACCGGTCCTAATCAGTCCAGTCTGTGGTCCTAAATTGGTCCAAGACTGGTCCAAAGAATCACGAGCCTAAATTTATATTTCTATACATTTTTGAGTAAGTTTACCATCATATAAGTTTATCAGACAGATCACATAGTCAATGACAGTGAAATGAATGACTAGTGAAGCTTGTATGATATGTTTTAGCCACAACAAGATGATATTTTCAAATGTAAGGGAGTATGTGCAGCTAAATGTACCATATGAGTATATAAGTCATGGAAAGTTTACCATAGAAACGCCTCAGTGAAGGTAAGTTTACCATTGACCGATCAAGTCAAGGTAAGTTTATCATAAAATCATATATAATGACCTTTTAGAAGGACATTTGACTGGTTTTAACTGAACCCTGATAGACTGGTCCAAACCGGTCCTAGACCAGTCTTTACCAGTCCTAATGAATCTAGGTTGAGTTCTGGACCTAGGACCGGGACTGATAGGACTAGTAGAACTAGTCCAGGTTGGACTGGTCATGTGACCGGTCCAGTCCGGTCCAGTCCACCGGTCTTACCGGTCTACATGAACTGGACTTAAAACCCTATGAATCACGTCTCATCCTCCACAGGTTCAAAGATAAGTTCCTGAAGCCACTCCTGGACCTCGACAAGCTCGACCCTTCAAGATTTAGCATGTTTTTGTCCATCACGCCAATGTACCTGGTAGTTAAAAAGCTCGGAAAAAACACTCTTAGCCCCATTAACTCGCTACAGGTAGCAAACTTCTTGTGAAGGACATTGAAAACGTTCTATTCAAGGTTGGTGAATGTCCCGGTGCTTTTGTGATCACGTGCAAACTGCAGAAACTCGATGAAGACCTCCAGATGGACAATAACCTCGGAGGCGCCATATTTAAAGGTACCATAGCGTCCGATATTTGGGAAACGAAGTATGTGACCCACATGTCAATGGGCCAGGAAGAAAAGTGAGTGCATGTCTTGATATCCTAGCTGCCAATTCCGATTATTATTTAGCAGAAGCAACAACAGCTCAATGATCTTGACACCCCCACGCCCAGATACCGCTTCCGCCCATGCACGTAAGGATGGATTGGTCGCAGCTGCGGCTGCGACATTCTCCTTGTTGTAACGAATTATAGGTGGTGTATAGTTTGGAAAGTTGGGCCATGTCTTCGCAAGGATCTTAAATGCGGCCTTGGAGGAATTGACTTCTTTATGCATCGCGCAGCCGCACCATGATAGATGACAGGCCTCTTTCTTCTCGGGAGTCAATGAATTGAATGTGTCCTGCCCATACTTCAAGATCAGCTGCTCGGTGATCTCCTTCCCAAAGCGAGCTCTCTCTTCTGACGAAAGCTCATCTCACATAGTCTGTTTGCCCAAAGCAGAGATTTTTGCATTCGTAAGTTTCTATACCGTCTCAAGTACTTCTTCTGATGACATGTCATGAAGCACCTTCTTGCCGCAAATTTCCAGATCAAACTTTGTCCGGATTGTGTCAAACTGCCCAAACCACTTCTTCTGATCTGATGCATGGTCGGTGAGTACACTGCATGACTTGGTGTAGAAGGTTTGGTGGTCAATGGGAGCATCACGTCCAAGTGGCAAAGCATTATGCTCATCACACAGATATGTGAAGAGTCGACCCCAGCCCTCAACCTGGGCTTCACTAGTATGACTAGCAGTTGTTTTGAAACCAAGAAGGAATGTCTATTTGCATAAATCAGTTGTAGATCTCCAATAGAGACACATGTCATGATGTGGCCTCACCGTAGATCAAGGCCCTCCACTTTGGTCACACTTTGGCGTCCTGATACTACGGCTACACAAACCAGCGCCACACCGAAAGATGCCAAGAGATATATCAAGGGGTTGAGAGTTCGATCCCTTATGGCGACAGAACCGGGATCCTGAAGTCCCGCCCTTGTCGGGCTTCTCGCCCTCCCGGATACACTTTGGAGCGAGCACACATGGTGTAAGACGCCCCGGGAATATACTTAGGCCGCGTGAGTCAGGCGGGAGTCGGTACCCGATCAAACCCGCCTTCCCAACCAATGGGCGGCCATCGATCTGTCGGGCGACCATCGGGATGTCGGGATCTCCGTCATCCGCAGCGTCGGACCATTCCCGACGCATCGGGAGTATGTGGTAGAAGTTTTGAGAAGAGGAACGATGAGCAAGCATGGGATCAGTATAAATACAGAGACAGCGCTGTACTAGCTACTCAGACTTCGTCCTTAACCAGTTTTCCCCCATACAACTCCGTTGGGCACTCTGAGCTCTCCGTGGTAGGACTCACCCACATGTCTCCCTTCGATACCTCCGCCAATGTCGTTGACTCCGACGAGAGAAGGCTCCCTGACGCCACACCTGGAACTAGGTCCGGCGGCGAGCCTTGTACCTTGGGATTAGGTTCCTACGGTATCACAGTCTCTGGCGAGATGGATGTGCGACCATCGAGGGCCCCTATGACTGGTACAGTACGACCAGTCGAGCACAATACGAGGATGTACGTGGTACGCTCGCAGGAAAGCTATGGATTGACTACAGGGGTAGTCTCTCATGAGCGAGTCCTTGTCACGGCGGGATCAGGTCGTAACAACACATGTCAGACCTGTTTTTGATCAATTTCTGGTTTGCTGGGGTCGCTCAGATAGTCCGTCAAAGTTACGTGACGTGTCTCATAATTGATGTTCTTCCACAATGTTCCGTCCCCACTAATGAAAAACTCTGAGTAAACGTGTGAGTATGTCGTACTTATCAGGAAGGAGACATGTATGTAACTCACGGTCACAGTGCTTCATCAGGTCTGCCACATGCAGCTCTGCAAGTTCGCCACCCTCTGCCACAACGCGGCGGCTTGTTTGGGTATTTGGAAGTTTCCCATCAAGCCAAAGCCCAAATGCATCAGATACAGCAAGAATGGCACCAGAAACCTTCTTGACAGGTACACCAAGTGCAACGAGTTCCATCACGCATGTCCTGATGACATTGGAAATGACTCCGAATTCACGTATGTATCACCACTTGCTCTGTTCCACCACCTTGTTCTCCTTTCGCTGAAGTCTCTCTGCAAACCTCACCACTCTTTGACGCAAGTTCCAGACCTCTTTTGATAGCTCTGAGTTCTTGTGTCGTGTCTGATCAAGAGTCTTTGAGAGCTTCGCCGTGGACTCGTTTAACTCCATTGACCTTTTCTCCAGTGATGTGACACGCTGTGCATATATCTGCTCTTTACTAAGAAGAGCTTGCGACTGCTCCCTCTGTGCCTAGGGTTCAAAAGTTCAGTTGTCAAAACTGCAACTGAACCAAAAAAAACCTGAACTGAACCCGCAGTTTAGCTTCCAAAGGTGTTTTTAAGAGAACTGAAGACCAGTCTCAGTTTACAGTTCTATCATCTCACTACATTAACCCACAACTGTGAAAAGACTGGTTAAACCGGTTAAACCGCACAACAGTTTAACCGGTTTTAGACTGGTTTAAACCGGTCTTTTAACACCCAATTTTGTTTTTTTTTTTGGTGAAAGATGTTAGAGAGTCTTCCTGGAGCTCTAAAACACATAAGGACCACGTCCGTTTGGAGCAGTGATTAACGCCCTTGCTACATGTCTTGTAGAAATGACTCAGAATGGCCCAGGTTCAATTCCTAAGCAGTTCATTTTGCAACTGGGTAATGATAAAACCGGTCTTGAACTGGTTCAAACTGGTTTAACCGTCCAGACAGTTAAACCGGTTTAACTGGTTGCTCAAACTGTCTCAAAACCGGTCTTTTGAGCAACTGCAGTTCAGTTGTGAGTTTCTTGAAAAACTGTAAGACCAGTTTACAGTTCAGTTGTGGTTTTTTGAAAATCTTGGGAAAAAACCCAACTGAACTGAACTTTCAAACCCTATCTGTGCCAACACACGCTACTGAGAAAGCTCTAGCTTGTTTGACTCGATGATTGCCTGCTCGCGCTCCTTTTGATCTATCTGGGCCCTTCGTTTGCTCTCCTTGGCAGCTGCGAGCTGGGCAGCGGATGCACTTAGCTGGATGCTGTGCAATACCTGCTGCTGGCCAAGTTCGGCGTGGAAGGCGGCTGTACTCACATTTAATACTGCAAATGCACCGTGTACGCTGTTCCGGGATTCCTGGACCTCTAGGTGAAGATTATTGTTCTGTGCCTCCAAGTCAGAGACCCTGGATCTCATGACCTCCATGAACGAGCTTTTATTGCTCTCAGAGAGCTCTGCCTGATCAAGTTCAGCCTGGAGTGCCTCCTGTGCTCCGTTACAAAGGTTCATTTTATCACGGAGTCGAGTGACACAATGTCGTTCGGTATTGAGCCGGGTAGCAAGATGCTTGCTTCGAAGCTGAGCATCCCGGGAGTTCCTCTCTGCCTTTTCAACGCGAGAGAGCAGCCTTTGACGCGACGGAGAAGAAGGTGGAGGTGTGTTTTCCTTTACAACAGCAGGATCCGGGACTATTTTGTATTTCCCTTTGCCGTTGTGAGAATGTGAGCCAGTAAAATTTAGTCTTTGCAGCTGTTTTTTTGAGTGACCATAGTCTGCCGCTGGTAAGAGAGGCCCTCGACGCGTCTTGATGCGATGCAATAAAGTTTGAGGACGCAAATGTTGTATTATGTAAGCTGAAAGTCTCGCAATAACTTGCCGACTAGGTTTCAGTTTTCAGTCATCACCCACCTCTTATTTTAAAGTCATAAACAGTATTTCAGAGATAATGGAATTGAGCTATGCAAGCGAAATTCTCATTTAATGAGTTTGAAATTTACTTTGAGCATTAATATTAAAATGAACATTTATTTTCATGTATTTTTGCAGCTCCACAGCTCAATTGAGAGATTAATGAAGTGTCCACTAAGTCAAAAAATCATGTAATTACCTGGCGTCTATACCTCTATACCTACAATTTGGCACTTTGAACGGAATCCAGGACCCTTTGCAATGATGCGCTGGCCAGCACACACGGCCTGATTGGCTTGATTGGCTTGTATTATCTCCGCTATTCCCGTTTGTCAGGGTCTCCCCCCCAATTGTCCGTACCTAATATATGAAAAATGGAAAAACAACGCACGAGTGTCCTCAAGTCCAGTGCGAGTTCTTCCAAGGATTTTGCTGGTGCGCCAACGACTATAATCTCTGCATCAGAATCATCCATCTTTGGCGCGTCATCCAGCTCTTCTTTGGAGTCTGGCTTACCCTCATCGCCGGTGTTGGTACGTTCGTGGCTTCCCTCCTGCTTGACCCGGGGGAAGACTGACCCATTGTAGCAAGGGAAAAGAAATTCATCAACGGGGACATGAGGGGGGAGAGCGAGAAGGGGAATGTCCTGAAGTCCAAAGGCGGGCACAACGTCGAGCTCTCAGCCCTGTGTGAATGTGGTGAGGAGGGCCTTTGGTTGTAAGGCAGGGTCACCCGTTGACTTTGTGTCGGTCCCGAAGGTCTTGTACTTTTGCCTGGACAGGGCAAGGATGTGATACAGCTTGTAGATATACTCAAAGACAAGATTGGACAATGGATCCCCCGGGTCTAGAGAGAAGGAGGCGTCGGCGGCCAGTACAATGTCATAAGCGAGTTTGTGCTTCTTGAGGAAGTCGGTTAACAGTCAAACGGCCACGGAGACCTCATCTTTGACCACGTTGTAATCATCTGGTCTGAGGATCATTTGCGCTGACATAATAACTAACCACAGGCGTATGAACTCCATAAAGCCGTGGTAGATAAAGGGACGGGGTGAGTTTGCGTCCCGGCATTCTAGAGAATGTCAGAATGTTTGAGGTATAGATTGTTAATGTGCTTACGCGGAGTCTGGATCCAGGATATGAGGAAGCGGGTGTATAGAGCCCAAGCCTCAACGTGGCTTGTGTTGGTGATGCTTGTATTCAAGACGTACGTCAGAATAAAGCTGACAAGTGCATCTGCCATGATAGCCCTATTGAAGTAGTGGGCTCCACGCATGACCGTGTCTTGGAGGTTCAGAGTCGAGTGAGCGACCATAGGTTGCATAACCCTGACTTTGTGAATTGCGGACCATTACTGAGACGATGAGTACTTACAGATAGTTGCCTGTCTGTATAAGAACAGCGTTCTTGTATTGTATATTGACTATGCTGCCGCGAGTTGTCTCGTCTTGAGCAAAATACTCGATGAACTTGAACACCTCCTGGGTGGAAAAGCGGTAACTTTCCGTCGCCCAGAGTTTGTAACCTTCAACCATTATTATGATGGTGCCGAGACTGTGCACATCGAAGTGCGTGATGCTGTCTGTGCCTTTGGCTCCAGCTAGATGCCAGTAGCACCAGTTGAACGGCGATTGCACCGGGGCTCCCGTAAACCAGTGATCTGTCACGCCCATGATACTCAAAATTTCATCAAGTACCCTGAAGAATGCTTGAAAAAGGTCCTTTGAAAAGTGTAAACATCCGTACCACAAATAGCTGGGTAGGAATTGCTCGTCATGATAGACCTCAGTGGATTACATGATGTTTATGCAATTCAAGAATAAGCCATCAACGCTCAGATCTAGTTCATGTAGGACGGCTCGCAGCGTCATACAAAGGTGGTAGTATGATTTGTTCAAGTCCCTAGACAATGGCACTTTCTCTAGATTAGTGTTAGCACGGAAAATAAAAGAAACTTAGGACATACATGTGGCATCCCTTTCATCCTTGTCCATGTCGACCCACTTCTCAAATAATTGGGCTGTCAGAGGCTGTGACGGCCGCTTGCGACGACGGTCCATAAAGAAAGTGAGTTTATTCCGGTCTAAACATACACTCTGGATCCTACGCAGCAGAGGTAAATTGAGCCATTGAGCTAGCCAGTATGCGATGACTAAGCCTCCTTCAGGTTGTTGACAGCCCACAAATTCAAAGAATCGAGCCGAAAGTAAATTGCCCTGACGGTATGTGTTAGTCGCGTTCAAGCCCAGGTTGGAACACATACAAGACCATAAAGATACCGGAAGGAGACCTTGTTGGAGCTTGAGGTCCTCCAATCCCAGAGTGTAAGTGACAACCTCATGTCACTTTGCTGCAGAAGCCGTTAGCAAAGTATATAGTGAGAGATTGAGTGCCCATACCTTCCGGTGAACATCTCTGCCAACAAAGGGAGAGGGGGCCAGAGTACGCTTTGTGGAGACCACGGGTGTAGGAGGGCGCACAATCTCTTTCTTGGGCAGTAACGCCTCGTTGACCCAAGCAAGTGCAAAAGATTTCCAAGAATCCGCAGCGCAACTCCGCTTGTAGGACGTTGATGTGCAAGTTTGGAATAGACCTCTGAAAAAGAAGCTATCGTCTAACCACACTATCAATCCTTATCACAACTAGTACTCCTTGTAAGAGAGCTGGGGTGCACAAAGGTTCGAGAGAACAAGGTGCTTTTGGGTAATGGGAAAATAGAGATGTATTCCGAATGCTGTAGTTAAACTACGAGTTGTTTTTGGAGATGTAGGGATTCTGATCAAAATAACACAAGAAAACCTTGAAGTCGTAGGCCGAACCTCTTGACGTATGAAGACCTTAAACAGCGCGAGGCAATGTAGCTTCTACCTATCAAGTGCTCTGGTGTACAAGAACTTTGTCTTGAAATTGTCAGGCCGCTACCGCAGGTTTTACGCTACTGGACTGCTAACGATAAGGACTCCTTCTTGCACTTAAACCAAACTTCTAGTGTCTTGCACCGGGACCAAAGGTTCCGAAAGGTGTCTCAGACGTTGACAACACTCGTTTAAACTCAACTTATTCCTCAAAGGGAAGTACTTCACAAAAGAGTGTGAGTGCAGGGCAGAACCACTTGCAAACCGGCCTTCTTGCGAATACAAGGTTCTAACACCAAGTAGATTTGTTGGTACTCGACTTGGTACGTCGGAATAAGGTTCTTTTGAGTCTTTCAAGAAATTTGGCAACACCTGATGTCTTTAAATCTTGGAAAGGTCTTTGAAATTGGGGTCTTTGGGTACTTTGCAGAAATGAGTCGAAACTTGAGATAGATTCACTACAATGGCTGCGTCTGACTAGCGGCTACTGGGGGAGATCTAAGTTACCGAAATATGGGTCCTTTGGGCCCTTTTATACTACTGGTGGTCTCCTACTGAGTAAGCATCTATTCTAGAATCGGATACATTCGACATTCAAGTCATACAAATGCTGGATTTTTATTGGCTATCCCTGGTCGAAACAACTGCAGACAGGCCGCTTGGTCCTTTAGCCATATACGCCACCTTGGCAATATGATATAATCCTTGGGCCCAGGAAATCGAGGTCCAATAAGGACTTTGATCCTTAGGTATCTTTATGATGCAAGGTTCTACGGACACTTGCTTTCTTGTGGATAGGTTGGATGGAGATCGTTAAAAACGTCTTTTTGAGCGCAGACACTACAGGGGAGTGCTTTCTTTAAAGTGGTAATACACCCTGCTTTTGGGGTGATCCTTGATCGTGGATCATGATCGATCGACATAGCGGAAGGCGTCGGTTCGGAGTCCTTGACAGCTCCAAAGATTATTTCCCCAGAAGGGTTATGACGTCCTTGAACTATTTCGGGACCTTCCAGGTCTTTGGGTTGATGTGCGCAGATCTTGGGTCGCTCTAACTGAACCGCTTGGAGACCTTTGGACCCTCCTTGGGTGCTAATGGGTATAGCACATAGTCTGTAGTACAAGGTACACGCAAAGGTACGGGATCTTGAGAGATCCAACGCGCGAATAAGGATATTTGGATGAAGGTGATCGAAGGTTTTGATTGCGCCTGTCCTAATGGACTTGTTAAGGCGCCTGGACCTTGTCCTGGAGGCTTGCCTGCGTCAAGGCAGTAACTCCTGCATGCTCTATCCTAGTACTTGACTGAAGGTTCCTAAGGTCTTTGGGCTATTCATGAATCACAAAATTCCCCGTTTCTAGTACTGGAATAGTACCCTGCGTATCAACGTCATGTCAGCTAGCTTTACTGACACAGGGGGAGGCGCGGGTTCCACAGCGGCAATGTGAGAACCCTGAGCCTCTTGTACGTCAAGCTCAGGCACGCCAGTCTCCTTCTCAATGGCTTTCTGCGCGACTGCCTTGCTGCTGATGGCTTTTGTTGCTTCCTCCTGTTCTTCTGCCTTCTTTCCTTTGATCTTTTTCTCTGTCGCCTTCTTTCCTTGCTTCTGCTTTCCTTTTCCCTTTTTCTCTTCCGTCTTTTTCTCTTTTCCCTTCTTCACTTTTCCCTTCTTGCCTTGTACACCCCCCTGCCCGTCTGTACTCGCATCGGACACTACCAAGTTGGTGGAGGGTGAAGCCAAAGTTTTCTCATGGATGCGGGTGGAATACCGTTGCGCAGGGCTTTCTGACGATACATTTGGCTCCAGAATGGGTGGGAGGGTGATTGGTAGAGCGGATCCGGCGGCAGGTTGCGGGTCGGAGCCACTGGCGGGAGGCTGATCAGCTTTGTCTGCGGCGGGCTGATTGGATTTGTCGGCGGGAGGGAGATCTGCTTCTTCGCGGCCAGAGGACTATTTCCTGCGTCGGCGGGAGGGTCCGCGGGAGAGATGGCAGGGTTGGGGGGGGCTGGCACCATTACTTCTTCTAGGGCCAGGCGTTTGAGGTCGTCCACTCATTGTACGTGTGGGGGGCGCTCCGATGCGACAAGCTTCTCCAACTTCCTTGCGAGCGTCATGAGCAAAGTTGCCATGCCGGCGCCTGCAAATGCAGCATTGAAGACTGCCTGAAAACACGCCTGCTCGGCATTGTCAAGGGGAGCCGGCGTTGTACTCCTTGGTCGCTGCGGTCAATCCCCGAACTGGTTTTGGGAGTGAGTGAGGACTGTCAATTGTAGAAACAAGCCATCACTTTCGGAGCTCGCTGCAATATCCCTCTATTTGTAAACGGTCGCTATTTAGTACATGCGGAAGATTTGAGGTTTGAAGTAAAAGCGGATTCCAAGAGTAGGGAGCGTTTTCAGAGGCCTCTGCACCTCTCACACACTCTTTCATACTGTCTGAGCTCACTCAGTACAGTCTGGCACTGAACAGCAGTGTTTTCATTGTGGTGTCTCAACTTTCTCCAAATGAGCTCAAAATCAAATCGCAAATCACAAGACATCAGTCATAGCTACCATGTTGCTGATTGCACTTCCATGTCTCTCATGATGTCCCAGACTCATCCTATGAGTTTGGACATGTCACACCATTATACCCATGTGTGGTATCAACTTTTCTCCAAATGAGCTCAAATGCATTTGCGAGTAATTTCCATTTTTGGAGATGTAGCCTCATGCTACTGATTTCCTTTCTTGACCTACTAGCCTCAAGGCTATCTCCCCTACCTAGGGATGCTATCTCCGATCACAGGAGCTGTCAATCATGACAGCATCTGTCAATCATTTCCAGAAGATCACTTCTGATGCCATGTGTTAAGTTACCCATATCTCAGCCATGTGACATGGAATAACTTTGCACTTTCCCAGGATCAATCTGTCATCATCTGGCCTAGGCCCATCATCTGGCCTAGGCCCAGTGCTGCCTGTCAGCTGATGCTGGGTCTAGGGCGCCCCAGAGTTGCGAGTTTGATCCCCACTGTGTTGCAGCTTGCTTCCTGCCTTCATCTTCGCATTTTGGCTCTGCAAGGTTTGCACACAGTGTCCCTCCAATTCTGCTCACAGGAACTGATGCTCCTTTTACCAGTGTATGCTTTGGACAGTCTCTAGCCCTCCCTGCTGTCTGTTACAGCTAGATCTAACTCGATCTTTCACTGCTGTCCATTGTCACTGGTATGCTTATCCACTTTGATTTCTAGTTGATGCCTTATCTTGTGCACAGTGTCCAATCCTTGCCTGCTCCCACGCTTCCTGATAGCGTCGCACTTGGGATTCTGTGCACAGGTGTGTCCCCAGTCCACTTTTCATAAGCTACAAGCTCAATTTTGCTTCTGTGCTCAGTTTAGCTTGCTCTGCCTTTGTTTCTGCTTCCCCACCCTCCACTCCCTGTAAATATATCTAGTTTCTTGTATGTACTTGTATTAGCTTGATGTAGTACATAGCCAATCACGATCCGCGTAATTTATAGACCCTTAGGCCCGTTTTAGCCTAACTTCATCGGTGTGAACCTTTAAGCATTGGCACATCAAGAACCACTTCGATCTTGATCCATTTCTCCAGGATGTCCTCACCTTGATTCAGCGTGTTGTGGATAATCCTGACGTCATTCTGAAGCTTGTGAAGGGAGATCCAATCACAGCAGACGGAAGGCCATACGAGTGTCCGGAGGCCATCATAGCAGTTCAGGCTAGAGCACCTGACCTTCCCCTGCTTCGCGAGCTTGTGCAGGCCAAGTTTGAAGCCGGAGCGGTGGTCTAGGAACGCTTTATTCAGCATGATGCGGACCCACATCAGAAAAAGCTCACGACACAGCAGAAGATCAAAAAGTACACGCCTGCCACTAATGACCACAGCGAAGGGAGTGCCGGACAGCTCAAGCGGCTAAAAAGTCGGGCTCCAAATGTGACGATGGGCCACATCAATAGCAAGGCCATATACAAACGCAACCGGCCGACGCACTGGATCAAGGGGAAGTCAAAGAAGCATTGAAACTTGATGTCGTTTGTCGGGTGTTGTGTACGAGAGAAACAAGCGAGCAGAGAGGCAAAGCAGCAGCGGATCGCTCTGGCAGAGGCCCACATCGCAAAAGTAGACAAGAACAAGGTTGACCAAGCACAAAAGAAGCAGCGCAAGGACGATAAACAGGCTGCTATCGACGCCTGCATTCCTGTGTTTGATTCCAGCATACTAAAGGATCCATGACGTCTTCAAGCTTGGTATGCAGAGCTAGGAAAGACGCAAATTGACAAGGAAATCGACTTGAATATCGACTGGCATCGATTCCAGGAGACGTTGATGATTGAAGAGAAGCTGATCACCTACGAGGGGCGCAAACTCCCAACTATGGCCAAGTTGACAATTCCAGGTGGTAGACCCGGGAAGATTGCAATGCTTGTCGCATCTATAGAGAGGCGTCATCAGTGAAATGCAGATAATAAGCTTCCTGTGTCCCACATTGCCGCACCAGTGTCAAGTCCATCGGAAGTCAGACAGGATGAGGAGGAGGACATGTCAATGGACGTTAACTATATGTACAAAGATTACATATTATATAATGATGGCTACTTACATTATACACATAGAATCTTGTATTCGCAGTGCTACTTTGTCAAAGACATCCTCGGGACATGAGCGACGCGGTCAAAGAGTGTGCTGAACAGATGCCGGCAATGATAATCAATTCAGGACTGATGGGAACCTCTGGCCCAAATAACGTCAATCTGCCAGGGTCCCCCCCCCCAATTGCCCGTACCCACATACATGTCTCATCAAACAAACACACAAATTCCGCCAAAGCCTTACAAGCCGGCAAAGTGTAGCAATCCGCCCAAGACAAAGCCGCAGTCCAAGAAGAAGAGTCTGCCTAGGCCAGAGCCACGACGCATGCCCCAATTTACAGATGGATTCTTTCCACCATCACCTCCTCGTGCTCCCCCTCATACCAAGCGGCCACATGGCTCAGTGGAAGTCCAGGAAGATGAGGACACAGCCGCAGTGGATTTGGATAACATTGAGTCGGAGGAAGAGTCAGACCCAGGCAAGGAGGTGGACAACTTTGAGCTGGTAGAAGACTCAGACTCGGACGCAGAGGGACCCACACCCAATAACGCACCAAAAGACAAGGATTGATGGTGACAAGGTTGAGGAACAGCGAGACGCTTCGCCCTGGGCCCCATGACGCACCACAAGACGAGGTATGGCAAGGAGGAGGAGGGCAACGTGGAGGAGGAACAGCAAGACGCTTTGCTGCCACAACCTGCGCCCCACAACACACCACAAGACAAAGTTGATGGCAATGAAGAGGAGGCAGAGCGCGACGCATAGCAACAAGAAACCCCGCCTGCAGCTGAGGTGATGGAAGGTGATGACACAGAAGCAGTGGAGGTAGAGGTTGGAGAGGTTGAGGAAGAGACACCCGCGCTCGACGGTGCATCACACAATGAGATTGCAGCGCAGGCACAACCAGACGCTTCTCAACAAGAACCCGCCAATGCTTAAAGGTTCACACCAATGAAGTTAGGCTAAAACGGGCCCAAGGGCCTATAAATTATGCGGATCGTGACTGGCTATGAGAACTATGAATGTTGTGTGTTGGGGATGGTGGTGGTGAGAAAAAATGTGAACAAAACGCGAGATGAATCATGAGAGTAGAGATTGATGTTAGGAATTGGAAGTGGAGGCTTGCTTCTGTGCTGCAAGCTGTTGTGCAGCACGTACAGCTGGATTATCACAAATATAGATCTTGAAGGCCTCTGAAGACCAACGGCCCAAAGCCTGAATGATAGCATCAGAGAGACATAAGCCAGCATAGTAGGTGGCACCACCAGAACGAGCAGAGTGACCTCCAAATTCTCTTCCCACCAGAGCAAAGAACTTTCTTTCAAACCAACTGCGAGTGGGCATAGTCCCATTCTCACAAATGAAGAGAGCAGACCGAGCTTCATGGAGCTTGTCTCAGAGTTTGGTGTATTGCTTGAGAAGCTCATCCGGGTTTGCAATCTTCTGAGAAGTGAAGAGCATATCTGTTCCTTGATAAAACTGATCACCTTTGTGATAAGGCAGCTTGTAACCTGCATAGCCAGGCTCAAAATGCAGAGAAGCTCTCTTAATGATCTTACGCTAATCTTTGAGTGCTTTGGAATTAGGCTGTAACAGCTCTTCTATGCGATGACAGCCATAGAATTCACAAGCCATAAGAGTGATAAAGAAAAGATCATCATAGCTCAAAGTTGCATTTGCAGTATCAACAAAGAGTTGCAGATGAGAAGTGCGCAGAGGTGGTTTGCGCTTCACTGGATCGGCTCTGATCTTTTTGGCTCCTCTGATAGTAGCTTGCACTAGAGCAGAAGCTCGAGCTTCAGTAAATGAGGGATAGAACTCCTTGAAAAAGTGACGTGCTTCAAAAAGATATTTGGAGCCAGAGGCAATGAATTGAGAAGTATAAGCAATATAGCGAGATAGAGTTTCTGGAGTGGGATTCAGAAGAAGGCTGTGGTTGTGACAGAATCTAGCATAATCTCTAGCACTAGTAGCATAGTTTTAACGAGTGGACTTCTCAATTGCATGGACTTGTAGATACAAGACTAAGTCATCTAGTTTCTTCAAGTTCATAGGTGGGCGAGAGGGATCAGTCTTTCTCCTCTCGTCCAAGGCCTCTAAAAGCACTCTCTCCATCGCGCCGGAACCAGCTCTCTTTGGGGCTGGAATGTGCAGACGCGGTAGGAGGGAAACTGTTTGGAAAAATCATCAAACAGAAGGCGAGACAACAAATCTGCCATGATGTTGTCAACTCCAGGGATGTGTCTAACTTGCACATCAATGCCTGTGCGCAGCACAATATCAGCAATTGCCAACAGAATAGCATTGTGTGATGATTGAGATGCAGACAAGGAGTTGAAAACTGCAACTGAATCCATGCTGTCTGAATGGATCAGAATGCGACGAGGAGGAATCTTGAATGAGGCAACATGGTGGATGAGACAGAGAATAGCAAGAAGTTTACGGAAGAATGTGTCCACTCCCATGATAGTCTTAAGCTGATAAGCAAAGCCATTGCCTGCATATACAAATGCAAGGCCAGAATTGCTAGCATCTGTCCAGCCAATGAAATCTGCCTCATCATCACTCCAAGATTGAGCATCAACAAAGCGAATGCCAATGCAATCCTTCGCAACTTTGACAAACCAACTAAGGTCCTGCTTGACCTCAGCATTGAGTGGAATGCCTTTGAAGCGGATGGTCTTGCCGCTCATCTTGCGATAGAGCTCTGTGAGAGCTGGGCGTGCCCAGGGCAAGACATTGAGAGTCCAATTCAGGTAACCAGCAAGTTGCTGCCATTGCTGAAGAGGAGGCTTGGGTTGTCCCAAGAACTCATTGATTGAAGTAATCATAGAGTCAAGAGAATCTGGAGAGAGAGAGATAGAACCAGAATGGATATCAACCCAGAAGTCAATGATTTTGAGCGTGACTCCATGCTCCTGCTTCTTGTCATCATATGGACAACCAATGAGATCCCAAAAGACAAGAAGTTGAACTTGACGATGGGGACGCAGTTTGCCATGAAACATAACAAGATTGCGCTTGAAATCCCAGCCAAAGAAGTCATCCATATAGTCATGAAGACCAATGACTCCAAGTTCCCAAGCTATCCAGTTGAATAAGGAACCCATGTAAGACTATGTGCGCGTCCGTGGCGCTCAATTGGTTAATTAGTGAAACATTCCTAGAATGAATGGTTTGTCGATGGAATTGACACCGCCGCCGCCTTGCGGCGGCTGACCCGGATTGATGAAGAGCGGGAGGGACAACTGGATGTTCCCTTCGCGACACTTTCTAGTGGGTGAGTGCCGAAACCAGTACACAAGGAGAATGGGTTCCAAGAAGGTTCCACGGAAAGCCCAAGCATACCAAGCGTGCTAATCTTAAACTGAAGGGATGGTGGGTGGGGCAGAGAAATTTTCTGCAGCAGCAGAGTGTCGTGCTTCGCGGGCGCTCTGTCGACTGAGGTGATGGACGCGACGAGAGAAGAAGTTCTCGGACGCGCACGCGATCTTGCTCAATGTGGCAGTCGGCACCGGCAACTCTTGCGCTGTGCTCACTGTCGACGTGCCCATCCTGATTCTAAGGTATGTGCGAGATCTAATGTCTCGTTGTTCTGGTTACCTTATCCAATGCTTATCCTAGCCGTTCGCAAGCTCACGTAGTCTCAGCTAACAATAAGGTAACCATGTAAGACAATGTGCGCGTCCGTGGCGCTCAATTGGTTAATTAGTGAAACATTCCTAGAATGAGTGGTTTGTCGATGGAATTGACACCGCCGCCGCCTTGCGGCGGCTGACCCGGATTGATGAAGAGCGGGAGGGACAACTGAATGTTCTCTTCGCGACACTTCCTAGTGGGTGAGTGCCGAAACCAGTACACAAGGAGAATGGGTTCCAGGAAGGTTCCACGGAAAGCCCAAGCATACCACACAGAGCATAGCTCCCAGAGCGCCTTGGTGCTCGCTGAAGGGCTTTTGATGGAACTGCGCTGACTGAAACCCGCCCGAAACCCCACATAGAGCAATGCGAAGGAAATAATCTGACGTGCTCCCTCTGAAGCACGTCTGAGGGAAGTTGGACATGCCCTCTCTGGAGCATGTCCGGTGATACAGAACGTGCTCCCTCTGGAGCACGCCTGATGATGCAGAACGTGAACCCTCTGGAACACGTCTGGTAGAACAGAACATGCTCCCTCTGGAACATGCCCGCTGAAACAGAACGTGCTCCCTCTGGAACACGCCTGGAAAAGATGTAGAACATGTCCCCTCTGGAACATGCTCAAATGTGTCTGAAGAATGGTGGACAAAACCCAAACCATTGAAAACGACATAGTGGAAGTGTAGGGGTAAAAAGAACAAGAACAGAATGAAAACTCACAAGATTCTTTGCGCTTAAATATTTGGAACGTCCTAAAAGTGAACCAATTGGTATCAACGCTGAATTCGGATATAGTAATGTAACAAAGGCTCTCAAATTTATGCAGCGGCAAAACGGGGGCAAGGAGGATTTCTAGACAGCGCTGCATGCTCCTGTCCACAGAAGCTGCAAACATGTGCAATGTTCCTGTCATGCCGAGTCTGGCAACCGGCAACAAGATTAAAGCCTACACAAATCCTCTGGTGCTCGGGGGTGTTCAACGACCTTGTAACAAAGAGAAGCCCGTCACAAAGGACTGCAAAGCAAGGTTTCCCGTTGAGGAAGATGGTTGCGCCACTAGGATGGTCCTTGAGCATATGAGGACCACCGCAGGCGACACAGATCATCTGCTTGGGGATCGATGGGGTATGACCAGAAGAGAGATGGGCGGAGGAGGTAGACGGGGAATGTATAGTACCGCCACTACCAATGCAAGGTGCTTTGGTCGCAGTGTCCCGAAGATCAGAATCCAACGACCGTTTATATGGGCTCGAGACGCCCCAGTACGGCTCCGAAAGCCTCCCAAAAGAAACTGCTGCCTCCTTTGCACGTAGGATTGAGTCAACCTTTGAAGCGTAAATATCACGATCAAACAAAAACTTCCGTAAGATGTCCTTGCGAGCCTCTAGCTCGAACGCGTACCAATGAGGGTAGTTCTCTTCGAAATCCCCATAACAGAGGAAAAAGTTGAGGTGCAGACCGAACTGCTCTGCCATATTCTCTCTCCCCGCTGCCCGCGATTTCGCAATGGGTTCAGACACCAGCGCAAGTGCTTCCTGCATGTTGCGCATAGCGCCCTGCCAGCCAAGTGGCGACAGACAGGAGTGGTGCTCGTCCCCACCCCATCCTGCGCGCTCAAACATCTTCGCCATGTCAAAGACAAAGATGCTGCTTGGCTTCAGGTCCTCGGCTGTAGGCTCGGGTTTGAACAATTTTGTGTCGAGTTCATGTAGGTGATATGAGATGAAGTCGAGGTGCTTGTCTGAGAAGTAAGGGAGGGGGATGTGGAGGTCGTGGAAGAGTGAGACAAGGATGATACGAGGGATGGTGACGGCCACTTTCTGTCCTGCAATGCGAAGGATAGGTGTGTCAAGGACTTTGGAGCCCAGGAAGGACTTGGCTTTGGTAGTGGTATCGCTGGCGGCTCCCGCTACAGTCAATGCGGCCGTTCGGATGGTGCGACGGCGTTCTATCTCCATGAGCATGAAGAGCGGGAGTGGTCCAACCATGTCCAGCACAGCCTGACTGGTGACCATGCTCTCGACATCGCTCTCCGTGTAGGCATAGCAGGCCCGCAATTTCTGCACAACGTCCGGATTTGCGCTTCTGAAATCGCGGCAGAGGAGAGTCTGGTCGATGCTCGTCTGGTTGTGAAGCTCTACCAGGACGTTGTGCTTGTTGCGAGTCCTGAGGTCGCGCTGAGCCGGGTCCATTATTGGTGGAGGGGTCACCCAGTCGTCAAATGGGAAGGAGTCAGGGATTGGAGCAGGGATTCCGGCATTGGGAAGAAGAGACATAGAAGACAGATGAAAGCAAAGAAAGCAGAGAAATTTTCTGCAGCAGCAGAGTGTCGTGCTTTGCGGGCGCTCTGTCGACCGAGGTGATGGACGCGACGAGAGAAGAAGTTCTCGGACGCGCACGTGATCTCGCTCAATGTGGCAGTCGGCACCGGCAACTCTTGCGCCGTGCTCACTGTCGACTTGCCCATCCTGATTCTAAGGTATGTGCGAGATCTAATGTCTCGTTGTTCTGGTTACCTTATCCAACGCTTATCCTAGCCGTTCGCAAGCTCACGTAGTCTCAGCTAACAGAAATCCAGAGAATGAACACCAACAGCGAGGAGAAGCACGAGTTCCCAGAATGAGACGGCGCACAATGTGGTATCTGCCATCTACAGTGACCACTTGATGAAGTTGCCAAATGGGATGGGCAGGAAGGTTGAGGAATGCTTTGGATACATCACTCTTGAAGAGCAACAGTTCCTCATTTGGATGTGCTTTGAGCACATCATTGAGAAGTTGACCAAATGAATGCATATCATCATAGCGCACTTTGGCATCCTCTCTGAATATGCCATCATTGAGACCATTGCCAGTATGATCCATGACAACACAAGGTTTGCCTTTCTGCCAGACAACAAATATGGGAGAAATGCGCATGCCAGGAAGAAGTACAAAGTTCTCTGGAAGAGCTGGAGACCAGCGACCAGCTGCAAGCTCTTGATCTCTATAAACTCAAAGTTCTGCAAGATCTTGAGCCTCTGTGGCATAGTTATCATAGCGCTCTTTGAAATGAGCTTCCCATTCTCCATCATGGAAAGGCCAGAAACCTTCACGGAGAGAGCAAATGACAGGATCAACAAATGGACGGTTAGGATGTTTGGTCAACAAGTGCTCAATGCGGTCAACATTGAAAGGAGTATCAACACAGATGTAATCCGTAACAGCTGCAAGCGAGGCTTGGATCTGTGGATCATCTAGGATCTGCTGAGGTGGTCTAGGCAGAGGAGGAGCAGTATAAGTGGAAGAAATGCTCGGAGGAGCTTTGGATTCTGATGATACATTGGAGGTAAAAACATAGCCTCTTTTGAAACGCGGTGCAGACTGCTCATCTTCTGCCTTCCGCTTTAAGCCAGATAAGCTTTTAAACTGCTCGTCGGGCATTGAGGAGGACAAGGCACTGTTCTTTGTCACGAGCGGGATGCTTGCCGCCGCATTCAGAACAGGTGCCATGAATCCTCTTGAAAGCACAAGGAGTCTTGGGACAATTCCCCAGATTCCAGTTCTGACAAATAACCCTCTGACGCTTGGGAGACGACTCCTGAGCTGAAGTAGCTGCAGGGCGCTTAAGCGCAGATGGGCTGCCTCGAGAGCAAAGCATTTCAGAAAGCATAGGGAAATGAAGTTGAGACCGGTCATGCAGCTCAAAAGGAGACTTGGCATAACGTTCACAAGTCTGACAATCAAAGCGGATAGGAAATGAAAGATCTAGTTCAGAAGCACAGAACATCTCCACCACAATGGCTCTGTACTTCTCCAACTTCTTGTTTTGGTGAGGGTAGACAAGGAGAATACCTCGAGACCATGCATCAAAGCAGCGGGTCCAGTCTGACTCTGTGGAAAGGAACCGACGTGCAGAGACGTGGTCCTTGCGCACAAGAGCATAACCACCTCCAAAATCCTTGGGTTCATCATCATGATGAGATGGGTGAAACCCAAAGGAAGCAAGGAGTTTCTCAAAGTCAACATAAAGATCTTGGACAATGAGACGCCACAAAGAATGGGCAAATGGATCAGGATGAGAGAGGGAACGGAGAAGGTCTGCGACAGCATCTGCATCCTTGTCTGCTCTAAAGAGTCTGCGGAGGCGGTCTGTCTCTTGTAGATGTGGAGAGAGATCAGACAAGGAGGAGAGCTGCGCAAGATGAGGAGCTGCAGCAAGAATGGAGGAAGGAATCCCTGACTCCAAAGTGGAGGTAGGATTAAGGAGCTTGGCAAACAAGGCAGGGGAGAGAGGACCGGCGTTCAGACTAGGAACAACGGGTGCTGCTCTGTTGCCCTGAGCATCAAAGGCATCCAAGTTGGCAGCAAGAGCAGCCCAAGCGGCGTCCTCGACAGCCTGCTTGTGCTGGCGCTGGTGCTCCTCCTGAACCTGACAAGCAGCAACAGTGGCTGGGTTGGCAGTGGGCTCAGCAGGTGCAGAGTCAACGCGGGCAGCGCGTCGAGCAGCAATGACCTGGATGACTTGGTCGATGTAGTCAGCCATCTTGTGAGCGCTGGCACCAGTGAGTCGTGCTTGACGCATGAAATCAGCGTGGTTAGCAATGGTGCCATCAGAAAACTGAGTAACAAGGAGCTGCAGCTTCTCACTGAGCTTCTTGATGCGAGAATGATGGTATGGGGCGCAGGAGAGGCCTCAGGATCAGGGAAGGCCTGAGGAGAGACAATGACGTCGAGATCATTGTGGGAGGACTCAGAGACAGCGATGGGGGGCATTGAGATGGATGAGCAGAGCGATGTGCAAGGTAGGAGCAATGGTGATGAAGCAGAAACAAAGGCAGAGCAAGCTAAACTGAGCACAGAAGCAAAATTGAGCTTGTAGCCTATGAAGAGTGGACTGGGGACACACCTGTGCACAGAATCCCAAGTGCGACGCTATCAGGAAGCGTGGGAGCAGGCAGCGATTGGACACTGTGCACAAGATAAGGCATCAACTCAAAATCAAGTTGGATAAGCATACCAGTGACAATGGACAGCAGTGAAAGATCGAGTTAGATCTAGCTGTAGCAGACAGCAGGGAGGGCTAGAGACTGTCCAAAGTGTACACTGGTGAAAGGAGCATCAGTTCCTGTGAGCAGAACTGGAGGGACACTGTGTGCAAACCTTGCAGAGCCAAAATGCGAAGATGAAGGCAGGAAGCAAGCTGCAACACAGTGGGGATCAAACTCGCAACTCTGGGGCGCCCTAGACCCAGCATTAGCTGACAGACAGCACTGGGCCTAGGCCAGATGATGACAGATTGATCCTGGGAAAGTGCGAAGTTATTCCATGTCACATGGCTGAGATATGGGTAATTTAACACATGGCATCAGAAGTGATCTTCTGGAAATGATTGACAGATGCTGTCATGATTGACAGCTTCTGTGATTGGAGATAGCATCCCTAAGTAGGGGAGATAGCCTTGAGGCTAGTAGGTCAAGAAAGGAAGTCAGTAGCATGAGGCTACATCTCCAAAAATGGAAATTACTCGCAAATGCATTTGAGCTCATTTGGAGAAAGGTTGATACCACACATGGGCATGATGGTGTGACATGTCCAAACTCATAGGATGGGTCTGGAACATCATGAGAGACATGAGAGCGCAATCAGCAACATGGTAGCTATGACCAATGTCTTGTGATTTGCAATTTACTGCCAAATGATTTTGAGCTCATTTGGAGAAAGTTGAGATACCACAATGAGAACACTGCTGCTCAGTGCCAGACTGTACTGAGTGAGCTCAGACAGTATGAGAGTGTGTGTGAGAGGTGCAGAGGCCTCTGAAAATGCTCCCTACCCTTGGAATCCGCTTTTACTTCAATCATCCAGGCCTTTGCGTTGTTGCGGTAATAAAAACCAAGCTGTGCACCAGTCTTCTTCTTGAACGCGCGAGGCCAAGCAGCTTTCCAATGACGAATGAAGTGAGCGCCTCGGTGCCATTGGCGTTGATGGTCAATGCATACGTGAGTCGCTTCTTGTTGTCCTTAACGCCAGACATGGGCTTGTCCATCAGGTTGCGGTCAGGTGGCATGCTGTCCATAGAGTGAGAAAAGGAAGTTATGGTGGAAGAAAATGCTCATGCCCAAAACAATCCCGTCTCGTTCATGTTGAAGATGTCCTTCAGTGCGTAACCATGCTTTGAGATCAAATGACGGATGCGCTCGCGTTCAGCCTCAACGTCCTTTGGATCAACAGAAGCTGCCTCGCCATGGCGCTTGAACTCCCGCAGACCACAACGCTTCTTGAAAGAACACAGCCACCCATCACTGAGAGTGAGTTGTTTGTCGACGGGTATCTTCAGCAAGTTGGCAAAATGTCTTCATTTCTGACGCAACAACTCCCCGCTTAAATGAATCTGTCGCGCATTGCCCTTGCTACCCATAACTCCAGCATCTCGTCAACCTCTGGATGCTCAACAGTTTGTGTTCTTTTTGCCGTCGCCGCAATTCCACCCTTCTCCTTCGCATTGCTGTATTCTTCGCGCCACTTTGCTTCATTCTTTACCCAGTTGGAGACGAGAGGCTGTTTGATCTTGAGATTTGGGTAGATGGGGTCGAAGTGTTTGGCAGTTCCTGTCTGATTTTTTCCATTAGCATGATACCAGTCAAAAATCTCAATGCGCTGCTTGAGGGTGGCGTATTCCTTGCCCGTGAAGACTAGGGCCTTTGCCTTTTTCTCCTTCTTTCCCTGCGGGCCAGTGGGTTGGTTCTCGGGCTCTAAGGGCACTACTCGGTATCGGCATAAGTTAGTATCTCGGGTGCAGTGATCGGAGGCTCGGACCGGGATACTAACTTATGCCGATACCGAGTATAAGAAGAATGAGGCTGGGAGCATGCTGGCTACGCACTTTTTTTCCTCTTCAAGTCCTTGGTGACAGTAGCTTCCTTGAGACCCTCTCCAGGTCTCTTCAACTTCTTAACCAAGCCCATTTTATCTGCATCAAGGTGCGTTAGGGTGCAACTCAGGTCGGAAGCAGTCTCGAGCTCGTCAATCACGTGCTGCTCATCAACCTCGTTTGCTTCCGTATCCAGCCAACGTTCTTCCTCATCTGACAGTCGCTCCTTCCGCTTCAGACGAACATTCAGGGCATCCCGGCGTGAGAAAATGTTATCCCTGAGGGCGGCAAGGCCCTTTTTTAGCAGAGCAAGCGTGGGGGTACCCATGTGAGACAAAAAAAGAGAGTACGGCAACTGTCAAAAGTGCGTGCAAAGCCGTAATAGGCAGGCATGTATTCAACGGATGTCATTCTAATAACAATACACCAGATCTCTACCAATTTTATGTCTACTTATGAGTTTTAGACACTACTCATGACTATGGATCATGGGATATAAGGCCGGTAGTGGAACCTTGTTACGGGGTACACTAGATCAAAGACCGGAGAAGGATGAGTGCGATAGGATGAGGGAGTCGGAGGTCACGCGCAAGAAAAAGTTTAGTGCACATTATGTTTCGTAGTGAAGGGAAGGAAGAAAAGAGAAGAAGGATTTACGAAGTGTGGCGGGCATATATATAGGGATCGAAACGATCACGTGTGAGTAAGCAAGAACATGCTTACACTCTCTCCCAGTTTAAACCAAAAACCCGTCTCAGAAAAAAAATGCAATCAGGGTAAGGTAAAGCATAAGGAAATCATCAGGTGGCAGGCTCGATGTGAGGGAGCGACGAGGGTTGTGTAAGCAAAGAGTAAGACCCAGCACCAGACCCTCCTTTCATCAAGGAAGAACGAGCAAATTTGCAATGACGGAGCAAAGCGCGGTCAAAAATTCCTTTTGAGGCGCGTGCGAGCTTTGCATTTGCAAACAAATTTGAAGACCTGAAAAAGGAGAAATAAGTTTGGAGGTTGAAGGGGACTGAAGAGCAGTCATTGTGTTTAAGGGAATGTCTGAGTTGACAGAATCCAGGAGTTCTTGAGGACCATCTCCACCGGAGCAAACCCAGTCGTCAAGAGTGGCGCAGTCCTTTAAGGCAGAGTATAACATTCACTCGTCGTGTTCAGCGTCAAAGCTAGTCCAATGAACTAGGAATTGCCAGCCTCGGCCGCGGCGTCGAGCATCGATTACACTGTCAATATTGTATTTGCCGGCACCGTTGACGGGTCCAGGGTTCTCAAGACGCCAACCTCAAAAGAGGTCATCATTGTTTGGGATGTAGAGAGAGAGAAAATCAATATTATAATTGCCCTCCTTTGTGGGGGCGTTCAGCATGTCCAGGACGTAAGAGCCCGCGTCGGGATTAGCGCGTTTGACGATGTAAGAACCGTCCTTCCTAGCGTGAAATTTACCGACCAAACCTTTCTCTCGTTGAGCGCGTTTGCGGCGATGCACTGTCGTGAGCATGATCAAATTCCCAGTAGCAAATTTGGTAGGGTTGCCCTGAGAAGAATCAGCATTGGCGGCTTGTAAGACTTTACTTGCTAAGAAAGCATCGCGGGCGGCATTCTCAATGTCGAGGATCTCCTGTACTATAGTGGAGTCACAATCAGTTGTCGGGACGTCCCCATCAATGACAGGAAGGCGTCGTGGCTCACGCCCGGCTTTGAGCATGTGCATGGAAAGGCCTGTGCTAGCGTTAACGGAAAACATGATATTGAAATGGGTGATAAGAAGGGCGTCAAACCAACCGCGTTGTTTGCGGTCGACAAAATACCGGAGACATTGGATCATTGTCTTGTTAAAGTGTTCGGAAGTTCCATCAAACTGAGGGTGATAAGAGGAGGACACCTTGATCTTGATACCCGTGAGCGTGGCGAGGGACTTCCAGAAAGATGACATCCACAGTTTGTCTCTGTCGCAGACAATGTTGTCAGGGAAACTGTTCTCACAGTACTATTCACGGAAGAAGATGTAGGCTGCTTGGGGGGCGTCTATATCTGTGTTGGTGGGCGCGAGCTGAATGTCCGAACCGAGGCGGCAAGTCATTGTTAGAATGCAATTGCAACCTTTGTCCTCAGGCAGAGGACCAACAAAGTCCAGTTCGACAGAAAGCAGGCGACTGTCGGGTACGGGGAGGGGGTGCAAGGGGCCCAACTTTTGAACCGTGGAATCCTTGTTTTGCTGGCAAGAGTCGCAAGCGGGAACGTAGGCGCGCTCGAGATCTTGGCGCATATTTGGCCAGTAGTAAGAGTTCCTTAGTTGAGCGTAAGATTTGTTGAATCTGAAATGGCCACCTTGATCATGCGCCAAACGAAAAAGATTCTCGCGTAGTGTAGAGAATTGTGGAATGATGAGCTGGCCGTCGGCATACCATAGTCCATTCGCACAAGAGATCCTAGGAGGAAGCGCACAGAGAGTTTGACGCACCAAGGGTCGACCTTGTAGCCGTCCTTGATCGTCTGGATGTAGGCAGCTGAAGAGGAGATAGAGAGGACGGTAGCAATAGTCTGAGGTAAGACAGGCCAAGAGGTGAATGAAGTTTTGTCCGGCACTTCATAAACATAGCGTCCGTTCTTGACGCGAGACAACACATCGGCACCGACATTATCAGCACCTTTAATATAAGCAATGGAAAGGTCATATTGAGAAAGAAATTCTTGTCAACGGAGTTGTCAGCGGGATAAGTCCTTTTGAGTATTGAAGTTCTCGAGAGTCCTGTGGTCTGTGAGTACGAAAACCTGCATGCTGACACAATCCGCGCGCCACTTCTTAAGGGCGCAAACTATCGCTAGCAGTTCTTTTTCGTGAACAGGATAGTTAAGTTCAGCGGAGCTCAACTGGCCCGAGTCAAAGGCAACGGGTCGCGCGGAAGCCAAGGTTGATCCTCACATCAGAATGATGCCGGTGCGCCACTCGCTCGCATCGCAAATGAGGAAGATCTTGTTCTCTCTGGGGTTGTTGTGATCTATGACAGTGAGAACCTCGCGGCTGACGACCAATTGTTTGATGTTCTCGAACGCATCATTATGTGCGTCAGTCGAAGGTGGAAAGCATTTATCGTGTTCCTTCATGGTCAAAGGAGTGAGAATGCGAGTGTAATTGGCCAGATTCTCGAGGAAGCCAGCGACAAATTGTACCATTCCCAGGAAGCGACGACTCTCTTCCGAAGAACGGGGCTTCGGGAAGTTGAGAATGAACTGCACCTTTAAGTTCTGTGCCTCGACACCGTTGCCGGAAATGCGGTAACCGAGGAAGTCAATCTTGTCTTGGAAGAATTCACATTTAGCTTGATTGCAAACAACTTGGCGTCGCGCAAGGCCTTGAGGATCAAGCGAACGTGTTCCGCGTGTTCCTCGCTGTCTTTCGACCAAATAATGATGTCGTCTAAGTGAATGTGACAGAACTTCCCAATATAGGAATGGAGGGCGGCGGTTACTCGACGTTGTTGGACGGAAGGGGCGTTACGGAGACCCTGAGGCATTACGATCCACTCATAGAGTCCTAAGGGTGTCATGACTGCGGTGTAAGGAATAGAGACGGGGTGAAGCCAAGTCTGAAAGAAAGAGTCGGTCATGTCCATTTTGCCAAAGACCTTTCCTTGAGCACAATCATTCAGGATAGTGTCAATGCGCGGGAGAGGGTGGCGGTCAGGGATCGTGTTGGAATTTAGTAGGCGATAGTCGTTCACCCATTGCGGTAGAGCGCTGGGATCCTTCTTTGGGATCAGAAAGCCAGGGGAAGTAAATTGAGAAGAGGAAGGTCTGATGCAACCTGCAGCAAAATGCTTGTCAATGTGTTGTTGCCATGCCTCTTTGTGTTTGCGGGAGGATGAATAGCTTCTTGCGTAAACTGGTGCATTATCGGATTTCAAGTTGATCTTGCAAACAATGTCCATCGGCAAATTGTCTACATGGAGAATATCGCCAAAAACGTCTGAGAATTCTTCAACAAGAACGGCGGAAGCTTTTTCGCGGCGATCACGTTTAATGGAGAGTTCTTCGACTCACCCGACATGAGCTCGCAAAGCGGCCACAGCTGAGACGCCAGAGACCGGTTCTAGTGCAACATAATATTTCTTCAGTTGCAACTTCAAGACTTTCATGAAGATCAAATGTAATTTACATTCATCAACATGTTTCTGCTTGGGGCTGCGGTTGTCAGGAATGCGCGGGGGTTTTGGGTTCATCAAATCAATTCCGATATCTTTATTAATCATAGTACGGGCATTGTAATCCGCCACAAGACGGTTATGGGATAAAAAGAGAAGGCCAAGGAGTAAAGGTGTACACAAAGAATTGGTTATTAAAGCTTGAACAGAGCGAGTGGTAAACTTGGAAATAGGGTCTGTGTTATGATCTTGGCCCGGAGGTCCGACAGGCACGAGGTCTCGTCGCCCTCTTGGTTTCTGAGATGCCGTTTGGAACCCCTCGGGGCGCTCGGGGAGCGCACCCGCGGACGAATCCATATCTTGTTCCACCACGAATCCCGCTTCTGGATATCACCTCCGCGGAAGCATCGTCTTCCCCCTTCCCCTGCAACGTACCATCGGATACGACCTTACAAGAAGCCAGCGTAACCGAGTCGTGAACTCTCTCTGTCATTTTGACACCTCAGGAAAATCCTAGCAAACTAAGTAACATATGCGCCTACATCCGGATCATCCGGCCCGACTACAGGGAAGTTCGAGGAAACACTTTCGCCACATCAACTACCAAACTCGCTCGTACAGTCTAGACTCAGTAGAACGGTCGACCGCCGTAGGAGAGAGATGCGCCCGACCGTCTCCGCTCGGCCGAGGACCTTTCCCGATCGCCCGCCCCTTGCACAATTATACCCACGAGGGCTCTCTCCTCTGGTAGAGCTGGCTGGTGCTTCTTGAGAAGAAGCACCATGCGCTCCCATGATGCCGCCCGCCCTATCGCGCCCATCGCCATCAATTCCGCCTCGCGACCGCGTGGGTGATCCCGCCGCTGATCGGCACCGACTCCCGCCGCGTCGGCTGACAACCCGCCATCGCCGGACAGGCCTGGGTCGTTTACGCTTCTAGCCGGGACCTCGAAGAAGGTTCTCAATGTTTGGAGAATGAGTCAGGAGCGCCCTTTTGGGTAGATGGCGGGACAGCGCGGTCCCGCTGCCCAACGTATACATACAGCGCTATCATACTTGTAAAACCTTAGAGTGGACTTTACGTTTAACCATCCCGTTCTTTGTCCTTGTCCCTGTCTCCCCATCCAACAGACCGTCCTCCTAGATATCGACCGGGTCAATCTCTAAGTGAACGCCCTCTCGTGAGAACAGACCAATAGACGACTTGAGGAGTCCGTCTGATTGACATCTTGACTCTTATTCGTGTTGATTCCTGCCAGCGGAATACCCCCAATCTCGACAGACAGCCCGACCTACTTAGGATCCTAGGACGGACGCTAATCGAAGTAAAAGCGGATTCCAAGGGTAGGGAGCGTTTTTAGAGGCCTCTGCACCTCTCACACACTCTTTCATACTGTCTGAGCTCACTCAGTACAGTCTGGCACTGAACAGCAGTGTTTTCATTGTGGTGTCTCAACTTTCTCCAAATGAGCTCAAAATCAAATCGCAAATCACAAGACATCAGTCATAGCTACCATGTTGCTGATTGCACTTCCATGTCTCTCATGATGTCCCAGACTCATCCTATGAGTTTGGACATGTCACACCATCATGCCCATGTGTGGTATCAACTTTTCTCCAAATGAGCTCAAATGCATTTGCGAGTAATTTCCATTTTTGGAGATGTAGCCTCATGCTACTGACTTCCTTTCTTGACCTACTAGCCTCAAGGCTATCTTCCCTACATAGGGATGCTATCTCCGATCACAGGAGCTGTCAATCATGACAGCATCTGTCAATCATTTCCAGAAGATCACTTCTGATGCCATGTGTTAAGTTACCCATATGACATGGAATAACTTCGCACTTTCCCAGGATCAATCTGTCATCATCTGGCCTAGGCCCAGTGCTGTCTGTCAGCTGATGCTGGGTCTAGGGCGCCCCAGAGTTGCGAGTTTGATCCCCACTGTGTTGCAGCTTGCTTCCTGCCTTCATCTTCGCATTTTGGCTCTGCAAGGTTTGCACACAGTGTCCCTCCAGTTCTGCTCACAGGAACTGATGCTCCTTTCACCAGTGTACGCTTTGGACAGTCTCTAGCCCTCCCTGCTGTCTGCTACAGCTAGATCTAACTCGATCTTTCACTGCTGTCCATTGTCACTGGTATGCTTATCCAACTTGATTTCGAGTTGATGCCTTATCTTGTGCACAGTGTTCAATCCCTGCCTGCTTCCACGCTCCTTGATAGCGTCGCACTTGGGATTCTGTGCACAGGTGTGTCCCCAGTCCACTCTCCATAGGCTACAAGCTCAATTTCGCTTCTGTGCTCAGTTTAGCTTGCTCTGCCTTTGTTTCTGCTTCCCCACCCTCCACTCCCTGTAACTGTATCTAGTTTCTTGTATGTACTTGTATTAGTTCGATGTAGTACATAGCCAGTCACGATCCGCGTAATTTATAGGCCCTTGGGCCCGTTTTAGCCTAACTTTATCAATGTGAACCTTTAAGCATTGGCAGTCTGTTAATGTAATATTAACAAAATGGGTGTATTTAAGGCGCGCGGAGGCGGAGGCAAGGGAAGCAAAAATAGGTTCAGGGAGGCGGTGTCATGTGAGGTTGCAGCGTTCAACAAAATCCATTCTGATTATAACAAGGTGAGCGCCATTGTCGAATAAACAATCCACCATTACATCAGGCTGCTCATAAACGTGTAAGCCCACATTTCAAATGAAATGGGGTACGTTCAACGGAGACTCATCCGATGAAGGGGACAAAACGGCAGAGATGCTCACCTGAGGACCTTTCTTTGTAAAGAAATTGGTGATACAAGTACCACTAGGTTGGGAGAAAGAAGTCCGGATGCAATCCGCTGGTTTGACTGAGATCTGGTCGTAACCGTTTGTGAAGGATAGATCGTGGCCTAAATAGCCAGACCAGTCACCGGACGAATCATTAGCGGACTCGATGACGGCGGCGACGGGAAGTGTAGAGGAAGCAGCCACCACAGGAGCTTGCGAAGGGCCAGAGGAATAGACAAAGGAACCCAAAGCGGAATGGGCGACAGGTAAAGGAGCAAAGAAAGCGGCGATGTTATTGAGACTGGGAGTAAAATTTGACATGAATGAAGAAATGTCGTCAAGAGGTTTTACGACAGCGGCAACCACGGACAGTTTCTGGAATTTCACGGAGGATAAAATGGCATTGTACATTATAGGGCAAGCAGCTTTTGCGTGGACAGCTTTGGCATTGGCAACCATTGCGTCAGTTAGCGGTTGATGCGGTGTTTTGAGTTGTGGTCCCTTGGTGTTGGGGCAATTGTAGGAGTAGTGACCAGCGTATGCGACTCGACAGCGGCGACACATTTGAAGCTCGGTGAAGTGATCAGCAATTTTTGCATCCTTCACGACAAGGGAGTTGTAGCTTAGACAAGGGTAGTTGCCATTGGCATTGGGAACATTGTAGCGGACGGGTTGAGAATTGGAGGACAAAGAACCAGCGACTTTGGCCTTCTTGAGGGAGGGACATTTCTTGGGTTGGTCGTTAGCGTAATGTGAATAGGAATTAACACGCTTAAGGGCGGCAATCTCCTTCTCCAACCTCTCGTGAGTCAATTTTATGGCCAGCATTTTGTCGGCCTTCTTCTGGCTTTTCTCCGCAAACAGACCCTGTGGACTCAAAAAAACCATGAGTTTTGAGGGTTTATGGGTTGATACACCTATGGGTTGTTAGGAATTTGACTGTATCCGCAATTTGACTGTATCCGCAACTCGCCCATCCGCAACCCGCCTATCCCCAATATGCGCCCCCCACTTACTCTCGTTCTTCAAATCACACCGTAATGGCCCCTGCAATTAAACCATCGATCTCCACAAATATTGGGATTGTTGCTAAGAGCAGCTTGACGCCCGTGATGCCTGGTGCGCTGGTCAATGATATCAGTCAGACTATATGCATTGACCCGCCCCACCTTCATCCAGCTAACGCCCATCTGCCGACCACATCCTTGGCCAATCAGCCAGACCTGGGCAGCTGTCTCCATCCCAGAAGTCGTAAGTCACCAGGCATTTACACAGGTCCCTCATCCATCTACTCTTTGGTGGCACCGTCATTACCTTCTCTTGCAACGCCGTGCTCACCTCCTCCTTCCCCGGAATCCGAGCTAGTCACTACAGTCATATTTGATACTTCTCCGTCGTCGAAGCGCACTGCTATGACATTGTCGTTACACGGGGGTGTAAGGGTGACAATCAAGATTTTCTCCACGTACAAACTACCAGCATAGGCATCTTTAGGCAATATTAGCCCTTACCTCAGTGAGGATGCTACATTGGGGCAAGAAGAAGGACTATAGCGGGACTCCGCTGGTATATTGAGTGAGCACTATTAAAACTTATATTTATAGCCGTTCAACATTTTGCGAGCACTGTGCCTGGTTGTTGATACTTGGGCACAATCAGCCAAAGAATTGGTGCCAGCTGGTCTACCATGTTAGCATCAATAGAATTTATATTTGTAACCGTTCAAATTTTTGTGGGCACCTTGCGCTGTTAGCGGTCATTGTTCACAACAACGGTAGACCATTGAAGCTTACTGATGTACCGGGTAAGCGCCACTATGTAAAGCTTGTACATGAAGCTGCACTATTTTTTACGCCCACATATTGATGTTATAGTATATTTTGGCAATGACCATTACACTGAGCGTTACATCTACCTCAGAGCTACGTTTATATTGGTGGAAACTGGTATACCGGGTTAGCACCATTAAATAGAGCTTATACTGCAAGCATACAACTTTTACGCTCCCATACATAGTGCGTCTCATTCATTTTTTTACTCAACTATGAGAAAGCTCATCTCTGATATATTGGCCGTGCACTCGTTATTTGTCTTTCTGCATGTTTTTTTCCGCGTCTGATCACAGTAAATAGATAATCTAAATACATATTCAGCAGGGCATAGTTTACATTACAGCACATTTGACCAGAGCAGAACTTTAGAGCATCAATATAATCGATATTAGGGCCTGCTTGGCACAGTGGGTTGGCCTTGATGTGCCTTTAGTATCACATCTTTTTGGACGAACTTCTGATACGTGCGCTCAGTATCATTGAAATCTACAATTGTAGCCGTGTAAAATTCTGTGCGTTATTTACGGTAATTGTTCATCAAAACCGTAGAATATTAGTGCTCGCTAGTATACCGGATTAGCGCTGATGTGCAAGTTTGGAATAGACCTCTGAAAAGAAGCTATTGTCTAACCACACTATCAATCTTTATCACAACTAATATTCCTTATAAGGGAGCTGGGGTGCACAAAGGTTCGAGAGAACAAGGTGCTTTTGGGTAATGGAGAAATAGAGATGTATCCAAACGTTGTAGTTAAACTATGAATTGTTTTTGGAGGTGTAGGGATTCTGATCGAAATGACACAAGAAAACCTTGAAGTCGTAGACTGAACCTCTTGATGTATGAAGACTTTAAACAGCGCGAGACAATGTAGCTTCTACCGATTAAGTGCTCTGGTGTACAAGAACTTTGTCTTGGAATTGTCAGGCCGCTACCATAGATTTTACGCCACTGAACTGCTAACAATAAGGACTCCTTTTTGCACTTAAACCAAACTTCTAGTGTTTTGCACCGGGATCAAAAGTTCCGAAAGGTGTCTCAGACGTTGACAACACTCGTTCAAACTCAACTTATTCCTCAAAGGAAAGTACTTCATAAAATAGCGTGAATGCAGGGTAGAACCACTTGCAAACTGACCTTTGCGAATACAAGGTTCTAACACCAAGTAGATTTGTTAGTATTTGACTTGGTACGTCGGAATAAGATTCTTTTGAGTCTTTCAAGAAGCTTGGCAACACCTGATGTCTTTAAATCTTGGAAAGGTCTTTGGGGTCTTTGGGTACTTTGCAGAAATGAGTCGAAACTCAATATAGATTCACTACAATGGCTGCGTCTGACTAGCGACTACTGGGGGGGATTTAAGCTACCAAAATATGGGTCCTTTGGGCCCTTTTATACTACTGATGGTCTCCTACTGAGTAAGCATCTATTCTAGGATCGAATACATTGGACATTTGAGTTATACAAGTACTGGATTCTCATTAGCTATTCCTGGTCAAAACAACTGCAGACAGGCCGCTTGGTCTTTTAGCCATATACGCCACCTTGGCAGTATGATATAATCCTTGGACCCAGGAAATTGAGGTCCGATAAGGACTTTGATCCTTAGGTATCTTTATGATGCAAGGTTCTACGGACACCTGCTTTCTTGTGGATAGGTTGGATGGAGATCGTTAAGAACGTCTTTTTGAGCGCAGACACTACAGGAGAGTGCTTTTTTTAAAGTGGTAATACACCCTGCTTTTGGGATGGTCCTTGATCGTGGATCATGATCGATCAACATAGCGGAAGGCGTCGGTTCGGAGTCCTTGTCAGCTCCAAAGATTATTTCTCCAGAAGGGTTATGACGTCCTTGAACTATTTTGGGACCTTCCAGGTTTTTGGGTTGATGTGCGCAAATCTTGGGTTGCTCTGACTGAACTACTTGAGACCTTTGGATCCTCCTTGGGTGCAAATGATTATAGCACATAGTCTGTAATACAAGGTACATGCAAAGGTACGGAATCTTGAAGGAAATCCAACGCACGGATAAGAATATTTGGATGAAGGTAATTGAAGGTTTCAATTGCGCCTGTCCTAATGGACTTGTTAAGGCGCCTGGACCTTGTCCTGGAGACTTGCCCGCGTCAAGGCAGTAACTCCTGCGTGCTCTATTCTAAATACTTGACTGGAGGTTCCTAAGGTTTTTGGGCTATTCAGGAATTGCAAAATTCCCCGTTTCTAGTACTAGAATAATACCCTGCGTATCAGTGCCATTTAGAGTTTATATTTGCCCATAACTTTTCAAGCGCATTCCGTTTAAGATTTTGTGGGCACCGCATGCGATTGTCAATATTTGAGAATAAATACCCAGAATATCGGCGCCAGCTACTACACCGGTTTAGCACCATTAGAATCTGTATTTGTATCTGCTCATACTTTTGTGGGCACCTTGCGCTGTTACCAATAATTGGGCGCAAACTTTCAGAGAATATAAATGCTAGCTGGTATACTGGGTTAGCACCATGTAGAGCTTGTACTTGCCCTTGCAAATTTTTTATGTTGTGACGCCGAATGATAAATCCAGTTAGCTGCTTACCAGAATGCGTAGGATAGGTTTCTGCGTAGTCAATGGCGTATTGGATACATACCTATCGGGATGGTTGTCACCTCGCAGTGCTTCTCAATCATAACCACTGAGAGAACACCCTTTATTCAAGCATGAACAAGCTCTTCTCTAGCAAGTATAAAAGTGATTGAACATGAAAGTAATTAAGCGTATCTGGTATACTGGCCGTGCACTCTTACTTATCTTCCCGCATGTTTTTTCCGCGTCAGGTCACAGTGAGTGAATCATACAAGTATGTCTTCAGCAGCGCATAATTTGCATTACAGCACACTTGACCAAAGCAGAACTTTGGTACATTAATATCACCGGTACTAAGGCCTGCTTGGCAGACTGGTTTGGCCCTGATGCATCTATTGTGTCACCTATTTTCGATTGAGTCTCGGACGCGCACTGTCAGTACCTCTCATTGAGATATTATGTCTTATTTACGCTATATCCCCATGATTGTGTGGTAGCTCGCACTCAATATGCATGCCAGTATTGTTCTTTCCCTGCAATGTGGTAAAGCTAAATTGACAATGACGCTGTACCCTACATTGACGCCAGAAAAGGTGCTAGAACAGTTCAGAGCTGATCTACTAGCTTAACGCTCTAGAAATTGACACTTTTAACCGTATTAAGGTTCATTTGTAATTTTTGCCAATCAGGGTCTTTGGACACAAATAGCACACCGTTTCAGAGCCACACTTGTATACTGAGTTGGCGCTAATGCAGTTTGAGTCTAAAAACTTTTTTGTACCCCAGATCTCAAAGGTTTGCTGTGTCCCAGCAGGTAGAGGGGCGAGCACTTGGATACCCTTTGAGAGGGTTGCAAAATTGAATCTTGAACTGAGCAATGGAATTCCTTGGCTGCATCGTTTGCTGTGGTAAGTTCAAGGATCAACCACAACGATAACATAGCAAGGTCCGGCGGCCACGTGACTCGGGTTTGACCCCTGGTTAGGGAGACTCGGGCCCAGATCAAACCTGCTTTGCCAAGCGGGCTGTGCATTATCTATGGATACTGCAGACCCTAGGACATACTCTGATGACCTACTGTATTCAATGTTCACCCTTCAAAGTTGTATGGCCGCTGGCGTACCGCACGTTCCGCCTTGAGTCCGTAGGCAATCAATCTGGAAAATGCCAAACGTCCCAGCTCAGACAAGATATCACGTGTCCAAAGTTGAGATCTTTCATTACATAATTACTCTTCTTGCTTCTTACCATCATGCATACAGCCATCCCATGGCTGAATTATAGGACATTCATCAGGACTTGCACAAAATCCGGCAACAATCTCGACCATTTCTGCTTTGTACACGGGCCAGGGCTTCAGGCAACTACGCTATCTGTCTTACGGAAGCGTAGACTGCCAGGCGCTCTACGCTAGGATCACTCCATTCTTGGGACGTATTTTTGGGCTTGAACAGAGCTTGCGTTCCAGGCAAGAGCGCTATCTGTCTTACGGAAGTGTTCAAACCCGCAGCGTACCCCTTCTCTACCGACAGCCGTCAACCTATGGTTAATTCCGGGCCATTGCTTACGACCAACCCACAAACCTGCGCAGATAGAACATATTTTTGCATTCAGGCAGGCCTGGAGGAGTTTGTGATCTGTCCTGCAGTACTGTAGACTGTCGTGCATTTTAGAGTAGGCTCACGGGATCCTGAGAATAAAGCGTACTCATGTTTGAATTCAGTATTGGGCTTTGATACGGGGCCGGGGGTCCAGGCGAGAGCACGATTTGTCTCAAGGAAGCGTTCAAAGACGTAGCAGGATTTTGTATAACATGCAGTCTGAAGTAGTCTAACAATGATGTTCATGTCAATCTTTCTGATGTATTTAGGCCCCGTCCCCAATAAATGCTGATACAGGAGCCGTAGGTCAGTCTGCCACCTCTCACAAACCTACCCAGCCCAAGTGTACATAGACACCCTGCTCGTACTGCCCTACAGTGATTCTGTTGGCTCTTGGCGAAAGTGCTATCCGTCTTATGAGAGTGGACAACTCTACAGCACCGTTCCCGTAGAATACAAATTGCTCCTCTTTGCGTCCTGGATCCCGTCTCCCGCCACGTTTCCCGTAACGTAGACCTCACCTATACCGCATCCCGCATCCCACATCTTGCCCTGGATTACCTGTCCCACTTCCCCTCTCCACCACCCCATCCATCTCACATATCTCACAGCCATCCCCTTCCCCACCCCCGCACCCGTACTCCTCTATTCAAATCATCACCCAAGTCCCAGTTCCAATCCCCACCCCACGTTTCAAGTTCCCACCGCCATCCCCTTCTCCACCCCCGCACCCACACTCTGCTACTCAAATTGTCACCCAAGTCCCAGTCCCAATCCCTGCCCCACATTCCGAGTTCCCATTTTACCTGTCTTGGTTGCATGCGCGGGATGCCATTGCGGGATCACGGCCGCCGGCGCGGCACATGTGGATGTTGAGCGTACCGACCTCACCACCTTCCCGTTCAACACTTGCTCGTCGCAACCCGCATCCCGCATCATGCTCCCAGCATCCTCCTTCCCCCGTCGCTCGTCCCCATCACAAATCCCCACCCCAAACTCCAGTTCACCAACTTGAGCCATTACCGAAGGGTAAAATTGCCGAGCCCCGGCAAACGCCAAGGTCCTTGGGTTAGGGTTTGATTACGTAATCAAGGCTCTACAGCTTGAGACGCGCCTGCTCATACTCTCTCAAGCACGACAATCCATTCGATTAATCAGTGATTGCCTGCTTCAAGATGGACGCCGCCGCAGCTGACAGCCACCAACCCACCGTCGTCGCCGCTGCTCGCCTCGCCGCCGTCCCGCCAATTGTCGACGCGCCCATGCCATCCGCCGCCGCCTTTCCGGCTCCTGCAACGCGCTGCACGCCTCATCCTGCCGCGCAAACCATTGCGCCCGTCATCCCCGTTGCCGCGCCGCCCGTCCACGCCGCGCCTGCGCCCGTTGCACTGCCCATTCTACGCGTTTTCTACCGCCTTGGCAATGGCGGCCCGAGCTCGCTTGATTTTCAAGCCCAGATGCAAGCACTTCACCCTGCACGCATACGGTCGGTCCCGCTGGCTACGGGCCACCGTTCACTATTACGCCGCCGTTGACATCCAGTTCCGGCCTGTGGCGGTGGCCCCGCGGACCGCCCACAAGGCAATGCCAGACAATCAGCACCCGGCACAGGTCTGGTTTCGCAACAACCCCACGGAGGTTCAGGAGGTGCTTTTGTGAGGGAGGGGGGAGGGGGGACCGTGGGGGGAGGAGGGACTGTTGGGGGGGGGGGGGGGGGGGGGGGGCGAGGAGCTTCGTAAAATTCAAAATCTGATTAATGTACTTGTGTTTAGAGTGTCACGAATTGCCTTTATTCTGCTTCCTCCATCACGTCTCCACTCCCGACATTGCCACATTCTCCCATCTCTACATTCACCTCGGCCTGGGCCTAGCCCACATTCACTTGGCATTCATCGTCTTGGCATTGCCTAGACCTGTCCATCAGTGGTCTAATGACCATCTGGATCCACTCCGGACCGGCTATTGTCTCTACTCCGGCCCGCCTATTGTCTCGCCACATTAGGACTTCCCATTGTCTTATTGTTCTCCTCCTTACTACACAGCCACGGATTTTGTATATATATAGTAGCTCCCTTCCCTTTAGTTTCCTCAGTCTGTTCTCTTTGTCTATTTACTGCTCGGTCGCTCCCAGTACTGGTGTAGCTTGACACACTTCCCCTTGATATCTATCTCTATCTCTATCCCTTTTTCCTTGTCTTGTTTGTGTGACTTGGGTGATCGCCTTAGTATTCGGGCACCAGTCTTGACACTAGAACAGACTCTTCTACACCCACCTCACATCCTTGGTCGGCGTATGCCCGCCGACCGCACAAACTCTGATCTCACACCTGTCTCCCACCACATTGGAACCAACCTTTAGCTCCGCTCCTGTCTCCCCAGTTCCATCCCCAGTCCAGAACAATTCACCACCTGAATCTCAACCTCTTGCTTTAGACCCCAAACCCTCTGAACCATCGACTCCCCCGTCTTCATCGTCATCTTCCTCTTCCAATCCCTCTCGGCCATCGTCTCCATCTTTTCCAGTTCACCCAATCCCTCCTATCATGACTACTATTCCCAGCGAGCGTGGAGCTAAGCTTGACAATTTCGTCGGCAACCGCGCCACATCCACCACATGGCTGGCCCAATACCGCAACCACATGCAGCTGAACACTGCCCGCTATTCTACTGAGATCGAGAAGGTCTCGGTCTTCCTTTCATATTTCAAGGAACCTCTCGCTGGTAAATGGGCAGAGCGCCGCATGAAAGAGTACAATGCTGATCAGGACGATGATACCATCCCAGCTGCCAGCAAACGCTGGACCACATAGGCATCTATCATCGAGAAGTTCAAAGCTGACTATGCGGCCATCGACCCAATCACCGCTGCGCGCACCGCCATCGAGACCATCCGCCAGGAAAAGGACTTATCTTCTATAGATAAGTTCATCACCGCCTTCGATGGCTACGCTGATGACTCCCAGTTTGATGAAAGTTTGCTGCTCTACTTCTTTAAACGCGGCTTGAACCCCAGTCTCTTGGACCAAATCTGCATGTCCTACCCCATTCCCGATACCCTTGACAAGTTCAAGACCCGCACTGTTGAGATGCAGCATGCCTATGAAGCTCGCAAGGCTGAAAAGGCTAACTGGACACAGCGCTCCCATTCCTCTCCTGGCATTTACGCTCCTCGTCCCCCGCCCCAGCGCGCTCCGGCTCCCGCTCAAGATATGGGAGTACCTATGGAATCTGGATGTAGATGCATCCCGTAACACAGGTGCTACCTCGTCCTCTCCTTTGACTAGGCTGACCCCCAAGGAGCGCAAAATCCTTTGCAGGAAGGGCGCTTGCTTTAGATGCCGCGGCCCCAACCACATGTCCAAAGACTGTCCTACTCGCTTTGGTACTAGCGCCTCTGCTCCGGCCGCAAACTGCACCATTTGCGCCGCCGACACGTCCGCCGCTGCCACGGCTGTTCCCACTTCCTCCGACACTGTCCCCGCATCCTCTGGCCATGCAATTCAACAGATTAGTAACACGGCCAACTTGCTCCGTAGCCTGCAGGGAGATGAGAAGGCGCAGGCCTTAGCTTTCCTGAAGGATGTTGCTGGCCTGGATTTTTAGAGCGCTCCCCTACCCCGACGTTAGGAGGAGCTGTACGCAATTCTGTCACAAATTTTACCAATCGATTCTCTGTGTTATCAACCCTTTGTGAGCGTACCCATCTTTGAATGTCAGCAGTCACCCAGAACCGACAGACACCCTCAATCACACTGGAACTTGAATTCATCGGCAAAATCACTGGCAGAAAAATTGTTGCACAAGCTCTAATTGATAGTGGCGCTGAAGGTATCATTATCAACGCTTGCTATGCAAACCAGCATCATTTCACCCTCATGCCCCTTTCCTCCCCTTTCCCTGTTTGCAACGTTGACGGCACTGAAAACGTCATGGGCTAGGTTCGACACTATACTACCCAGCACATCTGAATCTATAGCCGAGACGGTCACTCCTACCACAAAGAGTTAATTGAGCTCTACGTCACTGATATTGGTGACCACGACATCATTCTTGGCACTGACTGGCTCAACAAACACAACCCGGAAATAGACTGGGCTGGTGTTCAGATAGATTTCATTCGCTGTCCCAACTCCTGCACCCTCAAAAACTCCCCGGTGACTGACGTACGTGCTCATGCTAAACGCATTCCCATCCCCACTAAACGCTCTTCTTACAACCCTCGTCTTCATCTTCGAGATTACCAAGTTCAATGGAAAGATCGCGAAGGCAACCTTTGGCCTGTCCCAGTCCAGCGTACAGCCGGAAAACGTCAAAGCATTTGACCCCGCGTTTACAATCGGGTTCAAATTCCCGTTGTCTTGTTCACCGAGGACGATGAAGAAGAAGTGGAGGTCCCAAGAGAATGGGAAGAACAGATGTACACTCAAGTGTTTCAGAATGACTATCCTCGCCTGGTGCAAGATCCACAAACTCCTGATGGTCCCTCTATTCAAATACGTGCTGGATTTAGCAAGGCGCAGGAACTTGCCAAAGCTAGTCAAATGCCCAAGGACACCCGTCCTCTCGCTGAGCGTATTCTTTCTCAATATCATGCCTATCTCACTGTCTTTGACAAGCACACATCGGACCGGCTTCCCCAACACAGCCCCTGGGATCATGCCATTGATCTCAAACCCAGTTTTGAACCAAAACCATGCAAAACCTACCCATTGTCCTCAACCGAACAAGCTGAACTTGACGCGTTTCTTGACAAAAACCTGGCAAAAGGGTACATACGCCCTTCCAAGTCCCCCATGGCGAGTCCCTTCTTCTTTGTTAAAAAGAAAGACGAAAAACTACGCTCTGTCCAGGATTGTCGCAAACTTAACAAAGGCACCATCAAGAACGAGTACCCACTCCCGCTCATTGGAGAATTGATCGATAAACTTAAGGGTGCTCGTTACTTTTTAAAGGTAGACCTTCGTCAAGGCTACAACAACTGCTAAATCAAAGAAGGAGACGACTGGAAAGGCGCATTCAAGACAAACCGCGGCCTGTTTGAACCCTTGGTGATGTTCTCAATCTCATGAATTCTCCTGCCACGTTTCAAGCAATGATGAATACTATTCTCAAGGACCTGATTGACTCCGGCAAAGTTGTCATATACATGGACGACATCTTGATCTTCACCAAGACCTTAGAAAAACACCGCAAGGTCGTCTTGCAGGTTCTCCAGCGTCTAAAGGAGCATGATCTCTATGCTAAGCCTGAGAAATGCACCTTTGAAGCTGAGTCTATTGAATTCCTCGGACTCATCATCTCTCACAATGAACTTCACATGGACCCAGTCAAGGTAGACGGTGTTGCCAAGTGGCCGTTACCTCGGAATGTCAAGGACGTCCAATCATTCCTTAGCTTTGGGAATTTCTACCGCCGTTTCATCAAAGGTTTTTCTCGGATTGCACGCCCCCTGTTTAATCTCACCAAGAAAGACGAACCATGGGTCTGGAAACCGGAGTGTCAAGAGGCCTTCAAGGCACTTAAAGATGCGTTCACATCGTCACCCGTCCTTATTACCGACAAGCCCTATCGTGTGGAAGTAGATGCTTCAGACTATGCCACAGGCGGAATTCTATCCCAGACAGGTGACCACAACCAATGGCATCCTATTGCCTACATCTCTAAGTCCCTTTCTGAACCTCAATGCAATTATGACATTCATGATAAGGAACTTCTCGCTATTATCCGTGCTCTGGAAGCCTGGCGCCAGTACCTCGAAGGTTCAGCACACCAAGTTGATATTCTTACCGACTACAAGAACCTTGAATATTTTGCCAACTCGCAGAAACTCAGCCGGCGACAGGCTCGCTGGGCACTATTCCTCACTCGCTTTGATTTCACTCTCACTCATAAACCTGGTACTCAGAACCGTAGTGACCCACTCTCCCGCCGTGCGGATCACAAAGAGGGGGTTGATGACGACAACACCGACAGGATCCTCCTTGATCCAAAGTTTTTCCGAATTCGCGCTACCAGACCCAGAGAAGTTGTAGCCGTTGGAGACGCTGAGCTGCGACGACGTATTCGGGAATGTCCAAATAAGGACGCTGAGGTCCGTGGTGCGTTAGAAGTCATTCTTCGCAATGGTCCTCGTTTGCTGGTCAAAAATCTACAGGAATGGAACTACGAAGACGGACTAGTTCTCTTCCGTGGCAAGGTCTATGTTCCCAATGACCTGCAACTACGCCGAGACATTGTCAAGATGCATCACGACTCTCTTGGTCCTGGACACCCTGGAGTCTGGACGCTTCAAGACCTACAAACTTCTCAGTCAAGAATTCTGGTGGCCAGGCATGTCTGTCTTTGTTTGCGACTATGTCGATGGCTGTGCTACCTGTCAGATGACAAAACCTAGGAATCATCCGGCACATGTTCCCCTTATACTCAACGAGATCCCCGAGCGCCCTTTTGGAACTATCACCACCAACTTCATTACAGATCTACCCGAGTGCAAAGGGTATAATTCTATCCATTGTGTTGTTGACTGCTTCACCAAGACGGTAATTGTATCTCCATGCCGCAAGACCATTGATGCGGATGGTACGGTTGATATCCTGGTGGATGGTGTTTATTGACGCTATGGTCTCTGGGACAAGATGATCTCCGATCGTGGTCCCCAGTTTGCAAGCAAGGTCATGCAAGCCATTCACGCTAAGCTAGGAATTACCTCTGCGCTTAGTACGGCTTACCATCCTCAAACAGATGGCGAAACCGAGCGTTATAATCAAGAACTTGAACAATACCTCCGCGTTTTCTGTAACTACCAACAAGACGACTGGGTCAAATACCTCCCCTTTGCGGAATTCTCTCACAACAGTCGCATTCACTCCGCCACGGGCAAGTCCCCCTTTGAACTTCTTCACAGTTTCAAACCCCGCTTATACCCCTCTTTGAACCCCACATCCAACATTCCCACTGTTGAAGAACACCTGACCAACCTAGAACGGCTTCGCGAGGAAGTCAAGGCTAGCCTTACCACCGCCGCAGAAATCATGAAGTGGAACAACGGAGATGTCACCAAGAAGGGCATTACGTTCAAAGTTGGTGACAAGGTGTTGCTTGACGGAAAGAATCTCAAGACAACGCGACCCAAAGCTAAGCTCTCAGACAAGCATCATGGGCCTTTTGAAGTCACTGACGTACTTGGACCAGTCAACTATCGTCTCAAACTTCCTCCCACATGGTGTATACACCCCGTCTTCCACGCCGCCCTCCTCCTTCCTTTTGTGAAAACTGAGGCTCATGGGCCTAATTTCCCATCTAATTCGCCCGACCTCATTGACGACAAGGAAGAGTTTGATGTTGAAGCCATACTTGACTCTCGCCCAACTCGTAACAAGCGCGGCATTCAGTACTTGGTGAAGTGGTTGGACTACCCGTCATCAGAGAACACCTGGAAACCCAGTTCCAACCTCACAAAGGCACTCCCTTTGATCAAGGAATTCCATCGTATGCATCCCACGGCTTACTCCAAACCCCTTCCCCACCTTCGCACTTTTGGTGTCACCGTTAATGACATTTGGACGGGGACTACTGCGCTCCAGGCGCAAGCGCATCCTAAAGGGGGTATTGTCACGAATTGCCTTTATTCTGCTTCCTCCATCACGTCTCCACTCTCAACATTGCCACATTCTCCCATCTCTACATTCACCTCGGCCTGGGCCTAGCCCACATTCACTTGGCATTCATTGTCTTGGCATTGCCTAGACCTGTCCATCAGTGGTCTAATGACCATCTGGGTCCACTCCGGACCGGCTATTGTCTCTACTCCAGCCCGCCTATTGTCTCGCCACATTAGCTCTTCCTATTGTCTTATTGTTCTCCTCCTTACTACACAGCTACGGACTTTGTATATATATAGTAGCTCCCTTCCCTTTAATTTCCTCAGTCTGTTCTCTTCATCTACTCATGACTCGGTCGCTCCTAGTACTGGTGTAGCTTGACACACTTCCCCTTGATATCTATCTCTATCTCTATCCCTTTTTCCTTGTCTCGTTTGTGTGACTTGAGTGGTCGCCTTAGTATTTGGGCACCAGTCTTGACATAGAGCCACTTGGGCTGCGCGTATTTTTGTAGGATTACTCGTATGGTATTGATACCCACCCCCATATACTATAAGTACTTCATTCATATAATTTCTCATCATCCTAACCCTACTCTTTGCATCTCTGACCGCTTACGCTACATATTAGATACAATTTACTTTAGGTTAACCTTTTGTAGTAGATAGGGGAAATCAACAAGTTTATCCATTTCATTATATGGATATTGTTAGGTGAACCTACGGATGAATTAGCGGGCAAGGCGTGCGTGCTGGAGTGCTGACGGGAATGTGAAATGACGGTGTGGCGTGTGCAGCAATCTGATCGAGTCTCATTGGCTGTTAGCGTCCGTCCTAGGATCCTAGGTAGGCCGGGCTGTTTGTTGAGGTCGGGGGTGATTCGCTGGCAGGAATCAACACGGATGAGAGCTGAGGCGTCGACCAGACAGACTCCTCGAGTTGTCTGTTGGATTGTCTCACAAGAGGGCCTGATTTAGAGATTGATCCGGTCAATATCTAAGAGGACGGCCTGTTGGATGGAGAGACGGGGACAAGAACAAAGAACGGGATAGTTAAACGTAAAGTCCACTCTGAGGTTTTACAAATATGATAGTGCTGTATTTATACATTGGGCGGCGGGACTGCGCTGTCCTGCCATCCATCCAAAAAGGGCGCTCCTGACTCATTCTCCAAACATTGAGAAACTTCTTCAAGGTCCTGGCTAAAAGCGTAAACAACCCAGGCCTGTCCGGCAACGGCGGGTCATCAGCCGACGCGGCGGGAGTCGGTGCCAATCAACAGCGGGATTCATCCGCGTGGTCGCGAGGCGGAATCAATGGCGATGGGTGCGATAGGGCGGGCGGCATCCTGGGAGCGCATGGTGCTTGTTCTCAAGAAGCGCCAGCCAGCTCTACCAGAGGAGCGAGTCCTCATGAACATAGTCGTGCGAGGGGCGGGTGATCAGGAAAGGCCCTTGGCTGAGCGGAGACGGTCGGACACATCTCTCTCCTGCGGCGGTCAACCTCCCTGCTGAGTCGGGACTGCCCGAGCAAGTTCGGTGATTGATGTGGCGAGAGTGTTTCCTCGAGCTTCCCTGCAATCGGACCAAATAATCCGGATGTAGGCGCGTATATTACTTAGTTTGCTAGGGTTTCCCTGACGTGTTGAAATGACAGAGAGAGTCCGCGGCTTGGTCACACCAACTTCTCGTAAGGTCGTATCCAATGGTACGTTGGAGGGAGGGGAAGGTGATGCTTCCGCGGAGGTGATGTCCGTGAGCGGGACTAGTGGCGGAACAAGATATAGGTTTGTCCGCGGGTGTGCTTCCCGAGCGTCCAGAGGGGTTCCAACAGCATCCCAGAAACCAGAAATGGAACGGGGTCTCATGCCCGTTGGACCTCCGGGTCAAGATCATAACATTGGCAATCCCCATAATGGCGCAACATATTGTTCAGAATGAGTTCTCTCCTATGTGGCGTACCCAATCTGTAGTTCGTACGCGACCTCGTGACGGGTCCGCAACTGAGTCATGACAGTAGCCGACATTGACACCCTCAGCAGGAATGACTTGCAGCAAATGGACAGTATCCGCCTTGACGCGAGCCAGAGCGCGGATTGTGACTGGCTATGTACTACATTGAACTAATACAAGTACATACAGGAAACTAGATACAGTTACAGGAAGTGGAGGATGGGAAAGCAGAGACAAAGGCAGAGCAAGCTAAACTGAGCACAGAAGCAAAATTGAGCTTGTAGCCTATGAAGAGTGGACTGGGGACACACCTGTGCACAGAATCCCAAGTGCGACGCTATCAGGAAGCATGGGAGCAGGCAGGGATTGGACACTGTGCACAAGATAAGGCATCAACTCAAAATCAAGTTGGATAAGCATACTAGTGACAATGGACAGCAGTGAAAGATTGAGTGAGATTTAGCTGTAGCAGACAGCAGGAAGGGCTAGAGACTGTCCAAAGCGTACACTGGTGAAAGGAGCATCAGTTCCTGTGAGCAGAACTGGAGGGACACTGTGTGCAAACCTTGCAGAGCCAAAATGCGAAGATGAAGGCAGGAAGCAAGCTGCAACACAGTGGGGATCAAACTCGCAACTCTGGGGCGCCCTAGACCCAGCATCAGCTGACAGACAGCACTGGGCCTAGGCCAGATGATGACAGATTGATCCTGGGAAAGTGCGAAGTTATTCCATGTCACATAGCTGAGATATGAGTAACTTAACACATGGCATCAGAAGTGATCTTCTGGAAATGATTGACAGATGCTGTCATGATTGACAGCTCCTGTGATCGGAGATAGCATCCCTATGTAGGGGAGATAGCCTTGAGGCTAGTAGGTCAAGAAAGGAAGTCAGTAGCATGAGGCTACATCTCCAAAAATGGAAATTACTCGCAAATGCATTTGAGCTCATTTGGAGAAAGGTTGATACCACACATGGGCATGATGGTGTGACATGTCCAAACTCATAGGATGGGTCTGGAACATCATGAGAGACATGAGAGCGCAATCAGCAACATGGTAACTATGACTGATGTCTTGTGATTTGCGATTTACTGCCAAATGATTTTGAGCTCAGTTGGAGAAAGTTGAGATACCACCTTGAGAACACTGCTGCTCAGTGCCAGACTGTACTGAGTGAGCTCAGACAGTATGAAAGAGTGTGTGAGAGGTGCAGAGGCCTCTGAAAATGCTCCCTACCCTTGGAATCCGCTTTTACTTTGAGCCTTTGAAGCGGATGGTCTTGCTGCTCATCTTGCGATAGAGCTCTGTGAGAGCTGGGCGTGCCCAGGGCAAGACATTGAGAGTTCAATTCAGATAACTAGCAAGTTGCTGTCATTGCTGAAGAGGGGGCTTGAGTTGTCTCAAGAACTCATTGATTGAAGTAATCATAGAGTCAAGAGAATCTGGAGAGAGAGAGAGATAGAACCAGAATTGTAAGGCTTGGCCCCGAGTTGCTTAGTTCCCACAAGCTACGCACAACAGATAGTTACAATTGTGTAGCTAGAAACAGGATACAAGCGGTTCGAGGTAAAGACAGATATTTGTACGAGGAGGAACCGACAAGTATATATAAGAAATCTAAAAGCATGTGAAAATATACGGGGTGAGAACATAATCGGAAACATGAGGCATAAGTACAACAAGGTGTGATTATACATAGAAGGAAACCTGGGTGCATCAGGCGCCGCCGTTACTCCCTCCCCAATCAAATTAGCACCAGAGGTACTAATTGAAAAAGATGAGCGGCTGTTCTTGCTTGGTGATGGCCGTGATGTCTGAGGGGAGCACGTCGAGTGGTGAGTTGGGGTTGTGAGTGACGATGGGATCAACCGGGTTGTGAGTCGGAATGGATGCTGGAATGATGGATGCGAGGAATTCGTTGGTAGCAGTAACGGTGGGGATGATGTGATCAGAACTTGGAACAAGAGGGGGAATATTGTTGGACTGGTCGACCGAGACAGCGCTTTCTGCATCCACAGGAGTCGACACCGGCATCAGTACGATAGGGTAGTGTAGGTGTATACACCGACGCCTTTCCAACAACGTCCCGAGGTCCCAACTGTCAGGGAAGTGAAAGATCACATCAGTGAACCCCGCTGGGAGTCGGGTTTCCGCGGCCATGCTCATGTCCCATTGACGAGGCAATCCAGTTATGTTGATGACAATAGCATACCGCATGAGAGCATTGCAAGCCATACGGCGGGTATGGTAGTGTCATGTATGCCAGAATACCCACTGTAACCCTAGCACATCAAAGAGTTGGGCACAATCAAGAGCGTAATCTGGAATACCGCACTTGGCCAAGTGACGCACAAGATCTGACAGGGTGGCGTTGGCTACCTGATTAGCAGCGTAGGGTTGGTAGTCAATGGTGCTCGTGATGTCAATATGCAATGACTCGCGAAGTTGCACGTACAAGTCAGGGACTGCAAGGAGGAAACAAAACATAATGAATATTGAATCCATCGCGGGTTTGTTGCGTGCTTTGCTCGCCGTAGGGGTAAGTTGGCGATAAAGCCAGCTACCATACAGGAGGCAAATGCTAATCCAAGCTCTGGCAATGATTAGAGCGCATGTGTTGATGTTGGTCCCATGACAGATAGTGTGGTCGCAATAAGTGGCAAAGCCGGCCTGATTGCCACGTTTGGTAGGGGGAGCAAAGATGTTCGATGGAGCTAGTGGTGGAAGGTTTGATCCGCCGGAACCATCGTCCGGGGACTCAGAGAGGGGTTGGATGAAGGATTCAATCCAGTTGAGTGACGAGTTTGTTTTGAGGATCTGGCTGAGCGCCGTGAGACCCAGTTTGATGCACGGGCGTCCTCGTCCCGCGTGAGTGATGTAGCTTTTCAGCATGTTGGACTGGGCAGCTCGGCGGATGAAGTTGGCAGCCACGGCGGCAGCCTTGACGATATGAAAATTGGCAACATTGAAGTTGCTGCTGGCAGCAGTGACTAACGCCCTAGCGTCTGCGGGAGTGTTGCACTTCCCCAAAGTGAAGCCATCCTCCAATTCGGTCGTGGGCAATTTGCCCGGGAACGATGGAAGAAGGTATTTGTTGACGATGGACATAGTGGGTATTGGTGATGGAATGGGAGGAGTTATGTAGGTGTCGGGATCAAGATCGAATCGTACTCTTGGGTGGGGAGTGTCGACACGGCGCTGCTTTGGAGGGCGTTGTGCGACTCCGCTCAGGACCCTGCGTGCAGTACGCGCTGGTCCTGATCGGTCCGGTCCAGTTTGACGTGGAATAGGTCCGTGTGTGCGCATTCGATCTTGATCAAAGTTAATATTGATTGGGTCAATGCCCGTATATCTGGACTCACTATTTGGTGAGTCCATGATAACGTCGGCCTGGGGCGGCATGTATACGGGTTGTGTTTGCGGCATTGTGTCGCCATAGTATAAATTGTGTGCTGTCAGTATATGATCAGGCTGGAATAGCGAGGATGGAGGTGCGCAAAACAACTTGCCCTGATGGTCGATGACTTTGGTGCTCAGTGAGAGAGTGCCGAAATTGTCGTTCATCGACTAAAAGTCGGTGAAGTCACCCCAGCTGAGTGGTGGTTGATGGGCAGCATACTGCTGATGGTAGTGGTTTGACGGCGGCATCGCCGTATGAGAATAGAGGGTGTACCCATCTAAGGCTCCCCCCCGATCATTGAGGAATTGGGGCGGTTGGACTCGCGAGATCAGCGAGGGCGGGCCCATAATGACGTTGTGCTTCTTGTGCACTGGATCCCGGTCAGGGCCCGGAGCTGATTGATAATCAGGGGAAAGAAAATTCCAGCGCGGCATTTCAACGACGTGGAACGTGTGTGGCGAGGAGGTAAACACAGCAGGTGAGAACTTGGAGGGATCCAAGATACTGAAATGGTGCGTCTTAGACCTGTTTTTATAGCAAACAGCAATCCTTGAAGCGTGTTCAAGCGCGTGTTGGTCCATTTTCCCACGGATATCTGTTTTGGGTAGGAATTGATCTAATCACCGGCCACGCGTCTTGATCTTTTGACCTACATCCATCGTGCTTTTCGACAGTTTTAATGGTTGTGATACCCCTTGCAGCTCAAGGTAAGCATTCAATGCCTTCAATTTCTCACACTTCTTGAGTGATTCTAACGTTCAGTCACCTAGTGACCAATGAACCATGAAGAATAAGTTCTTCCCGTGCCATTCATGATCAACGATCTCTTCGACCACTTCTTCAGAGGTCACTGGTGCGCCAAAGTTATATGGCTCCGGCTTTTTGCGATTAGAAAACAGGATTGCGTCGCTTTCCAGATACGGTTTCAGTAAGTTCACATGGAACTGATCATGAATTTTCCTCTTTTTTAGGTCATCTGGTAGTTCCAGCTTGTATACGGACCGGTCAAGATTTGCCTCGAGGACCCGGTATGGGCCTATGTATTTTAGTATGAGTTTCCGTGTTCGTGACTTTAGAATATTAATGTTTTTGGTGGACAGATATACTCTGGAGCCTTTATCTATCGCCGGCTCATTACGCCGTTTGTGGTTGGCGTAGTAAGTTTGAAACATGCGCAATGCAATAATAGTATCGTGTGCATCGTAGAGGTTGTTCATTGCTTGTGTAGCAAATGCACGTATACCCGGAGCAATGTTTGTGTCATATTGGACTTCGCGCATCATACTGGGTATGTATCCGTAAGTCAATTCAAACGGAGCGAATCCCGTAGTCTCGCTAATGCTGGCATTCAGAGCAAATTCAACTGTTGGGCATTTTGCTAGCCAGTCACCTTGATCAGGGCGTATGCTCAATCTGAAAATCTGTCCCACGGAGAGATTCACGCATTTGGTTAGTCCGTCAGTCTGTGGATGGTACACCATTGACATTAGCAGCTTTGTGCCTAGGAGTCTGTGCAGTTCTTTCCACCATGTGGACGTGAACTTAGAGTCTCGATTCGAGATTATGGACTCAGGTAACCTGTGCAACTGTACTATCTCTTGGAGATAGATCTTTGACAGATCAGTAGCAGTATTTGTTGTGTGCACCGGAATCAAGTGTACTTGCGACGTGAGTCGGCAAACTACTACCCAAAGGTAGTTCTTCCCCTTGACTTCTGGTAGTGGACCAATAAAGTCCATGCTTATTGACTGCCATGGTCAGGTGGGTATTGGTAAAGAATGTAGTTTCCCAGCCGGGGCCTGGTAAGTGCCCTTTGCTTGTTGACAGGTCTCGCATGTTTGACAGAATGTTTCAGTCATACCAAATATCTTTAGCCACCAGAACCAACGTCGGATGTAATTCGCCGTTCTTTGGGGTCCAAAATGTCCTACTGATTCATGACCTTGCTGGAGAATCAGTCCGCAAAGCGAATCCTGCCCTTGTAGGCTCTTGGGTACGCCCAGTACCTTTTCTCCATTGAGATTCAAGGTCCAGACTAACCCGTCTTCAGTTACATCGAATTGAGGATGTTCCTGGGGGGCCGCAATGACTTTGGAAAACAATGGGTCTTTGGGGTAAGATGCTTTGATAGTATCAATGAACGAGTTGTGTTCGCTGATCAGTATTGCGGACAGATCCTCTCCTTGAGCTCGGGACTCGATAACGGCTGGATTATCCGACTGCGTAGCCAAGTCATCTGGTATGACTTCCTTTGATCTTGCCTGCTCCATTTTGGCAGCTTCTTTGTCTCGCTCCTCGAGACGTTCTTTCATTTCGCAAAGGCGTGCTGACTCACGCTGAACACACATTTGTTCGTATTCCTCGCGTCGCCCTAACGGGAGGTCCTCCCCATCCCGGTCAATGCGGACATCAGCATTAACGTACTCTGAGACGTCGTGAAGGTCTTTGTGAGTGTCAGTCTCGTAGTAATGCGAGAGAGCGTCGGCTACCTTATTACTGACACCTTTCACGTAGGTAATGTCACAGTCAAACCGCAATAGGTATTCCATCCATCACATTTGTCGTGCAGATAGACGCCATTGCGTCTTGAAGAATTTGAGAGCTTTGTGGTCAGTAACTACATGAATTTGGTATCCTACTAATTTATCTTCCCATTTTAGAAGAGTTTCCAATATAGCCAATGTCTCGGTCTCGAATACGCGGTAATTGCGCTGAGTGTCCGGGAACTTCTTGAACATGAATCCAGCGGGTCGACAGGCCTGCCACGTTGGGCCTTGGCCATACATAGCGCCTACGCCAGTAAGTAAAGCATCACATATCACCCATATGGGTTTATCAAGTTTAGCGTTGATTGGTTTCAGTACCGGAGTACGACACGCTAAGTCCTTGATGGACTGAAAACACGAGTCGTGAATAGGTCGCCAATACCACGGCTGGCCGTTCTTTGTCATCTCAAATAGTGGCGTGGTATACGCGGTCACATCTGGTAGGTAATGTGCGACATAATTGACCACTCCAAGAAATTTCTGAATGTTTCCATAGTCGCGTGGGGTTCTCCATTCGCGGATCTTTGCAAGTTTGTCTGTATTGGTGTGTACGCCATCTAGAGATCCCCACAAGTTATTCAATGATCTGAACCTTGATCCTCAGAGAGGATATCCTTTCCAAAATTAAATAAACCTTGATCCTTTCAATGATCCTCAAGTTCGGATCATTGAACAGTTTGAATCAAGGATCATTGAATGATCCTTCTATGTTTGGGTGATAGATGTCTGATGTCTGATAGAATATGCATGCATAATCATCAATATGTACCATTAAAAGCTGATTGAGTAGTGTGGAAGCTTTTCTGTATTTGTATTTGCATAAAGTTAATGATTCAACAATGATCCTTCAATGATTTTTACCTTCAGTGAATGAACCTTGATCCTTACAATAATCCTTAGGTTCGGATCATTGACATGTTAATAATTTGAACTTCGGATCAAGGATATCCTCTACTTCTAATGACTCGTGAAGATCTCTAACGCCGTCATGTCAATGATGTGTCCAAGGCAGTCTACTTTCTCGGCATACAGTTGTACCTTGGCTTCTTTGAGGTATAATTTATTTTCTTTCAGCTTGTCAAACACGATTTTCAGGTGCTGTTCGTGCTCGTCAATTGAGTTGCTGAATACAAAGATGTCGTCAAGATATACGTGAACGAATTGTCCAAGACACTCTTGGAATATCACGGTCATAAGACGTTGAAAGGTAGATGGTGCGTTGCAGTCTCCCTGCTGCATCACATTGCTTACAAATATTCCAAAGATTGTCAAGAATACTGTCTTCCAGACGTCCTCTTCGATGGTACGTACCTGCTCATATGCATTGGACAGGTCTATCTTTGATCGGTATCGCGCTCGAGCCACGTCAAGACAAATAGTGTCTTGGTCCGGGAACGGCGTGACGTCCTTGACGGTGTTCTCGCTCCGTTTGCGGCAATCGATGGTACATCGTAATGAATGGTCCTTCTTGGGGACGCACAGCATAGGTGCTGCCTAATCCGAGGTACGTGGTTCCCACCACTTTGCTCGAGTATATGTTGCTATTCGGTCTAATAACTGCTCTTTCATAGCGTCGGGACACCTTGGCATGTAATAGTTGTACCACTTCGTTTTATCAATCAACGCTATACGGTGATTAACCGTCCGGAGTGGTGGTAGTTGTTCTGGAGCTTCTTGGAGGATGTCGGCCGCGTATTCCAACCATTGAGCTCAAAGGCGAGGTATTTCTTCCTTTGAGTACTCCTGATCAGGTTTTAGCTGCGTTTCCTTGAAACTCTCAACTGCACTCGTGAGTCGGTCTCTGACTGATGTCAGATTCTCATCGGTGAGTGTATCGGTCATGTTTTGCTGCGGTATGTGAATCTCATTTCGCATTTGTAGGTACTCCTCAACGAGTTCATTGACCTCGTTTACCACGACTCGGTTTTGTTCTTTATGTAAGTCAAGTTTTCGTGAGTTTGTTACGAGTTCGGCTAACTTGTCCTCAGATATATAGTCATCCGGTCCTATTAGTACAGACAGTTGTCGGCTCAGAGGCTCACTCTGAACCTCTAATTCATCCTCTTTGACGTCCTCGATATAAGGGTGTGTATGTTTTGCTTTTGCGGCTCTTCTCCATGGTACACGGACATTGTTCGTTCAGGCCAAATTATGATCTAGTCCCTCTAGTCAGTCTTTTTTCATTTTGCAATTGTTCAGACTTGCTGACAACTCCTCAGATCGGACTCTTGCATTGATCATCGCGGAAAGGTGAGCTGTCCCACCTCTCGGACGTGTCATCATGTCTAAAGTTTTGCCTTCAAGTGGTTTGACCGCAGTTTTACGTTTTGCATTTTGCATAACGTCTAGCCAATTCCTGGGCTTCCTCCCCCTCCGTAAGAGTAGGAGTAGGTACACCAGAGATTCTTATAGTATCATATTTGAAATCCAAAGAAACTTTGTGTTTCTGCATGAATACAGTCCCCACAATCAGATCATAACAATCTATGTTAGTGATATTGAAGAAGTCGATTCCTTCAACGTTTTTTGCGTTTGTTTCCATAAGAGAACAATGTCTCGGTTCCAAAGTTGATCTTTGAACGGCTACCCTTCATCTCGAGTTGAAGCGGTACCAGGTTGGCAAGTTGAAATGGTTTGACTCTTGCAATATGCGCAAAGTCTGAGCTTAGTGCGTCTGATGTGCTGCCAAAGTCAAATAGAGTAAATGCCTTCACTCCATTGATTGTCACAAATGTTGGAAGGCATCTATTCTCAGCAGCTGTACGTCGTGGTCGTGATTTTACACGATGTACATGTTTCTTTGAAGTGTCATCTAATTTTGGCCTGTAGTATGTCTGAGAAGATTCGACCTCGACTTCAGTAGTCATTGCTACCATGTATTCACCGAAATCTAGCACTTCTTTGTTGTGCAACGCGATACTTTGAGTGTCATCAAAATCTTTGTGATTGTCTTCATCTTTGTCAATCATCGACAACCGTGAACACGCTTTGATCACTACCATCACCATTGCGCATGGCGTTCATGCGTTCATATTGCTCGTCGCGCATGGCGCTCATGATGGGTTCTGCCTCTTCTTCGTACTGGCTGCCTCCCCATGGATCCTCCGCGACATCCTCAACGTATTTGTGCTCAAGATTGGCAGGTTGCACATTTGCGTCAGGAACTGGCCAATCTGCATTGTCCGAGTCTCCAGTAGCGATGGCATATATCTGTTCATCTGCGAGCCTCTCCGAAATCATGTTTAGTCTCTCACCTTTGAAAATAGCGGCTCTTTTACGTACTGTGTACATACAACATTGTTGGAGAAGTGACCTGGCTTGCCACATCCCCAACAGAGTTGTTTCAATGTAAGTTTGTGTTTGAATCGATACACATCCGGTGGGCAGGGCATCATACCTGTCCAACGGATCATATCTGCAAAGAGCTGACGCATTCCTCCCTCAGATCGGTATTTGACGCTCTCGAACTTGTGGATTAGGTCGTAGAGCGATGATTCATGTATGAATTGACGATACAAACTTGCGACGACCTGAGCAAAGGTAGGAGTATCTGCATCGTCATCATCATTTGTCAAGTTCCACTGAACTTCTTTGACAGCTTCGTGGTACCATGAGCGGGCGTTTCCATCGAGAAAATTACCCAAGGTAGTCGTACGCTGACTATCAACACTAGACACTGTCTGGGTGCCATCGTCAGCAGTATGGTATGCTGGCCCGCATATATTTGCAGCTTTCAACCACAGTACTAACGATAGGAACCATTCGTCAAATTCAGCGATGCTTGCTGATTCGTTGTACTTGGACGGTTTATGGAGTCCCTGCATAGTGGACTTCTGGATATTTGGATCAAGACCTACTCGTACTGGGAGTAAGTGTTTCTTGATGTATCGTTCATAGCGTCCGAATATTGCTAACATGGTCTCCGTGTCAGACCAAACAACGGGACGGTAAGCAAATTCCTCTATTGTTGAGTGTCCGTTGGGCCCAACTGACTGATGTTTTGCACTCAGGAATGGCGCAGGAGTAGGCGACTTACGTCCACCGTGACTAGTGTTGCTGGGATCATTATCCCCGCCGCCTCCGCCGCCTCCAGCACCTCCTCCAGAACCGCCGCCTCCAGGGTCTCTTCCGGGACCACCACCTCCAGGACCTCTACCGGGACCGCCACCATCCGCGCCTCCGCCAGAACCTCTTCCAGGACCTCCACCACTACCCCCGGAACCACCACCGCCTCTGTCACGGTCTTCGCCTCCGCCAGAGCCTCCACCACCGCTATCATTGCCACCAGGACTATTAGGTGGATTGCTGGGGTCGGTGGGTCCCTTAGGTGGGTCATTCAATGAGGGATCTGTAGATTCCTCTTGCTTAACTTCCGGCTCCTGCTTGACTTCAGGCTTATCGCCTTGATTGCCAGGCTTGCACTAAGCGCAAACGGTCCGGTATTCCTCGGGATGGGACGCGTAATGGGGTATTCTAACGAGTATCCCCTTGAATGCAGGGTGTTCAACTACTCCTGTTTCGGAGATAGTTACATTCTGATTGACTATGTTTGACCGTTTATAGTGAGATATATCCAGTTCCCGTAAAACTTGCATTATACCTCTAATATACAAATCATGCTGTTGAGCATTCTTCGACTCATTGCCGAATGGTCCAGCTGAGGAAAATGTCTTGTTGGGCAAGACGTCCGTCCACTCGTCAATTCCTCGGACCGTGTTGACGCGTCTTACAAATTGAGACATTGTCTCACTGTCTTGTTTTGCATATATATTCTTGACATCCTCTGTCGTCAATTCAGGGTTGAGATTTGCTTCAAAATTTCGTGTCTGATCATATTGTCCTAACTTCGGGCGCGGGTCGCGTGGTTCAGTGCAAAGCTGTCCTCCGTGCGTCAGATTATCGGCAATATACCGGTTGATAGCCAAGGGAGGTATGGCTACAACAAAAGTCTGAGCTTCAATTGTCTGACGTTGTGTGGCCAGGTTCAAGATACCTTTCTCATGTTTGTGGACTAGGTCCTCATGAACTTGAGTTTGGTATAATTGTTTATCCAATTTGCAGATGAAGTCATCATTAGGGTTCGGTGGGTTAAACTTACCGAATCCTTTCAACGTCTCACTCATTGCGTTTACAAAGGTGTTCTTGTATTGAGTGAGTGCTTCATTACAGAGTTGCGATGTATCTGGCAAATCTGGTCATGCATTAGACTTAGGTCTATTCTTGAGTGTCAGCTCATTGTCGAGCTTCTTGTGCGCCACTATGGTCTTGAGGCGTTTGACTTCCGCCTCCACATCGGCCAATGGTCTGTCTTCCATGGGGATAGTTTTTGGACGCGATGAAGTTCGAGATCCGTTGCGAGATCTATGCTGAGATTTCTTGGCTTGTTCCTCGAGGGCTCTGATGGATGCGCGTGTCACAGGACGCTGGTCATTGTGGCTTGTGGGGGTAATTCGAGTGGAGGGTGAAAGTCGTCGGTATCAACGGACGATGATGAGAATGCAAGTTCAGATAAAGAAATTTTATTTTCAAGGATTTGCTGGCGTTGCTGCTGTCTCGTTAATTGAGTAAATAACGGGTCAGAGACGGGAACACCTTTCACAGGGTGTGAGGGTCGGTACTCGGCGTCGGGATCTTCCTTCTTAGAACCTTTCTTCGCTGCAGTACCGGATGATTTGTTTTTGGGTTTGGATGGCCGGCCACGGGGCATCCACAGTCGTGCGAGTAAATCGACGACACATTTTGTAGCGTATAAGCTAACACGTTGTAATAATTTTTTATTACTGATGCGTAAAAAAGTGTAAGGCTTGGCCCCGAGTTGCTTAGTTCTCACAAGCTACGCACAACAGATAGTTACAATTGTGTAGCTAAGAACAGGATATAAGCGGTTCGAGGTAAAGACAGATATTTGTACGAGGAGGAACCAACAAGTATATATAAGAAATCTAAAAGCATGTGAAAATATACGGGGTGAGAACATAACCGGAAACATGAGGCATAAGTACAACGAGGTGTGATTATACATAGAAGGAAACTTGGGCGCATCAGGCGCCGCTGTTACAAGAATGGATATCAATCCAGAAGCCAATAATTTTGAGCGTGACTCCATGCTCCTGCTTCTTGTCATCATATGGACAACCAATGAGATCCTAAAAGACAAGAAGTTGAACTTGAAGGTGAGGACACAGTTTGTCATGAAACATAACAAAATTGTGCTTGAAATTCCAGCCAAAGAAGTCATCTATATAGTCATGAAGACTAATGATTCCAAGTTTCCAAGCTATCTAGTTGAGAAGTCCAGAGAATGAACACCAACAGCAGGAAGAAGCACGAGTGCCCAGAATGAGACGGCGCACAATGTGGTATCTGCCATCTACAGTGACCACTTGCTGAAGTTGCCAAATGGGATGAACAGGAAAATTGAGGAATGCTTTGGATACATCACTCTTGAAGACCAACAGTTCCTCATTTGGATGTGCTTGAGCACATCATTGAGACATCAACCAAATGAATGCATATCATCATAGCGCACTTTGGCATCCTCTCTAAATATGCCATCATTGAGATCATTGCCAGTATGATTCATGACAACATGAGGTTTGCCTTTCTGCCAAACAACAAACATGGGGGAAATGTGCATGCCAAAAAGAAGATCAAAATTCTTTGAAAGAGCTGGAGACCAGATCTGACATCATAAAGTATATAAAAGAAGTGTATGTGGGGCTGGTGGTACAATAGAACTGCTCATATGGAATATCCTTGGGACTCACCCAAGGCTGATTCCATATAATGGGTATTCTACACAGGATATGTGATGCATTTATGATATTTGAATTACATAAGAATAAAATACTGATTTTAGATTCCAGCTCAATCAGTATATTCAACAGTACTCACAGAGAGTCTTCTCATACATTTGGATCATCAAAAATTTTTATAGGAATCTCAGAAGTACAAAAGCATACTAGTTCTATGTCAAAATTATTTCATGAAGCTCAAATGATGCCCGCAATATGGAATATTGGCTAATAATCATCCTCAAAACAGTATTCCATATGTCAGATGGCGATGAGTGGAATATCTTTGCTTTTTAAAGTGGGGGAAGCGGAATATCAACTCTATATCATAAATATTTCACATAATGTAATTTCATGTGAGAAATTGCACTGTATGAGTGAAGATGCTGGTGAAGAGGCCGAGACTTAACAAGGTTGCATTAGTGACGGACAGTCAACTTGCAATAATGGTGACTCAGCTTACATGCCCAGTGTCATCTCATTACTTGCTTGACACACTTCACAACGAGCTAACATGACTGTTACACAAGCATCCACAGACAAAGCTGACTATCCAATGGATCCCAGGATACAAAGACGTTCCAGACAATGAGGCAGTGGACACAGAGGCAAAAGAGGCGGCAGAAGTTACGACCAGCTTGTCACTGATGGCAAAGCTCCCATAAGTGTTGCACAAGACACTGTCAATATTATCATCATCAACAAAAAAGATTTTTAGAGAGACGCTGCATACTAAACACGAAGTACGGTGAAAAAGATCCAACCAATAAATGCAATTTTAACGCATTAATGACAGATTGCCGAGGAAAATAGCCTTTACTAAGCTTACGAAACCTTTTTCATGCAAGGTCACATTCCTTCTTATTCAGCTCTACATTAATCATGCTCTTTTCAAACAACATATAATTGAGGCTGCATCTTTCTCAGCCTGTCCTTTTTGTCGCTACTCATACGAGACAGCACAACACTATCTTCACTACTGTATAACGCACAACAAACACTGAGTGACAATGTGAAGATGCCTACAGTCAGGACGCCAATGCAATACTAACAAAAAACTACTGTTCAAACCAAAATACATTCTCCATCTGCTTCATTACGTTGCTGTCACTCAGCGCTTCACAACATTTGGAAATATACCTGATCTGTTTCCACCTCTCACTCTGCACAAACTAATGAAATCTTCCCATTATGCCAAGTATGCCCATTCGCAAAAAGATGCCTTTACTATTATTTAACACGTCCATCTCATACACTTATAGTTCATTAAAGAAAAGATATACATTAAAATTACTACCATCAACCTCATTATTATTTACACATTAACAATGATGAGTACTTTGATATAATCTCAATAATAAACAAAATAGAAGAAATGACACATTAAATAATGGATGTCTCAAATTCTATCAATTTTATGAACAGATTCCAGCCTCAGTAATACAACACTTAGAAACATTTTCAAATACTAACTTTTACAAACATAGTAGATATGTTCAATTTATACATTAATATAGCAGAACAATAAATCAAAATTAAAAAGGAGAAAAAGTTTTGCTGATGATTGCCAACTTTGTATTTGTAAAGATTGATTAGTTTTGCTCAAAAATGATACTTGCTCTACATGTCAAATATTCTGTTTTAGGAAGAATTATAATGACTGCTTCACTTGTGCTGATGTAATTTTATAAACGGAAGACATGGCCAATATTCTTACAAAGTCATACCTTAAGTTTGAACATATCTTTGTATATAACAACGCAACCACATACCAAAAATATTGTAATGATGCATTCTCTGTTCGTCATATGCCTAAAAATAAATTTAAGCCGGATTAGAATTGGATGGTTCCGGGACAAAAGTTTACTTTTGAACCGGTTATACTGGCTATTTTTTCGTACCTTTGCAGGAACCAGACATCATGTGACCCTGTCACGTCGGATCAGTGGCCGTGCCTTAGCTGCGGTTCTCTTTCTCTTACCACATTCCTCCCGGCGCACTGTGTAGCGCCAATTCCCTCGTCTACAGACCTCGGTTGCTGGGGCTATATGCCCCTTCGGCTTGTGCTCTGTGAAGTTCCATAGCTTTCAATGAGCCATGACGGATCTTTGCTTGGGTCGTGCCTACCTGTGCGTGCTAAGCGTGCCGCCAATGGACAATACGACCAACCGCCAACAAGAATGGAACGGATGTCAGCAAATGGAGTATGTCAGACCCCAACGGATGCCTGGACACACGTCAACGCCGCCAGCTGCCGCTGAATGTCAACGCCGCCAACTGCCGCCCACTAAGAACGTAGACGACATGGCGCAGGGCGGCTAGGGTGCCACGTATGTCAGAAGATGCTGGTCAGGGACGCACAAGGTATGTTCTCTGAATCTATCTACTGATATCTGGCTGACCACCCTCGTCCTCCTGCCCCTGCCATCCACCCCTTGGTCTCACCTCACCTTCTGTCATGCTTGCCACGCCCAGGGCACGGACTGTGCATCTCTGCACCTCAACGCCACCAACAGGATATCGCTACACTCACGCCAACGCGGGCGACGCAGTGGGCAGGACAATGCGACTAACGGACGATGGTCAATGGACGTGCTACGTGCGCTGGGATTTTCGCGCTGCGGATGCGACTACCCGCGCGCGAGGGGCGGATAATGGCTTGACAGACCACCTGCGGGGGTGTTGTCATGGCGGTATGGTCTTTACTATCACTCAACGTCTCTCCTGGCGCCGACAAACGCACTGACAAAGTTCAGGCCTCCGCGTAGCGCAGGACATCTCTCCTCATGCGCTGCGACCGAGACAAACACGCCTCGACTCGCGACCACCTGAAGAGATCGCTTCTAGAGCTTCCCCGCCTGAACATCAACAATGCCTTCTCGCCGACAACTGCGGCCATCTGGACAGCAGCTGTCGAGACCGGCCCGCCACTTCGACCGTCTACACCGTCTCTGTGCCCGCACCCGGCTGTGGCAGCCTGCGAAAGCACAAGCGCCTCCCCTATTACACCGATTTGTTCGCCGTGTCCTCCATCAACTCTCTCACCCCACCCTCAGCACATGTACCCCAAGGGAAATATCATGGACTTTATCCACTGTACCACCATCACGCACTCGCTGTTGCCCACGCGGCACGACAACGACGACTGGGCTTACAACCCGTCCTCGTCCACGCTCAATATCATATGTTGTGCCGTCCAATTGGGCTGTTAACATATGTCTGTGCAGGCTGTATATACATACAATACATTGCAATATACTAGGCCTCTGTCTTAATATGCTGCGCATTCTGTTCTCGAAGGACGTCCGTGTGTGTGATTTAAATTAGATGCCTTCAATGTATCGTCGTTGACAGCCTCAGTCGCTGCGACGTCGGCAATAACTTTCGGAATTTGCCATTTAAGCTGACTCAGCCGGCCACGTAGCGTGATGGAGGGCCGCGCGTCCCCCGAGCTTGTCTATCAACCACCACGACGTCTAGCTTGCACCCACCCATCGACGCCGCACTATGCTTTTCCACGCTCTCGCAAAACTGCAATTTTTGTGTATGATATTGCTACTCGGCCTCGGGCTACCTTGGTGCGTGTACTGTCTCCATTCCTGCCTTTTTTGATTCTCATCTTTCATAGCACATCTGCGTTGACGGCTCATGCCAATGGCAGCTCGGTATGTGTTCATACCTATACCTTCTGATCCCTGCTCACAGCATCCATTGCTGTCTCTAGATCCCGTCGCTTGGCCAGACTTGTCATCCTTCGTCATACATTGTCGGTTCATTGCTTTCTCTTCACTCTGCCTTTCTTGACAGCTCACTGCATAGGTTTCCTCCCCTACATGTGCACTACTTTGTCATCATTTCAACCCCTGCTGGCCACTTTCTTGTGTTCAAGTGAGACAATTCCTTGCTCTTCCTGTATGTGCTAAACATTGCGTTGTAGACTGAACATCAGCCTGGTTTGATGAACGGAGCATCACGCATGTGTCACCCTTTTGAGGCTTTGGTGAGTGTTCTAATTTCCCAGTATATTGATGAGCTCATGAAGATATTTAGTACAACACTGTTCTGGTCACTTCTCTTATTTTTTCAGTGCCGTTTGCACTCCCGCCGATTGCGGGTGATTTGTCAGTGCCGTTTGCACTCCCGCCGATTGCGGTTGACCCGTCAGTGCCGTTTGCACCCCCGCCGATTGCGGTTGACCCGTCAGTGCCGTTTGCACCCCCACCGATTGTGGTTGACCCGTCAGTGCTAATTGCACTTTGGCTGTATGCTGTTGACTTATTAGGGTTGCGTGCTCTTCCACTGAATGTGGTTGGCTTACAAGGGTTGCGTGTCCTTCTGCTGAATGTAGTTATTTTATCAGTGTCAAATATTTTATTGTCGTTTGCAGACGTTTTGTTAATGCTAAATGCATTATCCTTGTTTGCAATTATCTCATGTGTTGTAGATGTTTTGTCTGTGTCAAATGCATCGTTGCTATCTGTAGAAGAGGGGAAATTTCTCGCAGTCTTGAATATATATTTGTTTTCAGTATATTTATTATCATTTGTTGTATTGTTAAATACAGATTGGGCTTTTTTTCTCTTTCAAAGCTTTCATTTCAGTGATTCTGCTTGTATAAAATTGATTGGTGGTGCAAAAACTATATATTTGGATTCTAAATTGATGCAGCCATATACTGATAAGTATCTGTCAGCTTAAAAGCGTCTGATATATATGGGTCATATGAATAAATTTGACGCTGATAGACAATTTCCTGATTGTATTCATATAAGTGTTCCAATTCAATCTTTAGTATATCACTTGACAATACCATTACTTAAATCTATAGTTGAACTTCATCAAATTCATCTAAAATCGAATTATTAACGTAAAAACCAAATTATAAACATGTGTAAAACATTTTTATACTGACAAGTGTGAAGCATACGTAACTGTTTTTAGTCTGGAACAGATCCATAAGAAAAAATATACACGCCTTAATGATATTGAGATGACTTCCCTTCGTGCACCACTACATGATGCTCAAGGTACACTTCGTGCTTATACATATAGTCAAAGTCAAATTAACACAAATTTTCCACCTGATTCACTTAATAAAACAACAGTGGAAGACATTGTTCGTGATGTATGTAATGATATGAATCCTACTACATTCGAAGAGGCTAGATGTGCAGTATGTGCTCAACTTGTTCCAATCAAATCTCTTTCTCGTCTTAGTGCTGTTAAGGGTTTTTTGTCAGTCTTAGATATAGATGGTGTAACTCGCAAAGAGCGTCATACTGCCAAAGATTCTATTTGTGATATTGATGAACCTATAATTGATTCTACCTGTGATAAAATCTGTGATACATGTCGTGCATCAATAAGAAAAAATGAAATTCCTAAAAATGCATTAGCTAATTCATTGTGACTTAGAGTAATTCCTAAGGAGCTTTCAGCACTTAATTGGATTGAACAAATAGTAATTGCACGAGTACGACATAATGCTACTTTTATCAAGATTAACTCTGGTTATCGTAAAATGATTGCTCATGCAATTACATTTGAAAATCCCACAATTAAAATGTATGATGTATTACCACCTCCAAAGGAAAAACTTGATGATGTATTTGTAATGTTTTATACTGAATCTTATAAGCTAACTAAAGAAAATTTCATTAAACTTCTTTTATTGGTGAGAGCTGATGTAGTATTTAATGCTCTAACTTGGTTAGGTTTGAATCATCCAGGATATGCAGGAGTTGAAATATCTGAATCTAATCTACGAAGTTATCCATCAGACTCACCACGCGTACAAGTGACATATAAAGCAACTTTGAGCGATACAAATGTTACTGTTGATCCTAGTGTTCATGATAAAGCTGATGAAGATGGCATAGATGGTGATCAATGTCCTTTCATAGTATATGGAATATTAGGTGAACAACTTGATACTATGTCATATGAGGCAAAAAAAGTTGAAGCTTTTTGATGGTTTGGTAATAATGGCGGTGTTCTTGCAGTAGGTCGTGATACTCAAGCAGAATCTTTCTATCGAAATCTAGATTTATATCCATTAATGTTTCTATGGTTATTTCCATATGGTATGGGAGATTTAAGGAAGACTAATTTTTCTCTTCGTAATCATTATCGCTGGTTACTTATGTATCATGATAAACGTTTCCAATTAGATAAAAACTTTCCTTTCATTGCCTTCAGTCATCAACAACGCCGACAAGCCAATAGTGGTGGTTTTCTGCTAACTGATAAACCTAAATTCACTAAAATTGGAAATTGACTCTTAAATTTGAATCAAGCAACTTTAAAGCATGTCAGTCAAATACTCAAACAAGAAAGACATTTCAAACCAGAAAATGCTGATGAAAAAGATTGCTTTCAGGTAATACGTGACTTAGACTTTGTTAGCAGAAAAGTTCAAGGATCTCTAACTAGTAAAAAATACATGCGTAATGAGTTATATGCTTTAATGGCATCAGAAGATGCATCTAGTTGGTATATTACACTTACACCTGCAGATTTTTCACATCCATTATGTTTGTATTGGGCTGAAACTAATGAAAAGTTCCTGATAAATCATCCGCTATCTATCAAAGAACAGAAATTTCACGTGACAGAGAATCCTGTGGCTGCTGCACGGTTTTTTAATTATATGATAGAATCTTTTATTACACATATTCTTGGCATTAATACTACTCACAAAGATGCGTATGGTGATGCTTCTTGGTATTATGGAACAGTTAAACAGCAAGGACGCCTTACATTGCATGGTCATTTTGTAGTATGGGTTCGAGGTAGTTTATCACCACAAGAAATTCGAGATCATATCACAGATCCCGCATCACCATTTCGTCTAAAATTAATACAATACTTAGAATCATGTCATCAAGGTCAATTTAGAAGTGGCTCAATGAGTCAAACTCTTGAGAATAATTATATCATGTCACAAAAACCTAATTTCAAAAGTCCTCTAGCATCATTGCCTGAAACAGCGCCCTCACCTTGCATGAATATACATGAAGAACAAATGGAAAGCATTGATATGAAGCTTGACTGTAAATTGTGTATGGCAACTGAAGAGTGGTGGAAACAATTTGATGAAGTTGTAGATTTTATTCTTGGTCAAACTCATATTCATGAATGTCGAAGTGTTTTTGATGAACTTCAAAAGAAAAAAGTGAAGTCTGATTCAAAAGGATGTCTTGATAATAAATGAAAAAAATGCCGTGCACGTTTTCCACGTAGTATCTTTTAGGAAATTGAGATTGACGAAGATGGACATATAAATATGAAATAATTAGAAAGTATGTTGAATATGATTACTGCAGTATTGACATATTGTATGCGTTGTAATATTGATGTAACATCATTAAAGTCTAGTACTGCAGTCAAAGCTGTCTTAATGTATGTATCTGAATATGTTGTCAAACCTAGTTTAAAGACATATGTTATATTTGAAGTCATTCAAAATATATTTGCACGTAGTACAGAATTACTCAATAGTACAGACACTTCTGATCAAAAAACACGTAAGCTTATAACTCGAATTGTCAATAATTTGGGTATTAAAATGGAAATTGGTAATCCAATGATGTGTTTATATTTATTAGATCTTCCTGATCATTATACTAATGCAAAATTCATAGTATTTTTCTGGCGATCTTATGTTTCAGAACTGTTAAGTTATTGGAATCAAGATGATCCACATATTTTGAAGGAAAAAATTATTGTACGTAAAGTTAAAAATGAAATTGTTGGTTATTTTAAAATTGATGATTATAAATTATGACCAGTGACTCTGGAACATATTTGCTTATAGGATTAGATTAGATTATGTATCGTGCGTAAAAATGATCCTAGAAAGAAAGATGAGATTATAATACAAGAAGATATTCAATATAATAATAATGTTGAGTCGGATGATGATCTTTTACATAGTTCTACTTATAAAATAGATTCTCATGATTGTGAACATATTTCTACTAATATTCCTTCATCTCAAACTTTGATTGGATCTGATTCTGATGTTGAAGATGACTGTAATTCTTCGGACGATGAAACAGTACTAGAATTAACTAATCAGTTAGATACCACAAATATTGATACAGATACAACAGGAAGACATTATTTTATGGAGGAACATGCTCTTGAAAGTACCCACTATGTTGTTTGTAGTGATGAAAAGCAAGCCTTAATTCCTAACTTAGTTGGAGGATTGCTACCACGTAAAGATCAAGATAATCGAGATTATTATTGCTGTACAATGCTCACATTTTTTCAACCTTGGCGTCATGCATCTCAAATGAAAACTAAGGAGCAAAGTTGATCTCAAGTTTTTAATGCTACAGTCTTCTCTGATAGACAAATTCAATTAATGAATAAGTTCCATTTTACGATATGAATGTTTAGATGCATGTGACGATTTTTGTACTCAAATGAAGGCAAATGCTGAAGTGGACACACACATGGCATTAATGGATCAACTGCTTCGAGAACATGAACAACCTGAAAAGGAAGATGGTGATCTATTACATCAAAATATTGATTTAACGGCTCTGATATTTGACAATCTCGATCAATCTCAATATGGAAAAAAATTCATCAAGCGTCTTCAAGAAGCAAAAAATATGCAAAATATATTAACTTCATTCAATTGGACAACTTCGAATTTAACTAATATTCCAGATTATATTGAATTAAATCCAAAATTTATTGAACAGCTTCAAAATGGTCATCAATGGACCATGACTTTGAATGCACATAAAGCAACAATTCAAACACATTGTAAAAATGATATACCTTCCCAGCTACCTTCTGAAGATAAGCCTTTCTGTGAACATGTACCACAAATGAAAAAAGGTTCAATAAATATAATAAATCGAGATATATTCAAAATGCAAGATGTTAACTATGCTACTAATAAGCAACAACAAAAAGATGTTATTGCTCATTTTACTCTGAACACTGAACAAATTCGTGCATTTTTAACTGTAGCAGAATATTCAGTCAACCCATTTGCTTCACAATTAAATATGTATATTGGTGGTTTAGGTGGTACCGGCAAATCAAAAGTACTTGATGCTTTAGTATATTATTTCACATTACAAAATGAACGATATTGTCTTGCTATCATTGCATCTACAGGTGCAGCAGCAGCTAATATAAGAGGAACTACATATCATACTTTTTTAGGTATGAATGCCTTCAATAATGGATTTGACATAAGTACAGCATGTATGGCTCAGATTTATTCACATTTACAAGGTGTTGAATATATATTTCTAGATGAAGTATCAATGATCACTTGTAATGATTTATATTGCATTAGTGCACGATTAGCACTTGCCAAAGGATCTGCAGATCTTCCATTTAGTGGGTTGAATATAATATTTGCAGGTGATTTTGCTCAATTACCACCTGTAAGTGGTGAAGGCAGTGGTGGTCCATCATTATGGAGTGGAAAAGTTGGCAGTTATTCAAAATCAGGAACATTATATGCTCAAGAAGCTGCTATCGGAAAAGCATTGTGGCATCAAGTTACAACATGTGTTATTTTGAGAAAAAATATGCAAATGCAAGATACTTCATTAGACGATGTGAAATTTCGAACTGCTCTTGAGAACATGCGTTATAAAGCTTGTACTATAGTTGATATTAACTTTCTTCGCACTCTGATTCATAGTAATTATAGTTCAACAAAGAATATTGCATTACCTCAATTTAGACATGTCTCAATTATTACTGTAGTATTTTGACCGTATCTTTTGGTCACAGGTCACAGACCTCTTTGAAATGAAGATCTGAGCACTTTGTCCCAGGTCACAGATAAAAACCTGAGGTACACAAGGCTTAAAAAGGAAATTTTTCTCCGCCCGCCTGATGGCGGGCATACAAATAAGGCAATTCCTGCTTGATTTGTAAGAAATGAAGATGTGTCCCGGTGAAGATGAGAGGTCACAGGTCACACCCCATGAAGATATGGTCAAAACACTACAGTACATGTCGACATTCACAACGTGATGAAATCAATAGATTAGGTGCTATTCACTTTGCAGAGGAAACTGGTCAAAAACTTTATCATTTTTATGCAGAAGACAGTGCTTGTGAAACACGAGATGAGATTAAAAAACGTTCCAAGGCTGATCTTCGTAAGACCAAAATTCTTACAAAAGAGTTACAAGAAACACTGTGGTCACTTTCTTCATCTGCTAGTAAAAGTTTAGTACCTGGTATCTTGAGTATATGTATTGGTATGCCAATAACTATTTGTGCAAATATAGCTACAAAACTTAATATAACAAAAGGTCAAGCAGGAAGAGTACATTCTTGGATTGCATCACAGGGAGTTCATGGTAAACCTAAACTTGATGTTCTATTTGTTGAACTTACTAGGCCCTCAGATGTTTTACCCATTCAAATTGAAGGATTACCTTCAAATGTAGTACTTATTGTGGTACAAATAGCTAAAATAATGACTGTTAACTTACAGAATGATGTTCAACTCAATATAAGTCGAAAGCAAGTTGATATATGTTTGAATTTTTGTATGACTGATTATACTTCACAGGGTATGACGCGTAATGAAAATATTGTACATTTAAACTATTGCAGATCACATTTTTCCTATTATACAGCTTTATCACGTGAAAAGACAGCGAAAGGTACAATAATTCTACAAGACTTTGATGCTACTAAAATAAGTGGTAGTCTGACTGGTGATATTCGACAAGAATTTAGAGAACTTGAACTTCTTAATGAGATTTATAAGCTCAAATTTGAAAATAATCTGCCGCATGTGATTAGAACAAGTACTCGATATGAAATGATTTCAGATTATCGTAATCTCAAAGGCTTGGATTATATTCCATCAACTTTACATCCTTCAGCTGCATGGACAAAAGAATCCTTTATTGAACCGATACCAATTATAGCTCCTTGGGAAATTCTTAAGTCTAGAAAAAAAACTAATATCAAACGTAAATATAGCAATAATACTTTGAACATCACAACAACATCGGTTGTTAAACCTATTGAAGATCAACCAAGTCCAAAGAAAAAATTGCGAAAACAAGAAATTATGATACTTCCTTCTGTATCAAATGCAATTCAAGAATAGAGATAACAGTTGTGCATATGATAGTTTCATATTCATAATGTTTAACCTTTGGCGAAGTAACACAATTTATTATGATATTGCATATCATTTACTTGGTGCTGATCAATTGGGAAAATTTAGTGAATGGTGTCTAACAAGTTCAAATACATCTATGGAGCATATTGATTCTATTCGTGATCAAGTTCAAACATTATTAATTGCCAAGCAGCCTAATTTATTTCAAAATGGTCATGTATGTTTCTTGGATGATGTTATTTCACAAATGATTATATATGAAAATAACACAGTTACTATTTACTTTATATGTACAAATGATGAAAATCATATCTCAACTGGTCGTGATAAAAATATCAATACATTTATGATTAATAGACATGATTCATACTGGGATATTCAGTCATTTCTTGATGCACAACTTACAACGCCTCCTGCATATATCTGTCGGTCATGTCAAGCTTCCGCTGAACGAATTCATGTATTAATTCAGCCAATGGAACTGTTGATATTTAATATGCTTGGACAACCAACACTTAATCTCAATCTGACACTCCATACAAATATAAATGATGTGCATATCAAGTATAGATTGAAAGGATTGTTGTATCATATTCCCGGATCTGCTGGCCATTTTGTAGGACGCTGGATTGATGATGAAAGTAGGGTTTGGTTTTATGATGGTATCATAGATCAATATACCAAACTTGAAGGTTCATTTGATGATCTTATGGATAATCTATCACAAGTATCATCTAATGGATCCTTATATTATACTATATATTGTAAAGCAGAGTAAAAGGGTATCTTAAAATTAAATTTGTCCCGGATATGCCACGCTTGCGATGGCCCACCATGATCTTCAGCGGAAATATGCTCAATGACGAAGGAAAGCCTATTAATGATTCAGATGAAAAATACATCAAGAAAAAAATTAAGATAGTTAATACTGTCAATTTAGACATGGATGAGCCTCAGTCACTATACTGGCCTAATGACGATCTTTTCACACTCAGGCTGTTTAAAGGCATAATGCAGATACTTGCTGAGCAAGGATTTGACTGAGAGAAGCTGAATGGCTGTGATGGGCTACGGGCAGAGTGTGTGGCAGGTACAACTAGTTGTTGTATCTGTTACATTCTGTTGAATAAGTCAAATTTCTCAGGGGTCAAGTCACTTCTTGAGCTTGTCATGAAGAAATAGGGCATTTCAATCCTCTTCCTTTTTAAGTTTTACTGCGAGTTGAATGAATTTTATTGAATAATGCTAAGTTTACGTGAAACGTCTTTATTGCCTCAAACTTAAAGTTATTACGTCAAAACATGCTTAAAAAATATGTTTTAACTATCCTTAATGCTGTATCTCTTATCAATATTAGACGGTACGTCTTAATAATTCTATGTCAAGACCATGATATTGATTAAATGAACCTTGAACTTCTTCAACTGGATTTTTTAATTTGTTGATGCTTACAAATGTGGCCTAAATGGTTAACCGGCTGTTTGGATATCCTAAAAATACTGCGGACATCAAATCTTACCAAAGAACATTACAAACAAGTTAGAGAAAGAGAGTATTGTCTGATGCATGACTTGATATCAAGATTCTGCTGAGTGCACTCGATGAGATACAGAAAAAAATTACACACATACTCTAAAACATACTATTGACAAAATCTTGGACTTGATCGTGCAACAGACATTGTTACGACCTGATTCCGCTGTAACACGGACTCGCTCACGGTGGTGCGTCTCTACGCCCCAACCGTGGCTTTCCTACGGGCACAACACACATATCTCTAGAACGTGCTCGTCCGACCGCTTGGGGTGAGTCGTGGAGGCCCTCGACGGTTGCTCCTCCGTATTTCCGGGAGAGTGGACACCTTGGAGACCCCGTCTCCAGGCGCCGCGCTGCATGTCGGACCCGGTCTGGGGTGTGGCGCATTTGTATCCTCTCTTTAAGGAGTGGAGGGCAATATTGGAGTTGCCGAGGGAAAGCATAGGGCAACCCTTGCTCAGAGGGAGTCAGAGTATCTGGCAAGAGAATGTGGACTGTTATGATGTGGCCTCGCCGTAACCAAGGGCCCTACACTTGGATCACACTTTGGCGTTCTGATGCCACGACCACACGAACCAGTGCCACACCGGAAGATGCCGAGAGGCATATCAGGGAGTTGGGGGTTTGATCCCTTATGGCAACAAAGCCGGAAATCATGAAGTCCTGCCCTTGTCGGGCTTCCCGCCCTTCTGGAGACACTTTGGAGCGAGCATGCATGGTGTATGACACCCCGGAAATATACTTAGGCCGCGTGAATCAGGCGGGAGTTGGTACCCGACCAATCCCGCCTTCCCGACCCATGAGCGGCCATCGATCTGGCGGGTGATCATTGGGATGTCAGGACCTCCGTCATCCGCAGCGTCGGACCACTCCCGACGCATTGGGAGTATGTAGTAGAAGCTTTGAGAAGAGGAACAATGAGCAAGCATGGGATTAGTATAAATACAGAGACAGCGCTGTACTAGTTACTCAGACTTTGTCCTTAACCAGTTTCCCCCCATACAACTCCGTTGGGCACTCTGAGCTCCCCGTGGTAGGACTCATCCACATGTCTCCCTTCAATACCTCCGCCAACGTCGTTGACTCCGCCGAGGGAAGGCTCTCCAACGCCACACCTGGGACTAGGTCCGGTGGCGAGCCTTGTACCTTGGGATTAGGTTCCTACGGTACTATAGTCTCTGGCGAGACGGACGTGCGACCATCAAGGGTCCCTACGACTGGTACAGTACGACCAGTCAAGCACAATACAAGGATGTACGTGGTACGCTTGCAGGAAAGCTATGGGTTGACTACAGGGCAAGTCTCCCATGAGCGAGTCCATGTCACGGCGGGATCAGGTTGTAACATGGACGGATACTTGATGAGAACAAAGTCTGCCTATCTACTATAAAGAGTGCCTGTATTTATACGCTAACCTCGTAACGGGTAATTACCTTCTCAAAGATTCTGTCGGGAGCGGTATGCTGTGGTCGCGCATGGTACTTTTGATAAAGCAGGAAATGCGCGCCAGATTGGGCGCTGCTGATTGGACAATGGGCGGGATGGGGCGGGCCGCCGCCTGCGCCATGCGGGATTGATTAGAAGATAGCGGTTGTCAAATCATCTCTCAATCAAATGATGCGTCATTGTACGGAGTGGCGGGGATAGGGAAGGACAGCCGACAGATACAACGTTAGCCTAGTCATCTTGGACGCGGCGGGATGCGTAGCAATCTGATTGAGTCTCATTGGCAATCCCCGTGATGACGCGACATGTCGTTCAGAATGAGTCCTTTCCTATGTGGCGTACCCAATCCGTAATTCGTCTACGACCTCGTGACGGATCCGCGACCGAGTCATGACAATATCCCCTCTTTAAGTTTCTCGTCCCGAGAAATGTAAGAGGATGGTACATTTGCGTAACGCTCTTCTGTTAGCGTCCATACTAGAACCCTCGATAGGTCGGGTCATTTGTCGGGGATTGGGGATGACCCGCTGGCAGGAATCAACACAAACAGAGCCCGGGGCGCTAACTAGACGGACTCCTCAAGTCATCTGTTGAATTGTTCCACAGGAGAACATGACTTAGAGATCGACCCGGTCAATATCTAAGAGGACGTCTTACTCGACAAAGGAAGGGGAAAGGGACGGAGAACGGGATGATTAAACGTAAAGTCCTGTTATGATCTTGGCCCGGAGGTCCGACGGGCACGAGACCCCGTCCCACTTCTGGTTTATGGGATGCCGTTGGGAACCCCTCAGAACGCTTGGGGAGCGCACCCGCGGACAAACCTATATCTTGTTCCGCCACGAGTTCCGCTCACGGATACCACCTCCGCGGAAGCATTGTCTTCCCCTTTCTGCAATGTACCATTGGATACGACCTTACAAGAAGTTGGTGTGACCAAGCCGCGGACTCTCTCTGTCATTTCGACACTTCAGGGAAACCCTAGCGAACTAAGTAACATATGCGCCTACATCCGGATCACTCGGTCTGACTGCAGGGAAGTTTGAGGAAACACTCTCGCCACATCAACCACCAAACTCGCTCGTGCAGTCCCGACTCAGCAGGGCGGTCGACCGCCGCAGAAGAGAAATGCGCCCGACTGTCTCTGCTTGGCCGAGGACCTTTCCCGATTGCCTGCCCCTCGCATAACTATATTCATGAAAGCTCGCTCCTCTGGTAGAGCTAGAGTCCCCAACGAGTGCCGCAAAAATGGGTATACCCGTGGACCATACTCATATCTGCCTGGACCCTTACTCAGTTATCACTCAATACCCGTGGATTGCATACCCGGGTAACGGGTAAGTAACGGGCCAAACCTCAAGCTCAGGGGTATACTCGCTGTACTCACACCTCTGAGGGTTGGAACAAAATGACTCCCGTGAGAATTGAACCCGCAGAGATCAGGCCATCCTCACTGGGCACATGAGATACCATTTGGCCAATGACGATGAACACCTTACCTGTGCTAGCAATACAACCTATGGCAAGTCAACAGGGCCCCAAAAATACAAGATATAAGTATATAAATTGCTACATATCTGCTTTGATACCCGAGTATTTCAATACTCAGATGTTAATACATGATACTTGGTAGATACCCACACCCATACTTGCTCACGCTATACTCGGGTAATGGGTGTGGATTGGGCCAGGCCTTCAGGAAGTCATTACCCGGCGGGGTGGGTATCCCAATACCTGGGTATATACTCGTTGAGGACTCTAGGTAGAGCTGGCTGGCGCTTCTTGAGAAGAAGCACTATGCGCTCCCAGGATGCCGCCCGTCCTATTGCACCCATCGCCATTGATTCTGCCTCGCGGCCACGCGGATGAATCCCGCCGCTAATCAGCACCGAATCCCGCCGCTGATCAGCACCGACTCCCGCCGCGTCGGCTGACAACCCGCCATCGCCGGACAGCCCTGGGTCGTTTACGCTTTTAGCCGGAACCTCAAAGAAGGTTCCCAATGTTTAGAGAATGAGTCAGAAGCGCCCCTTTGGGTAGATGGCGAGACAGCGCGGTCCTGCCGTGTTAAAACCGTGCCCCAGACCAAGTCAATCGGATGTCCGAAACCGGATTTCTCGGTAAGCACAGCACAAGCGGTGCTCCGAGCCTGTGAAAGAATAAGCGTAGAAGTGTTTAAAAGAAAGAAAAGGTAAAAGATTTACCTATTCTGTATTGGCACGTGTTTCCACACCTGCAACCTTATGGATCCCCGTCAAGCGGTAGGCCGGCTATCCCTCGGTTGTGGTAAGAGTTGCAGGGGGCCCGGTCTTGAGGATTGTCGGTGGTCCGGAACCAGGGCTGCCTGCGTTCAGCAGGTTGGTCCCTTGAGTCGAGCCTTGAATCCGGGGTTTGCCAAGGAAGAGCAAATCCTAAGGAAAGAGACAAGTGATGAGCTTGGAGGTCCGTAAGAACAACGCGAGTTGAAGAATGTAAGTCTTGGCCAACGAGCGGAGTTCCGCAAGTTGAGTTCAGACAAGAAGAAGAGATGAAGACTAGACTGGAGCGTCTAAGTTGATATTCGAACTGAGGAAACATAGGTAATGTACAAGCACTTGAATACTGGACTGAGTAGGTAGATGCATAAGAAGATAAGTAAGATCACAAGCGGAGGTCCACATGTATTGGGCAAAGGGCAGCATGGTCTGGGTCAAGGGTATGGCCAGTTTGGCGATAGAGATGCTGAGTAAAGAATCACATGCGGAGGTCCAAGCGGCCCGGCTGGACTTGGCAAGACTTGGCGAGGATGGATGATTAATGGGGTCACAAGGAGACGCGTGACTGGCTGAGTAAGTCGGAGATTCGGTCCGATCCTGTGTCATGACGCATGAATATGACACGCGGCCCGACGTATAAATACAGCACTATCATACTTGTAAAACCCTAGAGTGAACTTTACGTTTAACTATCCCGTTCTTTGTCCTTGTCCCCGTCTCCCCGTCCGACAGACCGTCCTCTTAGATATCGACCGGGTTGATCTCTAAGTAACGCCCTCTCGTGAGACAATCCAATAGACGACTCGAGGAGTCCGTCTGATTGACGTTCCGGTTCTCATCCGTGTTGATTCCTGCCAGCGAGTCATCCCCGATCTCAACAGACAGCCCGGCCTACCCAGAACCCTAGGACGAACGCTAACAAGTCCACTCTGAGAATTTACAAGTATGATAGCGCTGTATTTATATGTCGGGCGGCGGGACCGCGCTGTCCCGCCATCTATCCTAGAAAAGCGCTCCTGACTCATTCCCTCAACATTAAGAACCTTCTTTGAGGTCCCAGCTAAACGCATATACCTGTAGTCGTAGTCATTTGACATGTGTAACATTATAACGGTTAGAAATTGATGTCAAAAGTACCGTTACAACGAGGCCCCGTTATAACAGGGGACATTTGACAGATGGATCACGACTCGTCGAAGAGACTTATACTTTATTGAAAAACAGTATTATGTTGTATATACTTATTAGTTAGGTTAAGGATTGGTTAGAAGGTCAGGTTAGGTTAGGGGATTGATTAGCTGGTTAGATTAGGGTAAGGTTGGAATTTGTTCGGTGAGATAAAGACATTTTTCTGTGGGTAAGTATATTTTGGATTGAATTATGAATATTAAATGCTTAGAGCTGGCTTGCTAGCTCTAAGTATGTTATTTAAAAATGTATCACATTTGATGTGAATAGAGATAAAAAGAAAGAAGAAAAAACATTAGACAAGTTCTTTTGACTTAGTGGTTAAAGTGATTATGGAACGCTTATTTTATTGCTAGCTCACGGGTTCAATCCTGACTAAATGCAGTAATTTTTTTCTTCAACAAAGGTGATTACATAAGCCCCGTGATAATGGTGCATTTGACATAATATTCAACTGTTATAATGGTAGACATTTGCTTAAATTCTACAGCTATGGCTCACACATAGACGATCCAGGCCTGTCCGACGACGGCAGGTCGTCAGTCGACGCAGCGGGAGTCGATGCTGATCAGCGGTGGGGTTCGTTTGCGTGGTTGTGCAGCGGGATCAATGGCAATGGGCGCAATAGGGCGGGTGGCATTCCGGAAGCGCATGGTGCTTTTTCCTAAAAAGCGCCAGCCAGCTCTACCAGATGAGCGGGTCCTCATGAACATAGTCATACGAGGGGCGGGCAATTGGGAAGGGCCCTCAGCCGAGCGGAAATGGTCAAACGTGTCTATCTCCTGTGGCGGTTGATTCCTGCTGAATTAGGACTGCCCAAGCGAGTTTGGTGGTCGATGTGGCAAGAGTGTTCCCCCAAACTTTCCTGCAGTCGGACTCAATGATCCGGATGTAAACGTGTATGTTACTTAATTTGCCAGGGTTTCCCTGAAGTGTCAAAATGACAGAGAGAAGTCCGCTGCTTGGTTACGCGGACTCTTTGTAAGTTTGTATCTGATGGTACGTTGGAGGGAATGGCAGGTGATACTTCTGCGGGAGTGTTGTCCGTGAGTGGGGCTGGTGGCTTAGGGGGTTCCAACCGGCATCCCACCACCGTAAGGGGCAAGGTCGTATATCTGTCGAAACTCCGAGTCGAGATCATAACATCTTCCGACTTTGGGAGGGACCGAGTCCGAGTCGGACCTTCAATCGAGCTATTCCTAACGTGACGGACATCATATCTCTGGGGATTCTCTGGGGAATTCCCCATCCAGTGCTCGTTTGGTAAAGACCAAAAGTTTAATGGACGAGGGCTCGCACGTTCTTGACTTCCAGGTATGAGCTCAAGGCTGTGCGCTTCTCGAGCTGTGACTTCCTTTGGGTACAATACTTGTTCCTGGATTTGAGTGGACTATGGTCGTGTTTGTCACCTGGCTGTGCATGTCTTTTTACACTGGTAGATTTTTGCGCCTGGTACAGAGTGGTCCGAATAGAGTTGTGGCGCAAATGTTACAATGTTTCCCAGTGATTTCCCCAACGCTTGCTCGTCAAGACGCCTTATCAATGATCGCCATTCCCTAGAGATCTTTTTGGAACGTCGCGCGCTCAGACCCTGGTATTGTTAACGTCTGCCGATGGCACTTTCTCATGCTGAATCGTCTTTTTCGAGGACGGTAATTTCTTGATCCAGAGGAAGTTCTTAGTGCGCCTCTGTTGAATATATGTCAAGAATCCTGTTTGTCTCAACTGTCCAAAGCTTAAGTTTTTCCGATTTGGGAATCATCTCCCTGCCCTTTGTACACACCGCTCATCGCTACTACCTGTAATAATCGTGCCCAACCACTGACACAATAACCACTGAGCCAAAAGGCTACTATGACGACTTGTCATTTAGTGTGGTTGGGGCTATATATACCATGTGTTATAGACTGTTCCGCATGTCTATAACACTACCGATTGAATGGCTTAGTGAGGTCTCCGGATTGGTTTTGATGAGCCGGCAACGGCACATCCTTACTGAGAAGCTGATCACAAAATTATTATGAAATTAAGTGAAAATATGATGAATACATCTGATTATAGCAGGATATAGCATATATTTAGTATATTTTCTTGTAATTTTACAATATTTTCATCATTTTTGAAGTGAAAAAATGTTAGATAAATTTTACATTTTTTCATCATATTTCCGGCGCAAATATGATATGTTTCATGCAGTGATAAAAAATGAGCATTTGTCAAGAGATGCCAATTACAAAGCAAAAACCAATCTTATTAGTCCATGCCAGCATCGTTGTAGCAATTGACAGAATAAAGTGGCACAACATATTTCACGCCAACCTCCATGCCATGCAAGCCCCTTCAATCTCGCCTACCTCATTGCATCACACCGGCAGTGTTTT
>JAHLMK010000031.1:0-274720 GCA_019915135.1 Strobilurus pachycystidiatus | reverse complement strand
ATCAGGAAACACCTTATGGGATGGAAGCCTTCTGAAGCATGAGACTCTGGTACATTGACTTAAAAGTGGCTAAAGTGCTTGTAAGCTATCAAAGCACTGCAAAGTACATTAAAGTAGATACATCACCATAGTCCATTTAAAAGTACTCCAACTCATCTTAATATACTATCAAACCTATGTTGTATCTACATTGCCTTCAAAAGGCATGAATTTCCAGTCTTTATTGCCGGTACTTATAATTCATTGTAGTCACTTAAAACTCCGCAAACTTACCAATGCCGATTCAATGCCGTGCACAGCCATTGAACCTTCCTCCAAATACTCACTTGCAAAAAAGGGTGGCAGGTGCAGCGACACAACAGTAAGAAATAATATTATCAAAACTTCAAGTAACGACTACATGACTATCAAAAGTGAACTGCTAGAATGATGGCGGAGAGCAATGGGGGTGAATTTCAAGGGCAAGTGGTAACAACATGCTAAGAAATGGTAAGCGGGAATGGAGACAAAAAGCTCCCGCCCGCTGCTCCGCGGCGCGCTCATGGGCGTGGCATGCCGACTGGTTGAGCGAGCAGTACGCCTCCCGGCATCTTTGAAGTCATGCTGCCCGCGTGACGGGGCTTATGCATCTTGAGGCAAGGGGCTACGCAGCACACAATGTCGAGTCGGCGGGGGCGAGCCTGGAGTCGGCGTCGATGGAAAGCAGAGCCTAGAGAAAAATTATCAGTCGTAGAGTATTGGGAGTCGGACGTCGACGGCGTCTCGAGCACCGCCGACGCCGACTTAAATGAAAAAAGGGAACAAAATACGCACCAGAAACCAGAATCCCCGCCCCCACGCTTGACACATGCTTGCCGGCGCGGTTGGGAGGCTCCTCATCGTTGTCCGCGTCAAGCAGTACGCTGCCCTCCATCTCCATGGTAGCGGCCGCCACATCGTCTCCACGGGGTCGGCGTCGAGAGTTGGAGGGCCGTATGTTGTCCTGGGCGTGTCCGGGTCGATAGTGGTGGTGGGGAGAGAGCAAGAAACGGATCCGAAAACTGTTCGGATTTGCGGACCGTCTCGCCGGCACATGTCATGGGGATGTAGTCGGTTCACGCCAATGGTGGGGCGCGCGTGTGGTCGACTTCGATCCTCAGGGGTACAGCCTGGAAGTGGATTTAGTCAGTATCTGATGTCGACGACACTACAAACGCCGCCGTCGTCGATAGAATACACAAGATGAGAGAAATGGAAGACCACGCACCGGAAACCAAACGTTCCCGCCCCCGCGCTTGAAGTGCACGCTGGCACGGCTGGTAAGCTCGTCACCGTCGCTACTAAGTAGAGCGCTGTCCGTTGCCCGTGTCATGCCCGCCGTCCGCGCCATGCCCGTCATCAGCGTTGATGCGATGCCGTCCAATTGACGGGGGCTTACGCATCTTGTTAGCTGCCCTGCCCCATGGAAACGACCATGGGAGGGTTCCCCGAGGTGCGCGTCAATGTCTCCGGGGGGTGGGAGTCGTCCTGGGCGTGTCTGTGGCGATGGTGGTGGTGGTGTGAAGGCAAGACGACGAATCCGAACACTGTTCGGACTCGCGGACCGTGTCGCCGGCGCCTAATCTGGCGAACGGCGACGACGATAGCGGCGGAGCACGTCGTTGGGGGAGGCTAAAAATCAGTGTGCATGGTCCGGTGGTATGTACTAAGCCATCGTGCAAGTGCACAAAAAATGGAAGGGAAAAGACTTACCGTGTAGTGTAGGTCACTCGAAGTTGATGTTCGAGTGATTTTGACGACCAATGCGATCCGACATGTGCGGCGGCTGCCTGAATTTTGCGCTCAAAAGACGAGGAGTAATGTCTATGATTGATTCCAGTTAGATTGGGGCGAGCCGGCGCAAGGCAACGGGCTGCAATGCTTTGGAAATCAGATTGTGGATGGGGAACTCACCACGTAAGGTGAGTTCCCGCCGTTCCGTGCATAGAGCTCTCCAGGTTTACCTGAATGCTGTTAATACACGACTCTGTTGCGTATCCCGGCAGTTCCGAGGCTAGTCCGAGGCCGACGTCGACGTTCCGAACGACGTCGAAGTCGTTCCGTTCACGATCCGGCAAACGCCGGATTGTGATCAAGAGCTTTGGCTGGCCTTTGCTTGCTTCTTACCGCGATGGCACGCCGGCGTTGACGTGCCATCCAGCCCCAGACTTATGTCTGGGGTCTCTGTTCTCTCTCTGGCCCTCTCCTCATCGCCTCTGGACCTTCGCCAACGTCTCCACGGCTACCGACAGCCATGGATGACGTTCGGAACTCTTTCAGCGCGTAAGCCGTCGCCGACGACGCCGCCCTCGAAGCCTGGAACGACGCCGAAGACGGAAAGCCTCCCAGACGCGACTTCCTGGGATGGCTGGGTGTAGGAGCAGCGCGGGCGAGGTAAAGGGAGCGGGAGCGGGAGCAGAGGCGGGACGATGGGCTGGGATAGCCGCGACGTCGGACAAGTGGGACGGCGGCGCACCGGTGCGCCACCCTTTTATCTTACTTCACTCATTTCTCATTCATTTTTCATTTCCCCGTCTGTTCCACGTCGCCCCGGCCCCCCCCCAGCCCCCACCCACTCCCCAAAATTCCGCTAAGTCGATGCCACCGGCACTTGAGGCCACGTCAGCCTCACGTGCCGGTTGGTTTAAAATTTCGATCACCTCCCTTTTCAGCTTCATCTGTTACCACCACCAGTCTGGTCTTCCACGACTCGCCCACGACCGCGACGGCTGACGCCCAGCGCACAGCCATCGTCTCCTGCTGAGGCCTAGCGCCCAGCAGTCTTTTTGAGTGGTGATGCCTAGCGCACACCACTCCCTTGCCGTCTTCGTGCGCCAAGGCCCCGTTGCCAGAGGTATCTCTTGGTGCGTGCTAGTTTTCTCTCATCCTCTCATTCTCATTCCGAAACAGGCCGACGACACGAGCATCATCTATCGGATGAGCCTGAACGTTGAAACGCGAGCTTGACGCTCCAGGACGAGGACCACATCATTTGAGCACGACAAGCCCCTCGTCGGGACAAGGGGCTCGAAGTACGCGGACGAGCAAAACCTCGACCGCAGGACGAACAGCACGACGCTTGAGGACGAACGGCACGACGCTCGAGGATGAACAGTACAACGATCGAGGACAAACAGCACGACGCTCGAGGACAAACAGCGCGACGCTCGAGGACGAACAGCGCGACGCTCGAGTACGAGTACAACACCACTGGACGAGCAGTACGACATCAACAGGACGAGGAGTACGATGTCAAAGGTACAAGCAACCCGACGCGCTAGGACGAGGCGCACAACACGAACACGAACATCACCACACAAGTACCAAGGACGAGTACGTTGAGGAAGATTCGATTAGCCTAGTCCCAGGCCAAGATGTCTCATACCAAAGACGCAAGGACGAGCAGCAACACGCGGACTGCGGACGATCACAACCAGTGACCGAGGCCATGCAGGACCCTGCTACCGTAGCCCCAAGGCAAGAGTCTAATGTCTTCCTTCTCCCTCCTCCCTCTTTATATTTTCCGCGAGTTAGCTACACATTTTTTATATTACTTTGCCTTCATGTACATTAACTAATGTAATGTACCAATCAATGTGATTTGTGCTCAAATATTGTGTGCTTTGTGTGTGTGTTATGTTCAGTTGAGTGGCATTGTGACGGTTTAGGAATGACTTTGTGAACACTTTGAGTAGAAGGTTCAGGGAGAGATGTTCTTCAGTATGCTTTAAGAACACTTTGTAAGCACTCGGACTGTGGATTGTAAGCATATGAGAAGTACTATGGAAGGACTTTACACAAAGGTTAACTGAAACACTGACTTGATAGTATTTATGAAGCGTTCACAAAGTCCTGTGAAAGCTACTCAAAGTGTCTCAGGTTGCTTTGAAGCACATGTCTCCCTTAACCTTTGTGTCAAGCATTTTGGCTGCTTTGGAGCTTTGTAAACTTTGAAAAGCTTTTACTCTCTTTAAAATACTTTGATTCCATAGGGTGTTTCCAGATGTCGGGTCTTAGACGAGACGAGACGTCAAGAATAGATGCGGCAATCAGAGATAGGACAGATGAGCTTCAACAGACCCGCTGCCCTATCCCGTAACAGGCTCTTTGGGTGCAAGTCATCACGATACATCAACATAGAGACCGCAGACATGCGTTCATGCAACGTAGAATCGGATGCGCCTGGCAAACAGTGTCCGGTTGCAAAACACGCGCACTGTCAGCCGAAGCAAACCAATGGCATCATTTGTAGCGCCCAGAAGTCCGTCATTCAGTAGCAACAAGGTCCTGTCCTTGGTTCGAGTCCGTTCGCAGTTAAGACTCGGAAGATCAGTATGATGCGCCAGCACACTCAGCTATGTTCGAGAACAACACATGAAAAACACGGAGGAAGGAAATACCAGAGTAAGCTTAGTGTATTCCACCACACGCTAACAGAGCGAGGAGACAAGGGCGAGAAATGACAGATTCGTACTTTCGAAAGCGCCTTTCAACTTCGCCTCGTTACGCAAATGCTACAGAGCTATTTTTGTCCGAGTCGTCGCAATGCGCTCGCTCTCCTGGAGACCGCCCGCCGCCAGGTCCACGAAGCGCGCGAGTTCGAGACGTACTGTGAGGATGAGCTAAATGCGCGTCCAGGTTCGAGTACTACGTATACATACCATAATGTGTCTCACAATCCGGGCACCGTCGATGATCCTACACGCCTACATCTCCTAGATCCAAAAGCGGGAAGGGAAACGACGCACCTGTACTAGAGCGTTATCCCAGAATTGGCCTCCGCATGTCGAGATTTCTATCTCGTCGGGTGTAGCATCCATGAGGAAGATACAGCGCGAGATTTATTGGACCTGCTCAGGAAGATCAAGGTTGCATGACTCCACGGTAACAGCCCGTGAAAGACAGACGAGAATGCACCTACTCGACAACAGTAGGCCTCCTCGAGACGGTAGCGCTAACTTCCCACCATGCACGGCTGGGTCCAGGATACGGGTTAGGCGTTCGGATAAATTTTCAACATACGCGTACGTCGCGTAGAAAAGGAACGTCTGAGCACTGCCGAATGAGTGAATGGGATCTGGTTTGTCCAAAGATGAACGTACCACGATTGACGCCTGCAAAATTGCGTGCGAGTGCCTCACGCCCGCGCCAACGTCCCACGTCCGAGCTCGTCTATCCAAATCGAGGCATTTGCTATTGGCCGACCGGCCTCCGAATCGAATTCCGAACACTGAAATCTAGGATCGATGAACAGAGCAGCAGCAGCAGCAGCCGTCTCACTAGCGAACGTCTTTCAAATCAGAGACTGTCGAAACGCGTCGTGGATCTTAGAATTACTTCGAATCGATGAAACCACGGAAAAAAGCGAGATATGTTACTCACCTGGAGCTCTGAGCTTAGTTCGCCGGGACGAAAAGCTCGCGCGGCGCGTCGAGAACAGCGACCTGGTGTTGATAGGTATTCCAAATGAAGTACCGATCTAGAAAATGCGTACAGGGCATGCTATCCACCAAGGCATGTCAGTTCCCAGCCGGTGAAACAAAAGAAGGAAGAACCTTGCGCGTTCTGGGAGGACGACGAGTCGTCGTGGCACACATCGTGTAGCACCCCACCGGCGCACCGCCTCGATGGCGAGGGTCCTCGTGAGCTCGAGACGTACTACAATGGCACCAGAAAAAATGAATGCGAACTTGAATATGCAGAGAAGGTGCTACAAAGATCAAAAGCATGGTATGTGAATGACTAAACGACCGTGCACAGAATGTCCACTAGCGACGAATCAGTCCCAGGAAGTGTCGAGACTAAAGACGAAGAGCGTACATACACTGTAGGTGTGCGCATTTACTTGCAAAGAGGTCGCGCCATTCGCAAGCGTCGTTTGGGTCTGAGAGCAGCCTGCGGAAGGAATCAGTGGAACTTTGTCTCTGGACCGCCGCGTGTTCGGGGGTACAAGCTGAACGGCGGCGTTCAGACAGCGCCGCGTCTGTGTTCGAGTCCGGCAGCGATAGCACCGCCCGCGATCTATGTTTCGTATTCATTCCTGGAGAGCAAAGGGGAATGGTCAGTGCAACTTTGCGCTCGCCGGGCCCCGGGCCGCCATCTCGACGTTGTTGAAAGTAAACGGCGGCGTTTGGACAGCGCCGCGGCTGCGGTCGGAAAGCACTGACCGCGGTTGTTTCGTATCCATTTCTGCGGGCGTTGCTGCCAGTGGAAGCAATGAAGGAAGAAATCAAAATGAGCAATTAATGTTACCCTGATCCGGGTGCCTTGTCTTCCTCCCACAATCGGCACATTTCGCGTTCGCCCTCTTCGGGTTTAACATCGAGGTCGGACGCGTACGCAAGCAAGAACTTGAGCGCATGGACATTTGGGAGGAGTTGCCAGGACAGCAGAGACGAGATGAAGCAGACCGGTGCGTGACTTCGTTTTGTTCTCGTTCCTTTCCTGCGACACGCATATCTGCACGGCGCGTACGATCGCCGCCTCTGTCCATTCCCTCCGTCGCCGCGCAATCATCCATCCGTCTCGCAGTTTTTTCGCGTGCCGACTCCTCCATTTTCCATCTCTGACACGAGGCACTAACGCCCATTTCCATTCTCTCAGAGCCCACTCCCAATCCCGTATGCGCTCTACTCCAAACCCGCGGCCGCACAACATGGACAACATCTCCAACCTTGGCCAACATACCCGGTCGCCTACTCCTCGCCCAATCGAACGAACCCTCGCAGACGCCTCCCACAATCCACAAGCTGCTACCGTCGCATTTACAGAGCACCAACTTGCGTACATCACACCTCAGAAATGGGGCTGCACAACGTGCGTTCGCTTGTTTCCTTTTTGTCATCATCTCCGAACGCGACCCCGACAGCACAATATTATTTGAGAGACGGGACGCACGGAAAGGCGCCACGCTGCAATGGGACGATGGATGCAGGGAGTGACGGGAAATCCAAACAGACCTGACCGTGCTGGTGCGTGCAATCAGATTTGATTCTGTCTCGTTCGTGGGGCGATGTCCGTTCATCTCTCCATGCGCTTTCCCTAAATCCCCTTTCCTCCCCTCTCCTTCCCAGCATTTCGTCCAAATACTGACCTTATCATTTACAGCCTTGATCCCATAACGGCGCTTCGAACCAAACACCTGACGGCGGCGCGACTATGGCGACTTTCCCCACGGCCAACAACCCGCCGCTGCCGGCTAATAACCTTCTCTGCCTTCGTCGCGGATTTCGTTCCCACCGCCATCGCATTCATAGGGATTGAAGGCGTCACACGCCGGCATCGGGTTCGGAGTCAGAAACGACGCGCTTGGATTGGAATTGGCGAGGGTCTTGCAGCGTACGTTTGCTTTTTTTCTGACCGCCATCACTTTTGAACGTGATTTGAACAGGACAGTGTCATCCGAAGACGAGCGCACGGAAGGGCGACAGGCTTCGAGACGACAATTGCGTGGAGATATGTGCCCAGACAAAGCTGGACGCGAGGGTACGTGCATTTGCATTTGTTTCTTTTTTCTCGTGCGGCGTGGGCGACGGACGCATATATTCATTCATCTCTATTTTGCCTCGCTGCCCTTCGCCGAATGGTGTAGCGTACACCTTTTCGCCTCGCAGTGTCCTTTTACCTGTCTTCTGCTTTCCTATCCGTCGTCAACATACTGATCCTATCCTCCTCGCAGTCCTCACGAATCGGGAACGCCCTTCACTGCAAACACCCGGCGCCGCGACGAGGACGACTTTCTCGCCTCGGGCCATAGCAGACCGCAATCATCCTCGCAGTACGCAGCACGCAGGAGCAGGAAATCTGAACGGTGCCGGCAAACGAACAAATGACTTTCCTTGGCAGACAGCCGCGGAGCGTTCATCGTTCGGCGGGATCAGATCAAGTCGGGAAAAAAAATTATTGTGATGCGGTTTGGGTTACGACTAGGACTACGACGGCCCGCGCTGCCCCGCCAGCGAAGCATCCACGCGGCGTCGATCCACTTAGCACCCACAGACCGCGTTCAACCAACTATCAGACACCCATCCACATGGACATGGACACGGCAGCCGCGGGAACGAAGGATGCGGCAGCCGGAACGGAAGCAGAAACAAAAGTCGCCCTCCCGTACGCTCCAGAGTTCAAACACGCCGCGGCGTCGGCAGCAGGACGAGAGGACGACCGTCCCAATCTGGGTCTACTACTCCTCGCCGCTCGGTGTATTATCTCCGTCGCTCGCTCGTGTTCTCGCGCTCCTCCTCATATCTCTCTCGACTCGTCACCGACGCCTTTTCCCTCCCACCTCATCGCACTCCCCCCCCCTCCTCGGACCTCGTCAACGCCCCTCCCCCTCCCTACTCCTCGCTTATCCAGCTCCTCCGCTCTCACCCCTCCTTTCCTTCCCTTCCCTCACCCTCTTGCACTTACGCACCGGGCAGCGTCCCGTACGCCGCGCCGGAGCTCTTCCTCCCGCCCCACCACCACGCCCTCAAAGCCGCCGGCGTCATCCTCTTCAAGACCGGCTCCCGCTCGCGGACGCGTTTGAGCCGCGCCTGATTTGAGGATCCGGCATGGGGATATCTCTCTTGTGGGGGGGAGTGGGGGGACAGGGGGGACGGGGAGGAGGTGTTTGGAGAGGGATGTGGGGAGGCGGTGGGGCGTGCGGGAGGTGTGGGAGGGGAGTTGGGAGGTTGGGGTTGCTGGGGGGGAGGAGCTGACTACTGATTTACCTGCAGCAAGACGCGGCCGGACAACGCGCTCGCCGAGTAGAGAGGAGGAGTATCCGCATCGGGAGGCGCGGTCTAGGCGCTCGAGGTCGAGGATGGAGAGAGAGTTGGAGAGGGCACCGATGTGGAGTCCGTCGAGGGAGAGGCTGTCACGCTCTGTTTCGTCTGCTTCGGGTGAGAGAGGAAGGGGCCGGGATATCCACCGGGGTACAACGTACTCACGCAGCGCGAGCCCAAGCGTGCTGCCTGCTACGCCGGTGGACCTCGAGGCCGTGGTTGATGCAAAGGCGTGGGAGGAGAGGGTGGAAATCAATGAGAACAGGCAAGATGTATAAGTGGCAGGATATATTTGACACTCCTGTTCTATGCCGCAGTATCCTTTTCTTTTAGTATTTATCTCCGTAACTTATAATCCTTTCTTTCCCTTTTTGTTGTTCATATTACATCTGTACTGACTACATATTGGAACTCTTTGTATAATGACCTTACGACTGCCTGATTCAAGGTGTGAACCTTTGAGTAAGTGCCAGGCTTGTTGGGATGTGCTATGCTCCCGCAATGAATGGGCCACGTCAAAATATATGCACATACACATAACGCACAACTACTTACTACTCTATGGCATGTTGGCGAAGGAGTCACAGTGAGATAAGTACCAGCTTGATGCGGGCGGGCATGGATTGTTGTCCGGTGAGATCAACTACACCGGGATCCCTCTTTGCTCTCCCAATACACTGCACCATGCTGTGGGGCTCATTTGGCAGAAAAGGGTGGGCTTGACCCGTACAACAAGAAAGGGTGGCAGGGGGTGGGGAATTCTCCACTCTCTGATAATCACCACATTTCCATTGTGTGGTCCAGACCCGGGTGATGCATAGACACACAAGCAGCCAGGCGCAAGAGGGACATGGCAGACTGATGCATGTGGAGTTGGCTAGAATGTGGAGGGCGGGGCTTTGGCGCGGGGGGGGGGATGAGGAGCTCCTAAAGGATGCAGGGAGGAAGAAAACACTGCAGTCAGGGGCTGGTAAGCCTACAGCACCCCACCAAGGGTAGATGCATGGGCCGGACAAATAAGGACACGGACACATATTATTGCTTTTCAGTATTGGATTATGTCATGGTCCAGGAACAGCAAGTATATATAGCGCCAGCGGTATGATCAGTCGACCTGATCATAGTGGCCTTTTGGCTCAGTTGGTTGAGGTGATCGCTGGCACCGATCTTAACAGTATGATCAGGTCCCAAGAGGGTCACCGGTTCAATCCCCACTAAGGGCGGATTGAACCCTTGGCTTACAACTCTGGAACCGGGACAATGGAACCGTCCCGGGAGTTGGGGGCTGCCTATGTATACTTCTGTTCATCGGGACGCTGAACCTTAAGGAGGAGGTATTGTCATGGTCCAGGAACAGCAAGTATATATAGCGCCAGCGGTATGATCAGTCGACCTGATCATAGTGGCCTTTTGGCTCAGTTGGTTGAGGTGATCGCTGGCACCGATCTTAACAGATTAAACAATTGGTAAGTGTTAGCTGTATCAATTCCTACCTTTCACAATGAACTTACTATACATACCTGTAGAGATTGTCTGACTCATTATCTAGCCAATGTGAGCAATAAATACATTGCACAAATTCAAATTTCAGTACATAGAGTTACAAGATAATTGCAAATTGTTCCTAATCTGGGGTTTCCGTCTGTAAGAGCGTCTGCCTTGCTTCAAGTATTTCTGCATCCGCATATTTTCCCAGACAACGGTATATAACTGCAAGATTGGCCATTGTCTCAAGCGTATTGGGGTGATTCTCTCCCAGAACCACCTGTCTTCCTTCAAGCACCTCTTTCTCAAGCACTTCTGCCTTTGCATATTTTTCTTGACAATAGTATGTGAATGCAAGATTGGCCATTATCCTAAGTGTAGCAGGGTGACGCTCTCCCAGAATTACCTTCCTTGCTTCAAGCACCTCTCTCTCAAGTACCTCTGCCTCTGCATATTCTCCTTGATGACAATATGTACTTGCAAGATTGCCCATTGCAGTAATTGTGTTTGGGTGACTCACTCCTAGAATCACCTTGCTTGCATCAAGCACCTCTTTTCCAAGTATCTCTGCTTCTGCATATTTCCCTTGATAATTATATGTACTTGCAAGATTGGCCATTGAACAAAGTGTGTCTGGATGACGCTTTCCCAGAATCACCTTGCGTGCTTCAAGCACTTCTGTCTCAAGTACATCTGTCTCTGCATATTTTCCTTGTTCACAATATGTACTTGCAAGATTGGCCATTGCAGTCAGCGTATCTGGGTGACGCTCTCCCAGAATCACCTTGCATGCTTCAAGCACCTCTCTCTCAAGTACCTCTGCCTCTGCATATTCTCCTTGATGACAATATGTACTTGCAAGATTGCCCATTGCAATAATTGTGTTTGGGTGACTCACTCCTAGAATCACCTTGCTTGCATCAAGCACCTCTTTTCCAAGTATCTCTGCTTCTGCATATTTCCCTTGATAATTATATGTACTTGCAAGACTGGCCATTGAACGAAGCGTGTCTGGATGACGCTTTCCCAGAATCACCTTGCGTGCTTCAAGCACTTCTTTCTCAAGTACATCTGCCTTTGCATATTTTCCTTGTTCACAATATGTACTTGCAAGATTGGCCATTGCAGTCAGCGTATCTGGGTGACGCTCTCCCAGAATCACCTTGCATGCTTCAAGCACCTCTCTCCCAAGTACCTCTGCCTCTGCATATTCTCCTTGATGACGATATGTACTTGCAAGATTGGCCATTGCACTAAGCGTGCCTGGGTGACGCTTTCCCAGAATCACCTTACTTGCTTCAAGCACCTCTCTCTTAAGTACCTCTGCCTCTGCATATTTCCCTTGGTGGTGATATGTAGCTGCAAGATAGGTCATCGCAGTAAGCGTTTTTAGGTTGTCTTTTCCCAGAATCTTTATTTGGACATCTACTATCCGTCGTCGTAGTGATTCCTCTGCAGCCCATTTTCCGGCATCTGTATAAAGCAATGCCAAGGCTTCACATGTATATATCAAACTGATATTGTCCTCCCAACTATGTGTGGCATGTGGAAGAATATATCTTCGAAGAGCATATGAAGTAGATGAGCTATCCCAAGGCATACCACGACTAGATACAATAAGTGCTGTCTGCTTCACTTCAGAATGAGGAAAAGCTATAGTATATAGCACACATTCATGAATGACAGGATGAAATGAAAGTAAATCACTATCCGGTGCATATATACCAAGAGAAAGCTTGATGATCTCATCAACTGCTTCATCAACAGAGCATAGAGCAAACTTTTCTAAATGATCCATCACAATTGATGAGACTGCTTCATCACCCAAAAGAGAAAGCTCAGAAGAGTTCTCTGCAGCATTGCAAAGCATGGCAATGGGAATATCAGCATAGAGATAGAAAGAGCACAACTGCATGATAAGCTTTGCATTATCTGAAAGTTGCTCAAAGCTAAGAAGGAATGCACCAAGAGTACTTTGTGAATAGCGATCTATGCTCTGTTGTGCTTTAGAGTCAAGAAGCTCTTTGCGACGGTCTTTAAAACGCTTAAGATAGCTTGTAATAGAGCAAGTGGTGTGAGAAGCAATATAACCACCAGCTATGGCAATTGGTAAAGCATGATATGCAAAAGTCTCAACAACGTTTCTGGCAGCTGTATAATCATTGGATTTGGCTCGTGAAAGTAGCATTGTAATTGCAGCATCAGGCTCAAGGTCATGAACAAGAATATCACAATTCTTGGATGCATGCTCACAAATCTCAATATTACGGCTTGTAATGATCACATTGCCATGATTAGAAGAGGGGAGAAAGGGTGATAAATCAAGGGCAGGATCATCTGCATTGTCAAAGATGACAAGCCAGTTCTCTGGAGTACCATTCAAATAGCTGTGGAGAGATTGTTGAAGTTGCTCTGCAACAATCTTGTCTTGCTGTGTAAGTTTTTCACTTGAGCTAGCATTGACAAAGATAACATCAGAGAAGCTATATAATCACAATTAGCTCTGAATCAATGAGTGAAAGAAAATACATACATACCTTGCTTGATTTTCTTTTACAAATTTTGTCACTATCTGTGTCTTCCCCGTGCCACCTTTTGCCACCAATGTTGCCACACGCCTTTTCTTCTCAGGCTCCACCAGTGCTCCTCTCACCCGTTCAATGATAACCTCATCATCAACAGATTCATCCAACTTCCAGGATTGTCCCGGTGACGCAGACATCTCCAAGGTCTGATCTGTGCCACATAACAACATGAAAAGCTTGAGAGAGCGAGGAAGACAAGCAACAATATTCCTGTCCATGATATTGGTAACAATGAGCAGAAGCCCAGGCCTTGAACAAATAGCAGAGCAAGCAGGGCCAAGTTCAGCTGCACCGCTGAACAGCTTGAGATCTGCCTCAAGACGCTCCTTGGAACTTGCATTCACATAGTGAACCCCCGAGAACCTGTAACAAAAAATGACATTTAGAGCATGACAAAGAACATACTGCTTACCGCATTCCGGAATCCTGGACAAACATATTAAGAATAGACTCCATACGAGCTGAAGATGTCTCTTCTCCAATGAGTGCCACCACACGTGAGGAAAAGATGGATGTGAGGCGCAGAAGCATGTCATCTCGCCCCTCAAAGTACTCTGAGGGAGACGGACACGGAAGGACACCAAGCGATTGAGTAGTATGATGAGGATTGACTGTTGTACCAATCTGCACACGTATCTCATCAAGTACCTTTCGAATATGCGCGCTGTCAATGCGTGCATACAGAGTTTGGTTACTCTGTCCTCAAAATCAACTTGTGTGCAAAGCAAACCCGGTATGTGCTTACCTGGAGGACATACAAAGTCTTCCACAACTTGTCTGCAAGTTCGTCACCTTTCTGCTTGAGGTCATTGCGATCCAAGCCAACGGCAACAAAGTTCTTCTTGCCAAACTTGCTCCAGGCAAGAAAGATCTCCGCAAGTGTGTCCTCAAGTGGCTTGAACGCGTCGAACGTGTCAGAAGGGAGATCCTGGATATGGGCTTCATTTGCAAATACGGCCATGAATGTGGAAAGCGTCCCGAGTGCTGTCATCAAACGCTTCCATGACTCTCGGCACTGGTCATATTCCTGTGAAACGGATCAACAGACAAGAACACCAAGAAAAAAAAAACCACGTACATTGACGACCTTGATGAGATGCACGACAATGCCGGCCACGGCCTTAATGACAGGGAGATTCTCGGCAATCTCAGCCGCCTCCTTGAGAATGTTCACACAGACGGAGGCATTGTCAACGTTGATGACCCCGCTGGTAGCCTTTGCCAGCTTCTTCAGCAGTGTTTGAGCTTTGCCCGACATGGGCGGTTGAGCTGTGGATGACGGCGGCGGTCCAGGGCAGACCGGCGAGGTCTCAGACGGGGCCGTAGATGGGGCGGATGGGGCAGCTGTGTTCACTGACAGTACGTCGGAAGACGCCGGGATAGCAGATGGATCCTGAGATGGAGCGGATGTGTCCGCCGGCGGCACTACCTGGGAAGAGGGCAAGGTCTCAGATGGGGTTGTGAATGCAGCGGGTGTTTCCACTGGCGGCAGTACATCGGAAGACGACGGGATGCCAGATGGGGTATGGGATGGAGCGGATGTGTCCGCCGGCAGCGCTACACGGGGGGATGATGAGGTCTCAGATGGGACCGTGGACAGAGAGGCTGTTTCCACCGGCGGCGGGACGGCAGATGGGCGAATGGATGGAGGGGATGTGTCTACCTGAGTCTCCTGTTCGGGACCCGGATACGAGGGACTGGGGGAACGAGATAAGCGGTCTGACCGCCGCCATTTTGGCATTGGAATCGAGAGGAATGATTTTTCTGAGTTGATGTTAAAACCCATCGCTGGGAAAACAATCGAAGACACACTTTTCTTGTCCCGCTTCCCTTCGGTCTGCTTGGGAGGGGTGACGATGGCTATCTCGTCACCCGCGGGGCGGTCGGAGGGCGCTGCGGGAGGAGCAGGGCTATCCTGTCGACTCCGGGTGAGCCGATTCAACGAGAAGCGGGCGCGCCCACCGCGCTTGCTTTCAGCGGCATTCGTATCCATGGTTGTGCTGTGGTCGTCGTTGTCTGCTGTCAAGATGTGCTGTCAAACGTTACGGTCGTGTCACACTGATGTCTGATTTTCTCCCACCATTCAGCCACCATCACTGCCTCCGGTCTCAGACGAGACGTCGAGAATAGAGGCGGCAATCAGAGATAGGACAGATGAACTTCAATAAACCCGGTGCCCAATCCCGTAACAGGCTCTTCGGGTGCGAGACACACGGAAACCGCAGACTTGCGAAGTTGGTGCAAAATAGAATCAGATTCATTTAACAAACAGTGTACAGTCGTAAACGACTGGCCTTGGCAGTGAATGGTCCGGTCTATGGCTGAAATAAAGACTCGGAAGATTAGTGATGCGCCAGCGCACTCCATCATACCCGAGCACGACACGAGGGCAAGAGAACACGGAGGAAGGAAATTCTACAGAAGAATTAGCGCATTCCACGACGCGGCAACAGAGAAAAAGTTCAAGAGGAAGAAACGAGAAAGGCGTACTTCCGGAAGCGCCTTTTGTCCAGTCGCGACCCGAAAATCCTGAGTTCAGCGCATGCAGAACGCGACAAGTTCGCTATGCCCGAGACCGTCCACCACAAGATCCGCGAGTCGCGCAACTTCGAGAACTCCTACGAGATTGAGCTGATATAGGTCTTGACAAGGTTTGAAATAGTTACAATCAATCGATCAATTGATACACGGTACTACAAACATCACTCAACGGGTGAAATGGATTGGGTCAGACTGGAACCAAACTCATCTTCGTCCAATCGACGCCTCCGAGATCTCGCCACGCCTGCTTTCGGGTCGTTCCCGCGTCCGAGTTCGTCTAATCGAGACAGTGTATCATCCCACCAACGGACAACTTCTCCAGATGGACGCGTCAGTAAGACGTTGCGGAGTCTCAAATCAATCGATGAAACCGCGGACGGAGAGCGAGGTACATTGAATTACTCACCTCAAGCTTGGAGCATATTTCGCCACGACGAAACACCCACACTTTGACATAGCAGCGGGCTGGCGTAGGTGAGTGGTCGTTACTGCATCCAATTGAGTCTCAGATATGAAGTACCAAAATACGTACCGGAGGTGCTATCCATCATCTTAGTGTGTCAGACCCAGTCAGTGAAGCGAAGGAAACAAGACACTGCCTATGGTCCTTGCGCGTTCCGGAAGGACGACGTGCCGTTACAACGCACATCGTGTAGAACCATACCATAGGGATGTCGTTCAATGACACACCGCTTCGATGGCGAGGGTCCTCTTAGCCTCGAGACGTACTGTGGCGATACACGTATCTAGTAGAAAGCCATAAGTGCTCAATAGGAGGATGTGAGCTTCGGAAACGGTTGGATATGTCAATGATCACAACCACAAAGTGTACGGAACCGGCGCGCTTGACCTTGGCCTTGGGCGCAAGAGAGTCCATGAGAGCCTTGACGGCGTTACCGGCGTTGTGCTCTTCGTATAAACCGATGGCAGAGTTGATGAGCAGGAGGAGGACGATACCGACAAAGTCCTGCCAGCCGGGCGCACACCCTGCCCCATTATACAGGGCGATGGCGAACCGGGGCACTCGTGAAACCAGCAGCGAAGAGCGTTACCGCCTGTCCGCCTGTAATTTTGACTATCGATATATTAGCCATGTCGAGAGTGAGGACAGAAAACATACATTACCATTGTTTTCATATTCTGCTCATACGCGAACATATCACGAAGAGATTGCACCCGGCAATCGAGTCTGAGAGCAAAGAGAACGTTCAGTGCAACTTTGCGCTCACCGGGCCCCGGGCGGCCATCTCGACGTTGTTAGAAAGTAAACGGCGGCGTTCAGACAGCGCCGCGGCTGTGGTCAGATAGCGCCAACAGCGTTGAGTTTGTATTAATGGTTGTCCTGTGGGCGTTGCTGGAAGCATGCAAGTAGGAAGAAATCAAAATGAGCAAGTGATGTTACCCTGATCCGGCTTCCTTGCCTCCTCCCACAATCAGCATATTTCGCGTTCGCCTCGCTCGGGTCTAACATCGAGCTCGGACGCGTACGCAAGCAAGACCTTGACGCGTGGACATTTCGGAGGAGTTATCGACGGGAGGCAAGAGAGCAGAGACGATATGAAGCAGAGCAGACCTTGACGTGGGGTGAGTGATTTCGTTTTGTTTCGTTCTCCTTGGATCCTGCAGCGTGAGCGACGCATATCTGCACAGCGCGTACGCTCACGACATCCCCCGTCCTCTCCGCTGCCGCGTGTCCACTCCGCAGTTCTTTCGTGGGCCGACTCCTCCATTCTCCATCTCTCACACGAGGCACTAACGCCCGTTTTCATTTTCTCACAGCCCACCATAACAATACCATGCCCTCGCGAGCTTCACCGCAAACAACCCGCGGCGGCGGCAGGACGATGACGGCTTGCTCGCTTTGGCCTCATACCCACCTTCACCACCACCTCCTCGCCTACGCCCAATGGAAACAACCACTCGCCCAATCCCAGCAGCTCCTTCCATCGCATTCACAGAATGGGAGCCCAAGCACACGTATGCTCGCTTCTTCCCTTCCAACATCAGTCGTTGACGCGACGTCGATAGCATATTATCATTCGAGGGACGAAACGCGCGGAGAGGCGCCAGAGATGCCCACAGAAGCGGGGAGAGACGGGAATGAACCCAAAAAAACCAAACCTGGGCATGGTGCGTGCGTTCATTTTGATATGATTCCCTTTCCTTCGTGGGGCGGACGTGTATATTTCTCTCCTTCCCGATTCCCATCCTCTTTTTGCACCTCGTCATCGTACTGACCTTATCTTCCACAGCCAGCCCCAATCCCGTTAACAAACCCGCTTCGATTTGAACACCCCGACGAGGGTGCGACTAGGACGACTTTCCCGTCCCCCACCCGACACCACCACCATCGCCGTCTACTATCCTTCGCTGCCTTCGTCGCAAATTTCTCTCCCACCGCCATCCCCCTCAGAGGGAATTGAAGGCGTCACACGCCGGAATTAGGCTCGGATTCGGGAACGATGCGCTCGGATTTGGATTGGCGAGGGCCTTCAACGTACGTTTGCTTTCTTTCTCTTTTCCGCCAAAACTCTGAACTTGATTTTACAGGACAGTGTCATCCGAGGACGAGCGCACGGTTAGGCTTCGAGACGATATTTGCAGGGAGATATGAGGGTACGTGTAATTGCATTCAATTCTGTTTTACTTTCGTCGGGCGTAGGCGAGGGATCAACCCGTATATCGCAGCATCCGTCCATCCTCGCCCTGCTTCTCACCTAGTAGCGCATATATGCATACGCTTCGCAGTGTCCCTTCACCTATCATTCGCCTCGTATTCGTTGTCGTCATACTGATCCCATCCTCCACAGCGCCACAACAATTCCGATCTCAAACACGGACGCGCTTCGAGCCAGACAGCCCATGGCGGCGCGACTGGGACAACTTTTTCGCCTCGGGCCATCGGCAACAGCAACACTCGCCTACTCCCTTCCAACCCATAGCGCGTCTCCAGTCCTCGTACCACACCAGTCGGACACCAGACGATTACCTTGGACTTGGCAGACAGCCACGCGCAGTTGATCGCGCTAGACTTCCTTCGGCGGGGTCAGGGTACGGGTATCTCATCGGGATTTTGATAGTAAAGCGGACGTTTGATTGGTCTTTGGCTACGACTACGAATACGACGACCAGCGAGCGAGGTCTACAATTCGCGGAACATCCCCGGCGGGCGTGTAACGAACAAGCGCTCGTACACATTGGACGCCTCCATCCATCCAGCGCCTGCCAATCGCAGCTCGCCTGCACGACATGGATCCGGCAGCCGCGGGAACAGAATTGATAACAAAAGACGCACAGCACGAGGAGCAGACGCAGACGCAGGAGCCGGCGAAAGCTGGAAACCCGACCGTGCAGGAGCGATCGGGCACGCGCGGCGGTGCCTGATGGGGCTGTTGGGACGCAGATGGAGGCGAGGAGAAGTTTGTGAGCGTACGTGATTTCTTCCTTTTCGCTGTCCTTGCTCCACACCGCATCCCGTCTCCCCCTTCACCCATCCCTCTTCCCTCCTCGCTGAAGCTAACACCCCCCTCCGCTCATAGGATACCCGAGCACCCCGCACTCTTCAAAATCACAGCCGAGGAGAAGGAGAGGTGGAGGGTGTGGGAGTGCGAGCAATGTGATCGGGATGTGAGAGGGCGGAGGGGATGGGGCGACGGGGAGCGTTAGCAACCCGGGGGTGGGATCACACGCAACGCCAGGATCCAAACCTCCGACCCCCCTCACGCTAACATCGCCCAACCTGATACTCGTAATAACCCACGATGGCATGCTGCGGGATCTGCTCGACCCGCGGGGCGCGAGGGATTTCGTGGGGGCAGTCAGGGGGTTGACGGGGTGTTCTCAACCCTCTTCCAGTCCCAATCACCTCAGTTGGAAGTTAACCTGCGGACGTAGTGCTGTGGCGTCGCCGTCGCGTGGATGCTGCGCCACTCTGGGTGGTGCATAGACACGGCGGCGGCGTTGCGGTACGTGCGCCGACGCGTTTGAGCCGGGGCTGATTTTGAAGATCCGGCATGGGGATATCCCGCAGGTGGGGGGAGGGGGGACGGGGAGGGTGGTGAGGAGGTGTTTGGAGAAGGAGGTGGGGAGGAGGTCGGGCGTGCGGGAGATGTGGGAGAGGAGTTGGGAGGTGGGGATTGGGGGGGGAGGAGCCGACCCCTGATTTACCTGCAGCGAGACGTGGGAGGGCGACGCGCTCGCCAATAGAGAGGAGGAGTATCTGCATCGGGAGGCCCGGTCTAGGCGCTCGAGGTCGAGGATGGAGAGAACACCCATGTGGAGTCCGTTGAGGGAGAGGCTGTGAGTCCTCTCACCGTCTGACTCTGAGAGATACTTTTTGTCCGGTTTGAGTGAGAGGGGACGCGGCCGGGATATCCACCGGGGCACGACGTACTTGCGCAGCGTGAGCCCGAGCGTGCTGCCTGCCACGCCGGTGGACCTTGAGGCTGTGGTTGATGCGAAGCTGTGGGAGGAGAGGGTGGAGATTAATGAGAATGGGCGGGATGTGTAATAGGCCCAGGGATATATTTGACAGTCTCGTTCAGTGGCCCAATTTTTTCTTTTAGTAACTTATAATCCTTCCTTTCCCTTTTTGTTGTTCATATTACACTTGTACTTACCTACTATCACAACTCTTTGTATAATCACTACAACTGCCTGATTTGAGGTGTGGACGTTTGAGTAAGTGCCAGGCTTGTTGGAATGTGCTACACTCCCGCAACAAATGGGCTACGTCAAAATATATGCACATAGACAACTACTGACTACTCTACGGCAAACTGGCAAGGAGGATGAGTCACAGGGAGACCAGTACCTCCTTGGTGGGGGCGCGCACAGATTGTAGTGCAGTGAGATCAACTACACTGGAATCCCTCTTTACTCTCCCAATACACCGTACCATGCTGCAGAGCCCGTTTGACAGAAAAGGGTGGCAGGGGATGGGGAATTCTCCACTTGCCCACAATCACCACACTTCCATTGTGTGCACTGTGGTCCAGACCCGGGTGATGCATAGACACACAAGCAGCCAGGCGCAAGAGGGACATGGCGGACTGATGCATGTGGAGTTGGCTAGAATGTGGAGGGCAGGGCTTTGGCGGCGGGGGATGAAGAGCTCCTAACGGATGCAGGGAAGAAGAAAACACTGCAGTCAGGGACTGGTAAGCCTACAGCACCCCACCAAGGATAGATGCATGGCCGGACAAACAAGGATGTTGACACATGTTATTGTTTTTGAGCATTGAGATAAGTAATTGATTAGTGTTAGCTGTATTAATTCCTACCTTTCACAATGAACTTACTATACATACCTGTAGAGAATGTCTGACGTATCATTTAGCCAATGTGAGCAATAAATACATTGCACAAATTCAAACTCTAGTACATATATTTACAACATACTTAGCTGCAAATTGTTCCTAGTCTGAGGTATCTGTCTGTAAGAGCTTCTGCCTTGCTTCAAGTATTTCTGCATCCACATGTTTTTCCAGACGACGGTATGTATCTGCAAGATTGGCCATTGTCTCAAGTGTATCAGGGTGATTCTCCCCCAAATTCATTTTTCTACCTTCAAGCACCTCCCTTTGAAGAATCTCTGCCTCTGCATATTTTTCTTGACAATAGTATGTGAATGCAAGATTGGCCATTATCCTAAGTGTATCAGGGTGACGCTCTCCCAGAATCACCTTTCTTCCTTCCAGCACCTTTTTCACAAGCACTTCTGTCTCTGCATATTTTTCTTGATAATAATATGTAGCTGCAAGATTGCTCATTACAGTCAGCGTGTTTGGATGACGCTCTCCCAGAATCACCTTGCATGTGTCAAGCACTTCTCTCCCAAGTACCTCTGCCTCTGCATATTTCCCTTGATGACAATATGTAGATGCAAGATCGGACATTGCAGTCAGTGTGTGTGGATGACGCTCTCCCAGAATCACCTTGCATGCATCAAGCACCTCTTTATCAAGTACCTCTGCCTCTGCATATTTCCCTTGATGACGATATGTAGATGCAAGATTGCCCATTGCAGTCAGTGTGTCTGGGTGACGCTCTCCCAGAATCACCTTGCTTGCATCAAGCACCTCTTTCTGAAGTATCTCTGCCTCTAAATATTTTCCTTGATGCCAATATGTAGTTGCAAGATTGCTTGTTGCAATAAGTGTCTTTAGGTGGTCTTTTCCCAGAACCTTCACTCGGGCATCTACTATCCGTTGTTGTAATGATTCCTCTGCTGCCCATTTTCCTGCATCATAATAAAGAAATGCCAAGGCTTTACATGTATATATCAAACTGGTATTGTCATCCCAACTATGTGTGGCATGTGGAAGAATATATTTTCAAAGGGCATATGAAGTAGATGAGCCATCCCATGGCATACCACGACAAAGTACAATATGTGCTGTCTGCTTCATTTCACAATGAGGAAGAGTTATAGTGTATGACACACATTCATGAATGACAGGATGAAATGAAAGTAGTTTACTTTCAGTTGCATATGTAACAAGAGAAAGCCTGATGATTTCATCAACTGCTTCATCAACAGAGCATAGAGCAAACTTCTTCAAAAGATCCATCACAATTGTTGAGACTGCTTCATCACCCAAAAGTTCAAGCTCAGAAGAGTTTTCTGCAGCATTGCGGAGCATAGTAATGGAAATATCAGCATAAAGATAGAAAGAGCACAACTGCATAATGAGCTTTGCATCATCAGAAAGATGCTCAAAGCTAAGAAGAAATGCACTAAGAACACTTTGTGAATAGTTGTCTATGCTCTGTTTTGCCTTAGAGTCAAGGAGCTCTTTGCGACGGTTTTTAAAACGCTCAAAATAGCTTGAAATAGAGCACATTGTGTTGGAATCAATATAGCTACCAGCTATAGCAATTGGCAAGGCATGACATGCAAAAGCATCAACAATACTTGTAGCAGCTGCATAATCATTGATATTAGCTTTGGCACGTGAAAGTAGCATAGTGACTGCAGCGTCATGCTCAAGGTCATGCACAAAAATATCACAATCCTTGGATGCATGTAGATGAACCTCAGCATTGCGACTTGTAATGATCACATTGCCATGATTAGAAGAGGGGAGAAAGGGTGATAAATCAAGTTCAGGATCATCAGCATTGTCAAAGATGACAAGCCAGTTATCTAGATTGCTACCCAAATAGCTGCGGAGAGACTGTCCAACTTTTTCTGTGACAGTTTTGTTGTCCTGTGCCAGTTTTTCGGTTGAACTAGCATTAACAAAGATAACGTCAGAGAAGCTATAAATGCAGGATTAACTATCGATATCTCTGATCAATCGTCGTTGAGACATCGAATAATGGGCATCACGAGCGATGCGCAAGTATGCGACTAAAATTCTCTTTTCTCCCGAGAAAACCGTTTCCCGTTATGCCATTCGATCTAATGCGACTACAAAACAAACAAGTGATACTCTACTTATACTTATACACACATGCTAGTCCGAACGAGTCCAATAACAACTAAGTATACAAGTACCATAATGATGACGACCGTGCTTCACAATAAGATAAAAAAAACCCTCAACTCCCCAAACCCTTCCTGCCCATTCCCATGATTGTCAACCGTCAAACAATCCCCTTCTCCACAAAATACTCCCTCAACATCCCCAACAGACGCACCTCCTCCTGCGCCCATTGTACCTGCACCTCGCTCTTATACCTGCCCCGCACCTCCTGATGCACGCTCTTCACCGTCGTCCGGAACGCACTCGATATCGGCCTAAGATGACAAGCCAGTTATCTAGATTGCTACCCAAATAGCTGCGGAGAGACTGTCCAACTTTTTCTGTGACAGTTTTGTTGTCCTGTGCCAGTTTTTCGGTTGAACTAGCATTAACAAAGATAACGTCAGAGAAGCTATAAATGCAGGATTAACTATAAATTATTGAGTAAAAGAAAATATATACATACCTTGCTTGATTCTCTTGTACAAATTTTGTTACTATTTGTGTTTTTCCTGTGCCACCTTTTGCTACCAAAGTGGCTACACGCTTCTTCTTGTCAAATGGCTCTACTAAAGCTCTTTTCAACCTTTCAAGAATAACCCCATCAACAAGATCATCCAATCTCCAGAATTGTCCTGGTGACGCAAACATCTCCAAGGTCTGATCCGTGCCACATAACAACATGCAAAGCTTAAGAGAGCGAGGAAGACAGGCAACAAGATTCTTGTCCATGATATTGGTAACAATGAGCAGAAGCCCAGGCCATGAACAAATAGCAGAGCAGGCAGGCCCAAGTTCAGCTGCACCACTGAACAGCTTGAGATCTGCCTCAAAACGCTCCTTGGAGCTTGCATTCACATAGTGAACACCTGAAAAGCTGGTCATGAAGAATGAGATTTGGCACACTAAGAGAATACACTACATACCACATTCCACATTCTCTGACAAACATATTGAGAATAGACTCCATACGGGATGAGGACGCCTCTCCTCCAATGAGCGTCACCACACGCGAGGAGAAGATGGCCGTGAGCCGCAGAAGCATGTCATCTCGCCCCTCAAAGTAATCTGAGGGAGGTGGGCATGAAAGGACACCAAGCAGTCGAGTCGTATGATGAGGAATGACTGCTGTACTAATCCATGCATGTATGTCGCAAATCATCTTGGTCTGCTCATCCTGTGCCCCATCCATCTTGGCGAGTACCTTTCGGTTATGTGCACTGTCAATGCGCGCGTACACAGTTTGGTTGCTCTGGGCTTAAAATCAACTTGTGTGCAAAGTAAACCTGGTACGTGCTTACCTGGAGGACATATAATGTCTTCCACAACTTGTTTGCAAGTTCCTCACCTCTCTGCTTGAGGTCATCGCGATCCAAGCCAACGGCAATGAAGTTCTTGTCGTTGAACTTGCTCCAGGCAAGAAAGATCTCCACGAGTGTGTCCTCAAGCGGCTTGAACGCGGCAAACGTGTCGGATGGGAGGTCCTGGATCTGGGCTTCGTGTGCAAACACGGCCATGAATGTGGAAAGCGTCCCGAGTGCTGTCATCAAACGCGCCCACGACTCTCGGCACTGGTCATATTCCTGTTATACGGATAAACAGACAAGAATGCGAAGGATAAACGAGCCACGTACGTCCACAACTTTGATGAGATGCGTAACAATGCCTGCCACAGCTTTGATGACAGGGAGATTCTCGGCAATTTCTGCGGCCTCCTTGAGAATGTCCACGCAGACAGAGGCGTTCTTAGCGTTGATGGCCCCGCTAGTGGCCTTGGCCAGCTTCTGGAGCAGCGCTTTGGCCTTGCCTGACATTGGCGGTGGTACAGCGGGAGGCAGAGGAATCGGAGACGACGTGCTGTTGGCGTGAGAACCAGATGAGCGGTCCGACCGGCGCCATTTCGGCATTGGTACGGAGAGGAACGATTTTGCTGGACTAATGTCAAACCAATTGCCGGGTTATCAATCGAAGACGCACTTTTCTTGTCTTGCCTCCCTTCGGTCTGCTTGGGATGGGTGACGATGGCTATCTCGTCACCCGCGGGGCGGTCGGAGGGCACTGCGGGAGGAGCGCGGCTATCCTGTCGACTCCGCGTGAGCCGATTCAACGAGAAGCGAGCGCGCCCACCGCGCTTGCTTTCAGCGGCATTCGTATCCATGGTTGTGCTGAGTCGTGCTGTGGTCGTCGTGGTTTGCTGTCAAGATGTGCTATCAGACGTTACGGCTGTGTCACACTGATCTCTGGGTTTCTCCCACCATACAGCCACCATCACTGCCTCCGGTCTCGGACGGACGAGACCCCGAGAAAGAATGCTTAAAGCAGACAGAAAAGATGAACTCGAACAGACCCGGCGGGAGCCATCACAAATGGTCCGGTCGTTGGTTCAAGTTCGTTCACAGCTGACGCCTCGGAATATCATTACGATGCGCCATCGCACCATCGACGCGAGAAGGAGAAGAGACGGAGGAAAGAGATTTCATAGTATCATTAGCGCAGTTCACCACACGCTAACAGCAAGTGCGATAAACGATAAAGGCATACTTGACTGGTTCCGAAGATGGTAGACAGCCAGATTCGTCGCAATATCTTTGCTCTCCTCGAGCCCGTCCGCCGCCGGGTCCACGAAGCGCGCGAGTTCGAGATCTACTGTGAGAATAAGCTAAATGCGCGACCAGATTCGCTTACCGCGTATACATACCGCACGGGGCACCGTCGATGATCCTACACGCCCACATCTCCCGGATCCAAAAGCGGGAAGGGAAACGACGCACCTGTACTAGAGCGTCATCCCACAATTGGCCTCCGCATGTCGAGATTTCTATCTCGTCGGGTTTAGCAACCAAGAGGAAGATACAGCGCGAGATTTATTGGACCTGCTCAGGAAGATCAAGGTTGCATGACTCCACGGTAACAGCCCGTGAAAGACAGACGAGAATGCACCTACTCGACAACAGTAGGCCTCCTCGAGACGGTAGCGCTAACTTCCCACCATGCACGGCTGGGTCCAGGATACGGGTTAGGCGTTCGGATAAATTTTCAACATACGCGTACGTCGCGTAGAAAAGGAACGTCTGAGCACTGCCGAATGAGTGAATGGGATCTGGTTTGTCCAAGACGAACCTACCATAATCAACGCCTGCACAATTGCGCGCGAGTTTTTCGCGCCCGCTCAAATGAACGCGCTCGTAAGGCGTTGTGAATCCTGAAAGCAAATTGATGGCACCACAAACAGAGAGCGACATATGTTACTCACCTGGAGCTTTGCGCACAGCACGCCGGGACGAAAAGCTCGCGCGGCGCGTCGAGACAGCGACCTGGTGTAGATAGGTACTCCAAATGAAGTATCGACCCAGGAAATGCATACAAGTCATGCTATCCAGCGAAGCACATCAGTTTTCGGCCAGTGAAACAAACGAAGAAAACATTCACTTTGAACCTTGCGCGTTCTGGCAGGATGACGAGTCGTCATGGCACACATCGTGTAGCACCCCACCGTAGGGCTCACGTTCGATGGCGTACCGCTTCGATGGCGAGGTCCTCGTGAGCTCGAGCCGCACTGCCATGGAGCCAGTCTCTAGGGAGAAAGACTAATTGGGGACCATGACTAGAAGATCCTGACAAGATCAAAAGCAATTGTGTATGTGGAATACGAAACGGCCCAGATGTCAACTAGCGATATAATCGGTTCCAGGAACTTCGAGGGTAGGGACAAACGGCGTACACTGCCAACAGGCTAATCAGTGTGATGGGTCGCCTTTATGCGAGGAGGTCGCGCGAGTCGCAATCGGCAATCGGGTCTGGGAGCAAACTGGACCTATGCCTGTTCGACGAGAGAAACTTGAAGGGCAGGCGTGTCGACTCCGCGCGTGAAACGAATTCGACGGGGACCTATCGCGCCGACTGTGCATATCGTCGTCCTGTGGTCGTCGTCGTTGTGAGAGATCAAGGTACGTCGAAAGGCAAACTCTGATGTGACCCTGATCGGCTTCCTTCCTTCCTCCCACAACAACCACCTTCGATCCGGCATGGAGCTCGGACGCGACAACGCATCGCGCTGCACGACGGGAAGGAAGCAGGAGGGACGATCTGAAGCAGAGCAGACCTTGACGTGGGGTGCGTGATTTTCTTTTCGTTCTTTTCGGATCCTGCAGCGTGAACCACGCATACCTGCACGGCGCGTACGCTCACCACATCCCCCCGTCCTCTCCGCTGCCGCGCGTCCACTCCGCAGTTCTTTCGCGGGCCGACTCATCCATTCTCCATCTCTCTCACAAGACACTGACGCCCGTTTTCATTCTCTAACAGCCCACCAAGGACAATCCCATCCCCTCCCGAGCTTCAACGCAAACACCCCGCGGCGGCGGCAGGACGATGACGGCTTTACGCTTTGTGCCAATACCCACCATAGCCGTCTACTCCTCCCCGCCTTCGCCCAATCGAAACAATCACTCGCCCAATCCCAACAGCTCCTTCCATCGCCTTGACAGAGCATGAACTGGCATACCACACACGTCGGATATGGGAGCCCAATCAGACGTGTGTCCGCTCCTTCTGGGAGCGGCAACATCAGTCGTCAACGCGACGTCGACGGCATAGTGTCATCCGAGGGACGAAACGCACGGATAGGCGCCGGAGAAATGGTATGATGGACGCAGGGAGAGACGAGAATGAACGCCGACAAACGTGGGCATGGTGCGTGCATTCACTCGTTCATGGGGCGATATCCGCGCATCTCTGCGTACGCTTTCCCTAAATCCCCTCTCCTTCCCAGCATCTCATCCACATACTAACATTATCCTTTCCAGCCCCGCTCCCATAACGAACGCGCTTCGAACCAAACACTCGACGGCGGCGCGATTAGGACGACTTTCCCGTCCCGCGGCCGACACCACCACCATCGCCATCCACTATTCTTCTCTGCCTTCGTCCCGGATCTCGCTCCCACCGCCATCGCATTCATAGCGATTGAAGGCGTCACACGCCGGCATCGGGTTCGGACTCAGAAACGACGCGCTCGAATTGGGATTGGCGAGGGCCTTCAACGTACGTTTGTTTTCTTTTCCGTCCGCCATCACTTTTGAACGCGATTTTGACAGGACAGTATCATACGAGGACGGCATGCACGGAAAGGCGACAGAGATGGCAAGGTTTGAGACGAGGTTATCTACCCTGACATACCTGAACGTGAGGGTACGTGTATTTGCTTTCGTTTCGTTTCTCTCGTGCGGCGTGCGCGACGCATATATCCGGTCATTTATACGTACGCTCAACGATTTTTTACTTCGCTGCCCTTCACCGAGTAGCGCATACATCCACTCGCCTCGCAGTCTCCTTTTGCCAGTCATTTGCCTTCTTACCCGTCGTCAACATACTAATCTCATTCTCCTCGCAGCCCTCACCAATCATCGACGCCCTTCACTGCAAACACCCGGCGCCGCGACGAGGACAAATCCCTCGCCTCGGATTAAAGCAAACCGCAATCAGTCCCTCCACCACATTCCGACCTCCAATCCTCGCAGTACGCAGGAGCAGGAAATCCAAACGGAGCCGGCAAACGACCGATGACTTTCTGTGGCAGACAGCCGCGGAGAGTTTATCGACTTTCCACGACGTTCGGCGGGATCAGACCAAGTCGGGAACAAAATTTATTGTGAAGCGGGTTGAGCTACTACCACGACTACGACGGCCCGAGCTACCCCGCCGGCGAAGCATCCACCGCCGCGTCGATCCGACTAGCACCCACAGACCGCGCCAACCAACTACCAGACACCACCCTCCATGGACAAACTACCAGACAGTCACCCACATGGACACGGCAACCGCGGGAACGAAGGACGCGGCAGCAGGAACGGGACCAGGAACGAAAGTTGCCCTTCCGTCGGCTTCAGAGTCAAACACTCCGCGGCGTCGGCAGCAGGACGAGAGGACGACTCTCCTAATCTGGGTCACCAACGCCTTTTCTCTCCCACCGCATCGCACTCCCTCCCCCTCCTCGGACCTCGTCAACGCCCCTCCCCCTCCCTACTCCTCGCTCATCAACACCCGCCCCCCCCCCCCCCCCTCCTTCCCTTCCCTCACCCTCTTTCACTTACGCACGCGCCGGAGCTCTTCCTCCGGCCCCACCACCACCACGCCCTCAAAGCCGCCGGCGTCATCTTCTTCAAGGCCGGCTCCCGCTCGCCGACGCGTTTGAGCCGCGCCTGATTTCAGGATCCGGCATGGGGATATCTCTCTTGTGGGGGGGAGTGGGGGAACAGGGGGAACGGGGGGTGGTGAGGAGGTGTTTGGAGAGAGGAGGTGGGGTGTGCGGGAGGTGTGGGAGAGGAGTTGGGAGGTTGGGGTTGTAGGGGGTGAGGAGCTGACTACTGATTTACCTGCAGCAAGACGCGGCCGGACAACGCGCTCGCCGAGTAGAGAGGAGGAGTATCCGCATCGGGAGGCGCGGTCTAGGCGCTCGAGGTCGAGGATGGAGAGAGAGTTGGAGAGGGCACCGATGTGGAGTCCGTCGAGGGAGAGGCTGTCACGCTCTGTTTCGTCTGCTTCGGGTGAGAGAGGAAGGGGCCGGGATATCCACCGGGGTACAACGTACTCACACAGCGCGAGCCCGAGCGTGCTGCCTGCTACGCCGGTGGACCTCGAGGCCGTGGTTGATGCAAAGGCGTGGGAGGAGAGGGTGGAAATCAATGAGAACAGGCAAGATGTATAAGTGGCAGGATATATTTGACACTCCTGTTCTATGCCGCAGTATCCTTTTCTTTTAGTATTTATCTCCGTAACTTATAATCCTTTCTTTCCCTTTTTGTTGTTCATATTACATCTGTACTGACTACATATTGGAACTCTTTGTATAATGACCTTACGACTGCCTGATTCAAGGTGTGAACCTTTGAGTAAGTGCCAGGCTTGTTGGGATGTGCTATGCTCCCGCAATGAATGGGCCACGTCAAAATATATGCACATACACATACCGCACAACTACTTACTACTCTATGGCATGTTGGCGAAGGAGTCACAGTGAGATAAGTACCAGCTTGATGCGGGCGGGCATGGATTGTTGTCCGGTGAGATCAACTACACCGGGATCCCTCTTTGCTCTCCCGATACACTGCACCATGCTGTGGGGCTCATTTGGCAGAAAAGGGTGGGCTTGACCCATACGACAGGAAAGGATGGCAAAGGATGAGAAATTCTCCACTCGCCCACAATCACCACACTTCCATTTTGTGATCCGGTCCCGGGTGATGCATAGACACACAATCAGCCAGGCGCAGGGGGGGACATGATGGACTGATGCATGTGGAGTTGGCTGGAATGTGGAGGGCGGGGCTTTGGCGGGGAGGGATGAGGAGCTCCTAAAGGATGCAGGGAGGAAGAAAACACTGCAGTCAGGGGCTGGTAAGCCTACAGCACCCCACCAAGGGTAGATGCATGGGCCGGACAAACAAGGATGCCGGCACATGTTATTGTTTTTGAGCGTTAGCTGTATTTAGTCCTACCTTTCATGATGAATTTACAAATACATACCTGTAGAGATTGTCTGACTCATTATCTAGCCAATGTGAGCAGTACATTGCACAAATTCAAATTTTAGTATATATATTTACAATGTAATTGCAAATTGTTCCTAATCTGGGGTTTCTGTCTGTAAGAGCGTCTGCCTTGCTTCAAGTATTTCTGCATCCGCATATTTTTCCAGACAACGGTATATAACTGCAAGATTGGCCATTGTCTCAAGCGTATTGGGGTGATTCTCTCCCAGAATCACCTGTCTTCCTTCAAGCACCTCTTTCTCAAGCACTTCTGCCTTTGCATATTTTTCTTGACAATAGTATGTGAATGCAAGATTGGCCATTATCCTAAGTGTAGCAGGGTGACGCTCTCCCAGAATTACCTTCCTTGCTTCAAGCACCTCTCTCTCAAGTACCTCTGCCTCTGCATATTCTCCTTGATGACAATATGTACTTGCAAGATTGCCCATTGCAGTAATTGTGTTTGGGTGACTCACTCCTAGAATCACCTTGCTTGCATCAAGCACCTCTTTTCCAAGTATCTCTGCTTCTGCATATTTCCCTTGATAATTATATGTACTTGCAAGATTGGCCATTGAACAAAGCGTGTCTGGATGACGCTTTCCCAGAATCACCTTGCGTGCTTCAAGCACTTCTGTCTCAAGTACATCTGTCTCTGCATATTTTCCTTGTTCACAATATGTACTTGCAAGATTGGCCATTGCAGTCAGCGTATCTGGGTGACGCTCTCCCAGAATCACCTTGCATGCTTCAAGCACCTCTCTCTCAAGTACCTCTGCCTCTGCATATTCTCCTTGATGACAATATGTACTTGCAAGATTGCCCATTGCAATAATTGTGTTTGGGTGACTCACTCCTAGAATCACCTTGCTTGCATCAAGCACCTCTTTTCCAAGTATCTCTGCTTCTGCATATTTCCCTTGATAATTATATGTACTTGCAAGACTGGCCATTGAACGAAGCGTGTCTGGATGACGCTTTCCCAGAATCACCTTGCGTGCTTCAAGCACTTCTTTCTCAAGTACATCTGCCTTTGCATATTTTCCTTGTTCACAATATGTACTTGCAAGATTGGCCATTGCAGTCAGCGTATCTGGGTGACGCTCTCCCAGAATCACCTTGCATGCTTCAAGCACCTCTCTCCCAAGTACCTCTGCCTCTGCATATTCTCCTTGATGACGATATGTACTTGCAAGATTGGCCATTGCACTAAGCGTGCCTGGGTGACGCTTTCCCAGAATCACCTTACTTGCTTCAAGCACCTCTCTCTTAAGTACCTCTGCCTCTGCATATTTCCCTTGGTGGTGATATGTAGCTGCAAGATAGGTCATCGCAGTAAGCGTTTTTAGGTTGTCTTTTCCCAGAATCTTTATTTGGACATCTACTATCCGTCGTCGTAGTGATTCCTCTGCAGCCCATTTTCCGGCATCTGTATAAAGCAATGCCAAGGCTTCACATGTATATATCAAACTGATATTGTCCTCCCAACTATGTGTGGCATGTGGAAGAATATATCTTCGAAGAGCATATGAAGTAGATGAGCTATCCCAAGGCATACCACGACTAGATACAATAAGTGCTGTCTGCTTCACTTCAGAATGAGGAAAAGCTATAGTATATAGCACACATTCATGAATGACAGGATGAAATGAAAGTAAATCACTATCCGGTGCATATATACCAAGAGAAAGCTTGATGATCTCATCAACTGCTTCATCAACAGAGCATAGAGCAAACTTTTCTAAATGATCCATCACAATTGTTGAGACTGCTTCATCACCCAAAAGAGCAAGCTCAGAAGAGTTCTCTGCAGCATTGCAAAGCATGGCAATGGGAATATCAGCATAGAGATAGAAAGAGCACAACTGCATGATAAGCTTTGCATTATCTGAAAGTTGCTCAAAGCTAAGAAGGAATGCACCAAGAGTACTTTGTGAATAGCGATCTATGCTCTGTTGTGCTTTAGAGTCAAGAAGCTCTTTGCGACGGTCTTTAAAACGCTTAAGATAGCTTGTAATAGAGCAAGTGGTGTGAGAAGCAATATAACCACCAGCTATGGCAATTGGTAAAGCATGATATGCAAAAGTCTCAACAACGTTTCTGGCAGCTGTATAATCATTGGATTTGGCTCGTGAAAGTAGCATTGTAATTGCAGCATCAGGCTCAAGGTCATGAACAAGAATATCACAATTCTTGGATGCATGCTCACAAATCTCAATATTACGGCTTGTAATGATCACATTGCCATGATTAGAAGAGGGGAGAAAGGGTGATAAATCAAGGGCAGGATCATCTGCATTGTCAAAGATGACAAGCCAGTTCTCTGGAGTACCATTCAAATAGCTGTGGAGAGATTGTTGAAGTTGCTCTGCAACAATCTTGTCTTGCTGTGTAAGTTTTTCACTTGAGCTAGCATTGACAAAGATAACATCAGAGAAGCTATATAATCACAATTAGCTCTGAATCAATGAGTGAAAGAAAATACATACATACCTTGCTTGATTTTCTTTTACAAATTTTGTCACTATCTGTGTCTTCCCCGTGCCACCTTTTGCCACCAATGTTGCCACACGCCTTTTCTTCTCAGGCTCCACCAGTGCTCCTCTCACCCGTTCAATGATAACCTCATCATCAACAGATTCATCCAACTTCCAGGATTGTCCCGGTGACGCAGACATCTCCAAGGTCTGATCTGTGCCACATAATAATATGCAAAGCTCAAGAGAGCGTGGAAGACAGGCAAGAAAATTCCTGTCCATGATGTTGGTAACAATGAGCAGAAGCCCAGGCCTTGAACAAATAGCAGAGCGGGCAGGACCAAGTTCAGCTGCACCACTGAACAGCTTGAGATCTGCCTCAAGACGCTCCTTGGAGCTTGCATTCACATAGTGAACACCTGAGAAGCTGGTCGTGAAGAATGAGATTTGGCACACTGAGAGAATACACTACATACCACATTCCACATTCTCTGACAAACATATTGAGAATAGACTCCATACGGGATGAGGACGCCTCTCCTCCAAGGAGCGTCACCACACGCGAGGAGAAGATGCCTGTGAGCCGCAGAAGCATGTCATCTCGCCCCTCAAAGTACTCTGAGGGAGATGGGCATGGAAGGAGGCCGAGCGGTTGAGTAGTATGACAAGAAGTCACTGTTGTACTCATCCACACATGTATGTCGCGGATCATCTTGGTCTGCTCGTCCTGTGCCCCATCCATCTTGGCAAGTACCTTTCGGTTATGTGCACTGTCAATGCGCGCGTACACAGTTTGGTTACTCTGGCCTCAAAATCAACTCATGTGCACAGCAAACCCAATATGTGCTTACCTGGAGGACATACAATGTCTTCCACAACTTGTTTGTGAGTTCGTCACCTCTCTGCTTGAAATCATCGCGATCCAAGCCGACGGCAATGAAGTTCTTGTCGTTGAACTTGCTCCAGGCGAGAAAGATCTCCACAAGCGTGTCCTCAAGCGGCTTGAATGCGGCAAACGTGTCAGATGGGAGGTCCTGGATCTGGGCTTCATGTGCAAACACGGCCATGAATGTAGAAAGCGTCCCGAGCGCTGTCATCAAGCGCGCCCACGACTCGCGGCACTCTTGGTATTCCTGCAGATGAATTAATACGGAATCAGAGGCAACGATGCAAAGAATAAACGAGCCACGTACGTCCACAACTTTGATGAGATGCGTAACAATGCCTGCCACTGCCTTGATGACGGGGAGATTCTCGGCAATCTCAGCCGCCTCTTTAAGGACGTTCACGCAGACGGCGGCATTGTCGACGTTGATGACGCCACTGGTTGCCTTAGCCAGCTTCTGGAGCATCGCTTTGGCTTTGTCTGAGACTGACGGTTGACTGGCGGACGGCGCCGGGACAGCGCTCGATGGCGCCGGGTGAGCGGTAGATGACGCCGGGTGAGCGGTCGATGGCGCCGGGTGAGAGGTCGATGGCAACGATTCAGTGGCAGATGCTGGAGACAGCGAGGCGGGCATCAATGGAGCGAATGTGCCCCCCGGAGTCTGCTGTTGGAGGATCGGAGAAGGGGAAGGCGAGGCGGCGGGAGATGCAGATGGCAAGGGGATGGGAGACGAGATCGGCAAAGGGATGGGAGACGAGAACGGCATAGGGCCGGACAACGGAGCCGGCGACGAGGTGGAAGATGGAGGAGACATAGCGTTGGGAGACGGAGATGGCATGATGACGGGAGACGGAGATCGTGAAAGGCTGGGAGACGAGAGCAGCATAGGGTTGGGAGACGGAGACAGCATAGGGTTGGGAGACGGAGAAGGCGAATGGTTCGAAGCGGGAGACGGAGACAGCATAGGGATAACAGAAGAAAGGTTGGAAGACGGAGATGGAACGGGGTCGGGAGACGGAGACGGAATATGGGTGAGAGAGGTGGTACTGAAAGACGGGGCTGACAAAGAGCCGTGAGACGGAGACGGAGACGGGTTGGTAGAGCGAGATGAGCGGGCTGGCCGCTTCATTTTCGATTTGAGGCGAGAGAAGACAGAAGGTGCTGATTGAATATCAGACAGCAATTGCTGGAAGACGGAGAGAGAGGCAAACCTTTCTTATCTGTCTCCCCTTTGGCCTGGGCAGGAGGGACGACGACATCGTCCGATTGGCGTTCAGAAAGTGCTGTGGAAGGAGCAGGGCTCTTCGATCGACTCCGCACATTCAACGAGAGACGATCGCGCCAACCGCGCTTGCGTTCTGCAGTATTGCTGTCCATGGTCGTTCTGTGGTTGTGACTGTTCGGTATCAAGGAGTGTCGAAGCGTGTGTTCCACGCTGTCTCCGGCAATCCTGGGTCCGTGTATTGATTGATTGACAGAATGTAACACGCTGATGTCACACTGATCCTTTCCTCCACCATCGGCAACTTTTGCCCCGCTTTCGCCGTTATCACGCAAAGGTAGGCTTCAAGGTGCGTGATATTGTTTTCTCTTCATTCATTCCGTGCGGCGTGAGCGACGCATACTATCTGCGCTGTCGCTCACAGCATTCTCCAATCATCTCCGCTGTAGAGGCGTCCATTCTTTCTGACACACAGCACGCTGACGCCCGTGCGCTTCCTCTCACAGGCCACCACCAATTCCAATCTGTGCCGCGCATCACCCCAAATGTCCGCGGCGACGGCAGGACGGGGACTGTCTTGTCAGCAAGCCGCCTCCTCCGCCGTCTACCGTTCCTCGACCTTCACCCAATCGAAACAACTCTCGCAGACGCCTCCCAGGTACCGACAGCTGCTACCCTCGCATTTACAGAACACGAACCGGCCCATGACACGTCGGAAATGGTGCCGCACAGCGTGCGTTCGCTTGTTTCCTTTCTGCCATCATCTCTCAACGCGACCCATCATCTCCGGACGCGACCCCAAAAGCACAATAACATCCGAGAGACGAAACCTACGGAGATGCGCCACGAAGCAATGGAAGACAGAAGCATAGGGTGCGTGTATTTTCTTTGATTTCGTTTCTCGCGGGCGGAGGCGACTCATACCGCAACTCTTATCTCCCTCGTTCGCTCGACGCTCTCCTCTCTCTGTTCTCTCCAGACTCCTCACCGACGCCTCTTCCCTCGTTCCTCCTCCCCCTCCCATCTCATCTCATCGCACTCCCTCCCCTTCCTCGGACCTCGTCAACGCCCCTCGCCCCCCTACTCCTCCCGTATCCAGCTCTCCCGCTCTCACTCGCTTCTTTCCCTTCCCTCACCCTACCTCCTTCTCACTCTCCTCCCCAGGAAGATGGCTATCAAGAATACAATCTCCCTTACGACCTGCACCAGTAGCACAATTCTGGACAGCGGCGTGTCCGGCCCGCGAACCTTCGTGCAACAGATTCGATAAGCGCGTACAATTGGAGGGCGTCTGTGGAATTGTGCACGATCGTTATGTGAGTCGATTAGTGTTCTGTGATGGATAGGGTGATGTCTTGATGTGGCGCTCGACGTTCGACCGGTCTCTAACTCTCCACTCTCTCACTCGCTCTCTCCTCCTCGCTTGTAGTATTATGTTCTTCAAGTTGTAGCTTGCAACACTATGAAGAGCATGGAACCGGGCCATAGGGACATTCATCCGAACGTTAGTCAAGGCACGACTCTGAGGAACGAAAATGTACACACCAGTCTCTGCAAGCACGAGAGTATAAAGTGGGGGGAATTTTATGAATAACGAAAGTAAGGCGACCGTGTCCTCTATTGTTAGTAAGTCCTGACGCGACCATTGTACGCAGCGGTTACGCAGGTGTCCGCTTGTTCCCTGAAAGAGCTCTATGAAATTACCAATAGGCCCCGACGCGATCGTCGGCGATCCATCCGCATCACGTACTTGACGCGTCCGTGCCGCCCAATATTGGTAGAGAGTCAGTTGTGGTGTATTAGAATCAGTGCGCTTTTGTACAGAGAGAAATTGATGAGATATTTTATCCTGCCGTCGGCGCGGGCATGACCGCCAGCGTGGGATAACCAGATGCCAACCAAGCCGTTAGTATTGAGTTGCTCTTTCCCATCACCAGCGCCTGCACTTTCCTTTCTTTTCGATGATTACGACCCTTTTCTCCCTTCTGGGCTTGGCGACGTCCGTGCTGGCGCAGAACACGGGCGCGGACATCGTGTACGACCGCCAGCACAACATCACTTCTCTAACGGGGACGTGGTCCACGGGCGCTATGCATGTCATTACGGGACCGGTGCGTCTTCTCTTGGCTGGGCCGTATGATGTTGGAGTCTGACGACGTACAGGGCTTTGCAAATCCGGCTCAAGAGCGCTTCACATACCCCTCCACCGCGGGCGTATCTGTCTCCTTGTGGGTCCTGCGCTCCTGGTCCTTCTCTAGGCACTAATTCCATGTGACGATAGCACCGATGACGGCTGGTACGAATACGCCCAATATTCCTTCGTCTCCAACGCCACCGACCCAACCTGCATAACCGGCTACCTCCTCTGGCAGCACGGGCACTTCACCAACGAGCTCAACGGCACCATGTTCCTCTTCCCCAACGGCGACGGATACCAGCAGGTCCAGAAGTCCTGCGCCGCGGTGTCCAACCTCATAGAGGGAAACAACGACACCATTGTCGTGAACTGGTGGACCATCGCGCAGAGCACGGACCAGGGATACGTGCTGACGATGCAGAAGTTTGACGGCACGTATTATGCGCCGTTCAAGCAGTACTCGACGAGCCCGAATATGCTGCCGCTACAGCAGTTGAGGAGTGTGACTCAGCCCGCGGACACCTCGATTGGAGCAAGGGGGGAACCGTTGAGAGTGAGGAGTGACGCGCAGGCCACAATGGTGGGCCCGACCTCGTTGACCATGGCGCTGATCTCTGTGGTGAGCGCGCTCGTGCTCCACGTCTAATTTTATCACGGCCTATCATACGATACTCGCTTGCTTCTTGTTGTTGTACATCATACACTGATACGACGTAGATCTGCTGTTGTGTTTATACATACTGTCACCTACTATTGTTTCAAATCATTTGTCGGATTACGATCTCAGTATTCTGGAAAGGGCCTTGCTGAATCGCAAACCTTTCTAGTCGCGTTGATTTTACAGCGTATGTGAAGGCCCGACTGGTCTGTGGGACGCGAAAGTTTGCTTGACTATCCTGTTATGGGTCACTATCGCATGCCCATCTTGTTTCTCCCGTTTCTAACGAGTCTTCGGACGACGAAAATCCCCTGCGCCTCATACATAGTGACAAGACGAACGAAAACCAGTTAAGGCAGTGGAAAGAAAGAAGATACAACGAGTAATGCCGAAAGAAATACACGGTGTACTGAGCCAATTAGGAACCACAAGTACAGGAGCAGGATACAAGACAACGTACCTGATAGAAATAGAGGCTGTTATTATCATGAGAGCATTCACGAGCGATTCTGGAGCATGAGACCATTACTCAATGTTCAATCAAGAGCAGAGCGTACTAGCTGTTCTTCGGCCAAGGCTCTAGTTCGAAGTGTGCAGGTATCTCTTCCCAGAGCTGATCATACGCAAGGCGCTCTCTGTCCTTCCACCAAGAAAAGCACTCAGCACATATTCTCTCCTCGTCATCATCGCCCATTTCAGTCAAGACAGTATAATCGGCAGAGATCCCACATGGGTGGAGGAAGAGGTCGATGTGGGGTTGACCACAGATGCGCGCAGTGTTGCCCATGATCCTCATGAACGCACGGCGGCATGAATCGGAATCAAACTCGCAGTCCTCCCAGTCGTAGGTGGTCACATGCTTCTGCGCGACTCTCCCGACCTCCCCTTGTATGCGCGAGCGGCCGCGGAGGAGCCGGCGCTCATCCTCGCGGGACAGATGCTCGAGACGCTCGTCTGTGAGTTCGAGAGTCGCGGCGACGTAAAATGCCGCAGGGAGAAAAGACGATATGTCGTTTTCCCTCGCTGTTTGTATGGCTAGGAAGGCGCTTTCGCGACCGAGTGGTAGGGTGCCGGGGGAGCAGGAACCGAGTGGCTCGGGGACAAGTGCGAGTCCTTTCAGGAGCAAGTCGCGTCGGGAGGGAAATATGTGTTCGAGGTGGCGAATGACGTCTGCGCGAATGGTTTGACAGAGATATTTTGTGGCCATGCGGAGGATGCACGCGAGGTGATCGACGGGCGTGCGAGTCGTACCCGGAAAGAAATACCTGGGAAGAAATCCCCTGTCAGAGATGTGCGCAGTCCAGATAAAGCCACTGACCCGATGGTATACAAAACGTGAAGAAAATGCGTCAAATCGTCAGTGGAGTCCGTCAAAACAAGTCTCTGCTCCGTCTCCAAGGTGGGTACTCCGAGCTTGAACACGTCGCGAAAGAACTCGGAATTCCGCGTGAGGACGCCGCGGTGGACGCGAAATGCCCTTTTTGCGGCGCTGATGAGAATGATGTTTCCATCCTCGAACCAGAAGTCGGTGTCTTCTGTATTGTATTGCTGCGAGTCTTCATCGTCGGAAATGCGCACGCGTTTGGAGGGACGTTGGGGTTCGTCGGGTGTTTGCTCCATCTAGAAGTAAAATCGCGGTGGTAGTCGTGGACAGAGAGCTGTCACGATCACGAGACCAAAGGCGGTTTCAGTGACGCCACTGTCAGACTCATTGTACTCGCCATCTGCAACAGAAATAACCCGTTCGAAGAGTCGTGAGGCAAACACACGCTTGAGGCTTGAAGATTACAACGCATGTTCATGGGCTCGCAAAGCAAGAAGATACCGGCTTGAGACGAAAACAAAAGCTGGAATTCGTTGGCTAATACACCAGAGCACACGCTAAACGGACTGGGAGGTGCATAAAAGGGTGCCCAAGGACATAAATGATGTACTTATCACAGCCGCCTCGATACGAGAGAAAAAAACTACTGTTTAGGCCAAGGCTCCAGATCAAACATACGCGGAATCATTTTCCACACAACATCGTAGCCATGGATTTCCGCCCTTTTCCATTCCTGGTAGCACCCTCTGCACATCTGACCTCCTTCATCCCCCTCATCCAATCGCCATTCCTGTCTTTGATGTATCTCCGGAAGCAAGAACAGATCGAGTCCGCAACCAAGGCCGGTGACTGGTACCAGACCTGTGATGGACAGCAGCGCGTCCCAGCGAGCCTGTCTGCATGGATCGGGGTCGTCAGCTTCACAATCGTGCCAGCCACTAGTAGAGAGATGTCCCCAGGCAATTGAGTGTGCATTTTCGAGTAATTTGATGCGTCCGAGGAGAAGGCGGCGTTCATCCTCCCGGGACAGCTGGGAAAGAAGAGGCGGTGTCGGGTTCACCGTCGCGGCCGTATAAAAGGCGGCCGGGAGGATGGAAGATATGCCATTCTCTCTGGCTATGCTAATGGCCAGGAAGGCATCCTCTCGCCGCCGACGATGTACGTCACGGGGGCTGCCAGAGAGAAGTTCCAGCCCCTTCACGAGGAGATCGCGGCGAGAGGGGAAAATTCTCTCGAGATGGCGGATCACGTCAGCGCGGAGTGACTGGCAAAGGTATTTGGTTGCTAGCTGAAGGATACACGCGAGCTGATTGAGGGGAGTGGAAGACGCGCCAGGATAAAAGTATCTATGATGCCGGTTAAGGCAAGTAGGGAGACAGAACGCGAGTACCCACCCGACGGTATAAAAAACATGCAAAAATAGCCTCAACTCGTCAGTGGAGTCGGTCAGCGGAAGCTTGGTGCATTCCTTCTCCATGGGAGAAGGCTCCGGGACACCGAGTTGAAACATATCGCGAAAAAACTCGGAATTCTTCGTGAGGATGCCGCGGTGGACGCGGAATGCGGTTTTTTGTGCGCTGATGAGAATGATGTTTCCGTCGTCGAACCAGAAGTCGGAGGATTGCGTATCGTATTGGGTGCCATCTTGATCTGAGAAGCGCGGGCGCTTGGGGGGCCGTGGCCCGTCTTCAGGTGCCTGCTCCATGCCGATACACTGACAGTGTCAGTAGGTGGCGGTTGCAGAAAGAGTTGTTGCGGTCACGAGATCTTGAGATGATGAATTATGTAATGTCCGCATTTCAATCCTTCAAATTCTGGTTTGGCTGATTCAGACGCGGTTTGAGTACTGAGTAATTGGCTGAGTATATACATCGAGCAACGAGTAAATATTTCACGCCACTGGACTTCCCAACTCTCACAATACAAGAAAAACAAACATGCTACAAAGCAAATGCTAGCATTGAGTGAGGACGACTGAAAGTTAAGAATTCCTGTCTCTAAACAGCAGACACCAATCATTTTTCCGGCCAGACATCTAAGCCAAAACACGCAGGAAGATCAGCCCAAGCATCGTCATAAGCCGCCTTCTCGGCATGCTCTCACTCGTCAAAGCACTCTTTGCACAATGATCCGTCTGGTTCCTCCTCTGCGGCGGCCACTTGGTTCGCAAATTCCTCGTGCGGCATCAAATTGAGCCCGGCAGCCTGTGGACCATCAGGTGCTCTGACAGTCCCGATCCTCGCACCCGCCTTGTTCAATGTCCCAGTTAAGAATGTGCTGCCAGGCCACCTCAAATGGCATCACCGAAAGCTTCTGACGGCCAACCATCAAACGACCTCTATCGTCCAAAGACAAGGCAGGTTTCAAATTGACATAGATCTGGGGCGGTATGTTGGCGGCGTAGTAAAAGGCCACCGGCAGAATTTCGGGTACGGCGTTCTCGCGTGCCATACGGATAGCGAGGACGCCATGGTTCTGTACATTTCACTGTAGAACAAGAGGGGGTTGGGGATTGAAACATAGTGTCTCCTTTGACTTTTGGGGGGGGGGGGGGGTAGATGAGGTACAGGTGCTTGATGATCTCCGCACAAAGACTCTGGCATAGGTATTTTGTCGCCATGAAAAGCATTCCGGATGACTGCTTGTACGGAGTGCACGTGCCGGTTTTGAAGTAGCTATGAAGAGATTGCTTGGTACATGATTGGGCGGGGAATGATAGACGTACTTGGGGATATTGAGGTATTGCAGAAAATACAGCAAATCATCGCTATGGTCGGTTACGAGAAGAACAAGCACCGAAGGATTGTCTGCATTGGAGACTTCACTCTCTGCTTCGGGGCGCCCAAGTTTCAACATGTCCTTGAAGAAGTCGGACTGCATTGCCAGAACACTGCGATGGACTTTGAACGCTTTGGACTGTGCACTAACGAGGATGATGTTGCCGTCGTCCAACCAAAGAGCAGTGCTACAAGTGTAAGGAGTGTTTCCCACATCATCGGTCCTTTGGCGTTTAGAGGCACACATATCTTCGTCGACCTGGCTTTTAAATATTGTTGACCGAATGCGGTCAATCGCCGAAAGAAATTGAAAAAGACAAGAAATTCAATAAATTCATTCTAGTGAGAGCTTGGCATATATTGCTTCCATACATGTAGTAAATAGCTGTATAGACATACTAGAGAGTTGGGTGGCACGAGGAAGGTCCGTTGGGGTCCCAAAAGAAGTGAATAGTCCACGACGCGCGTTGATGCAACTCTGTTGTTTGAGCTTGCTTAGGGCTACCACCGGGCACTTCCCAGCTTGGATCAAGCCCCTTTACATTGTATATCAGTTTACCGAGGTCGTGGAGGCGTGGTGGGTATGCTAGCTGGCATTTCAAGAACATGGCAGGATGTACTGGACGCGAGCATGCATCATGGCCTGTTCAACCACTCTCCGTGTGCTGCAATACCTCTAGAGTTACTTGTAGAAGCCATGGGTGAGTCCTCAGATAGTCACGGAGGTACATGAGATATTCACGGAGGTACTGAGCCGGTGCTCATGCGTGGCATTGGCCAGAATGACGGTCCAAAGGTACGATACCTAACTCATGCAAAAACAGGGAAACAAGCCTGTCTAAGCTAGGCCCAGACATGGCCTTGAGGTTTCTAAGCACAATCATGCATCAAGATCGTCGGAGACAGTGGCGGTAAGCAGTGAATGAATTTATTGAATTTCTCGCATTTTTCAATTTCTTTCGGCAATCGACCGCATTTGATCAACAATATTTAAAAGCCCTGTACCCCAAAAACGTCGGCAAAACAGCTGTCTATATTGCGGGTCAACGACACATGCGTCATCAAGATCCCGGATCCCGGACCCCATTTTGATGCGTAAAGTAGTCGGTATGCTCAGTGCTGTTGGCCGCGTGTTGAGCACCATTTCTAGTCAACGTCTTGTTTGGTCTTCTCTGATCTGGACTCATACTTATATCTGTGAAGTTTTGAATCGTAAATGCTCTGATGTATATTACATTGGTGGATGTGCTTTAGATGTCATTGGTAGATATAGAAACGGAAGCAACTTGATTGTCCATCAGGCTAGAAATCTCAGGACTCTAGGACTTGGTTGGCACAACATCCTTCATATTGCGGATAGTCATGACCTTGTCACCAGCTGCGTCCCGATGGTACTCAATATCTAGAACGGGTCTTTGGTCAACTCGAAGTCCAAGAATTGCGGGTAGAATCGTACGGACCCCCGAGTGCCTGTTGTTCATAACTCTGTCGAACAGAAGGCATGTCAAGGTCAAAGAGTCCATACAAAAACAGCTCCCTGACAGATGGTCTGGACTCCGGGTAGGATATCAAGAGCTACAAGTTCTCATCAGTTCTTAGAACTACACGGCAAGTGCTTGCAGAACAACTAGCCTTGTCAAATAACAAGTCATGAACCTGATATCACCTTCAAGCTGAGTCTGCCTGCATCTCAGTCGAGCTCTCTCTGAGGTCGATCAAAAGTTGTGAGTTGATCGGACAAAAGCGTAAGTTGAGGTGTTCCTGAAGGTCTGTTAGAGCATCTGAATTGCTACTGGATTACTTTAAGGACCTTCCAGTTGGGGGAGATTGACCTTGTCACTAGGAACCACAGTACGACACCAAAAGCGTACAAGTCAAACCCAGATGATTGCTTTGTCATCTGGTGGTAGATGCCACTGGAAGAGAAATAGGTGATGCGTACATGGCCGTGGTCAAGCATGATGCTCTCTATCTTGAGATTGCCATGCACAATGTTCCGTGAGTGAAGAGCATCAAGTCCAAGAAGCTGACAGCCACATCCGCAATCCCGTCAACACGTGTATCACCCATCCACAACGTCAACACTTACAATTTCGGTGGAGATGTGTTGCATCCTCTCAAAGTGAAACGGATCCTCTGATCTGGTCAGATAGTCTCCAAGAGTCATCTGGTACGGAGTCTGTATGCACAGGTCAGTGTGGCGCCACAACACGGCACTGTTGGCTCACCGTGACCATGCAAGCAATCTTCTTGATCTTGGAATCTTTGTGGCACCTGTGCCAGGTAGTGAAAATGCATTCGACGAGAAATGGGGAGCATCCACGGATGCGTTTGAGGATCTCAATCTCGAGACGTGCCCTTTGAAGGAGTTTCTTCCGGCTTTCAATCTCGAGCTTGCGCTTGGAAGAGGGGGGTACGGGGACGGGGATGAGCTTCACGATGCCTTTAAGCTGCCCAAACGAGACGTCCCCGACAGCGGCATACATTGCTTTCGGCCGGACATCGAGAGTGTAGGGCCGATGCTTGTCTTTGCTTGGTAGGGAGATTTGGAAAGGCGCGATATCATAGTTGGACCAAAACATGTCAGCGAGAAGGAAGTGGCGTGGGAGTGGGGGTGGTGGTGAGAGGAGAAACAGTAGAGATACTCACGACCGTTGAAGTATTTGCACCCACAAAATAACAATTGTTCTATATCCGTCAAACTGATCAGCTAAGGATCTTCAATGGCTGGATCACTCCCACAGCAGACGGAGAGCTTTCGTCATGGAGACTAAAAGCTCCGTGAACGCGGGTGGTCCAAGCAATCGCAGAGCATGTCCGATTGCTACCTGTAGCACGGACGGCGGGTACACCTGACGAGCATCACCCAAAGATCTTGGGACGAAGACTAGTGCGATGTAATTCATGAAAGTGTGACATAGATAGTAAGAGAGTAGCAGCTACAGCTAAGAGACTTACGAAGTGGGCAAACGATGAGGAGGTCGCGCGGCTACTACGAGCGTCAGCATCGGGCGGGACAAAGAAGGAGAGAGGCTCAATTTGGAAATGGAACTCTACACAGAAGGACGCCCAGAGATCGGTTTGAACGTAGACAGAAGTGAGTACTTGCGTAGTGGGAGGCAGTAAGACGCGTCAACGACTGCCATGAATGACCGGGAGTGAGGTCCGGATATCCGATCCGAGGCTTGTCTGATGCCATATCATTGATTGGGCGGGCGTTGCGCCACCTACAGGGTGCATTTGCTACTTGCGCTATACCAGAGCTACTTTTCATTATTCTACCTTATTCTTTCTCATCCTTTCTACCGCCTCCTTCAATTCACCAGTCCGCCTCAACGTGTCCGAAATCGTATTAACATGATCCGGCTTCCATCCATCCGGCAACCGCTCCTCTCCCAAGAACGTCCGTAGCACGGAGAGACGGACATTCCTCCCTGGCCGTTCATCTTGCCCGAGCTTCCCGAATACCTCAAGCAGTGACGCAGCTTCCACATTAGGGAAAATTTCCCGAAGGGAGCCGAGCGGCGGGGAGCTCCGCTCGCGGCGGATCCGCATGCGGGCAAAGTCCTCGACGCCGGAGATGGGGTCTGGAGCCTCACTCTGAATGTCACCCGCCAGCGCGTCAACGAGGTCATCCTGTACCTCAATAGGCGCGAATCGATGTCCTCGTGGCGTGTCTAGATGGACGAGCGAGGCATCGTGCTCTATTCGGTTGTGGCGACCAAACTTGAAGAGGTCGGCAGACCAGAGGTGGCCGATTGCGAGCATCCCGAGGATGCTGAGCAGGGCGGCAAGCGACGTGGAGAGGCCGTAGCATGCGCGCAAGCCGGTGATGAGGTTGGATATCGTCACTTTGCGACCGTCGCGCTGGCTATAGAGGAGTGTGAGACGGCGGTGCATTACAGAAAGAGGAGAGGCCTACATGTATCCGTGGTTCGCCATTGTATTCAACCCAGGACAAACTGTGCGACTGTCCCCAGGACGTGGTGGAATAAAGTCATGGCCGTTGAGGTCGTGCTGCCTCGGAGTGGGTGAGAAAGGAATGGGTTTCATGATGATGGTTAGTGGCAGAGGGGCATAGAGTGCCTCTTATACCGTCCAAGTAAGTGTCACCCGGCCCAAACTCACTGCAGCCGAAGATTACCATCAAATAATGCTCCTGAGCGCTGTGACGTCTGATCCGTTCCTCCCCAGCTCAATCACGATTCTGAATAGCGCCCATGCACAAAATCAGCATAGAGGGCCTCTTATACCGTCCAAGTCTGTTTCACCCAAGTACACTGCAGCCAGAGACTACTATCAAAGAATGCTCCTTCGATTTCGGTTCCGTGAGCGCTGTGGCGTCTAATCCGTTCATCCCCGCTCAATCTTGATTTTGAATAGCGGCCATACACAGTGAGTCCACCTGGGATAAATACTGTGAGTTGAACGGTCTGGAAGTAACATGTGACGATCAACACTTGCGCTCACCAAGACCTTGTCCTGCTACAAGACGCCCTTATAGAGTGTGACTTGTTCTCGACACCGAGGTGTGGCACATCAACGCTTGCCTTGTCCTGCCCCGCCCCTTACAAATAGAGACCATTGTGTATTTCCTTCTCGCGACAGCGCTATAGGGCGTGCTGCCTGTGATTTCCCGTACCCTGCATCAGTTGTGAGGCGTCATTTAATGATCTACCCGCCGGATCAGGCTTCCTTGATGAGGAGGGATTGGAAAATCAAACGCGTTGATGGGAAGGACTGCGATCGTGTAACGTCGCGTGAAGCAAAACAGTTCTGAAATTGCAGTCAAGAAAAGGGTAATAGTAGTACAAACAGTTCAACTGCAATAGAGAGCAAGATGAGAGCACGGGATAAATACGAAGGGTACAGATAAAATCAAACAGAAGGCGCCTTGTCGTCTTTGTCTTCCTTTTCTTTCACAAGCGTGGGTGGCGGGGACCACTGCCGCTCCTGGACGCCGTTCCAGTCTGACCTGGGCGGGGATGGGTCCCGGGAGTACGAGTGCGGGGTATAGGGCCGCTTGTCGACGGTGGAGAAGGGCGGGAGTGTCGGGCCGGCGTACATGCCTGGGGGCGGCGGCGGCGGCGGGAGCGGATGGGAGAGCGAGGGCGGGGTATTGTGGGACGGCGGGGTGCGCATGGGCATGTGCGGGGACGCGTGGTGGTACTCTGCGCGCTGTGCGAGGGCGCTGCCTGCGAGCGGGCCGCGCTTGTGCGGGAACTGCTCGGGGCGCGGGCGGGAGTGGGTGCGCTCGAAGAGGCCGCACTTGTTGCAGAGGACCTTGCCGGGCGAGAGGTTGGAGCGGCGCCACGTGGAGGTGTCGGTGGTGCAGCAGTTGAAGCACCTGCGGCGGACGCGGTCCGACAGTTTTGTGGATGCGTCCTCGGTGTACACGATCGACGACGGGTGCGGCGGCGGCGGGTATGCCGCGGGGTGCGCGTGGTGCATGTGGTGCAGAGACGACGGGTGCGAGGACGGCAGGTCGTAGTAGCCGTGGGGAGCGTGGTGCGGAGGCGGCGCTGGGTATGGCTGGTAGGACGAGGGCGGCGGGTAGTACGGCGGCGGCGTGCGTGGCCCGCCGAGCGTCGCGATGGGCGGCGGGGACGGACGCCGGCGCGGGTATGGTTCGACGCGGTGCGGCATTGTTTGTGGCGTCTGATAGCTTGGTGGGTATGGATTTGACGCTGGCTTCTAGGACAGGCGTCAGAAAAGATGGGCAAGGCTGGGAACGGGACTCACCACAAGCGCTGGGTCGATTGCTGTTGCGTGCTGCTTGCCGGGGGCGTCGTTGTGGCGCGAAGTGGGCCGCTCGTCGTCGTGCTCGTGCTCGACGTCGTCGCTGGTGTCGCTGCGGGGCAGATCCTGGGCGGCTGGCTGGGTGTGGTCTCTCATCTGGATCAAAGCCAAAGTATAAGAACAATTCAGCGAGCGGACCTGGGCATCAGCGTATCACGGATCAGCAGCCAACGCCTCTGCCTTTGATGTGAACAAACCACGGCGATGCACGCGCTCGGTTTGGTTTGCGCGAAAATAATTCCAGCTCCGCCACCCAGGGCTCGGCCGCAATCTCCGTCCCAGATCCCAACTCCTCCATCAGCCGTGCCCTGTATATCATTTGTTGCTGTGGTTCGGCAGTCCCACCGTTCGACGCGCAGGCTCTGTGCTTTCTCTGCTGGTCAAGCACCTTCCCCAAAAATACCCCTAACTGCTGTTCCATCTCGTCTGCGTACCTGGGCGCTTGTCCCGTGAGAGCCCTCGTCCACATAACATCACTATGCATTCTTTCCTCTGGTTCCATTCATGCTTCTCTGGGTGCGGTGTCATCATTCCCGCCGTACCCACAAGATGATCCTGTCCATTCCTTCACACTTCCCAACGCGAAGGTGGACAGCCAACAGATTTCGGCCTCTGATGGGTGATTGTGCGACACCCTTCCCGTACCATACTCCCCTCCCCTTCTGTGTCCGTCTTCTCGGAATTCTCCGTTTTCCGTCCGTATTCATTTCCACCACTTTCTGGGGTACTCGAGGTCCGTCCCCACTTCAATTACTTACACACGCTCAATCCTTCCTCTGCCCATCGACCCACCCGGCCCAACATCCGAAACCCGGCTCTCGGACTCCCATTCAATTCTCAACAGCAGTGCCACATACAGCTCAAGGTTTGTCGCCATGTGGTGACTCGTCGCGGGTCATTGATGATATGATTGTTGATGGTGCTTATGCTTTAGCTCCGGTTTACGTGCTCTCAGTATACGTCAATGACCTTCATTCATTAGGTCCAGGGGCTGGAAGAGATAGACGCGTCTGGTATCATCTCCCTGTGCTGTAAACGTACAAGACGTCCGTGCATCATATCACCACCGCGCATCCATCCATCCCCCCCTCCCAAATCAGGATTTACGGTCACGTCCCCACGCGCATAGCCTTTCTGATTGTGTCGCGTCCTTTTGAGCTTCTTGTCTCGTCTCTCGGTATTCGCATGCACCGTGTTTTGTCCCAATATAGTATCCGTTTCGGGGTCCGGTCTCCGGGCAGGGCATCCCTCCGAAGCGAGTACGACGTCCACCCTTCCCATCTCAATATCCAAGGTAATAGTATCTTTCAAGCCCTCGATGATCATGGTGATAATGATAATCATATCATAAACAGATCGTTTCGAATACCGAGTCCTGCTCTAGCGAGCTCCGCCCTCGTATGCGTGTACTCGCCAAAAGCCCAAGGGCGGGCCCGAGCCTCAACGCGCCACCATCCCCGCTTCCGTTCATTCCAGCATCCGCGCCCACGCCAATCCTACCGGCCTCACTAACAATGACATGAGGATAATCAGGATTTGCGCGCGAGTGCACAATCATCACCCCCGGATTTACCATCATATCCTGTGTACTGATCGTGTCGCGTCTGCAGCTCTCGCGCTTATCTCCTGGTCCCTCGCGCTTATTCCAACCTTGTGTCCTCCGGAGTGCTAGTCCTGTGCTCCACAATATCTCCTCACCCGAGGGCATCGTGCCCGCAGTGGGAGCGCGGCACGTCCTCCTTCTGCTAGTATTAGGTCTGTACCTCTCCGAGGCCGCCTGTCTCTGTGTAAACGACTGATCCAACAGACGAACGAGCTGATGTTCTCCCGAAATCATCAGCTCGCCCGCGTCCGATCAGCATCAAGCGAAGCTCACTCATAGCATCCCGGTGGGTTGATCATCATCATCATCATGTCTCAACTCGACTCGTACTCCCTCTTGGACGTTTCTTCCCAGTACGTGCATCCTGTCGTCCTTTGTTCTGTTAGCATTTGACTCATTCAAGCAGGAACGCAGGCGGTCCTACTACCAGTAGCTCTACAGCTCCAATTACTTTCCCAGATCAATTTGTTGACCATCAGAGATTTACGCTCACTGCCTCCTGGTCCTGGACGATGGACAGCCGTGATGGATATGCTTCCCGCAGGACGGTATACTTCCCGCTCGTACCTTTCCCTTAATTAACAGTTGTCAGTCAGTCGGCAAGTCTATGCGGGTTTGTACCCGAATACCTCCTGTATACCCACATTCTGTCGCAACGGCGAAGCCTCCACCATCTCGTATGTGGTAGCTGACCACATGCACGAAGCGTGGGACGTCCCGAACGTAGATGGTTTCAAAGTGAGCTTCCATGTCTCGAATTGTGTGTAAAAGTTATCTCCTCCTGTATTTGAGTCAGAACCTTATTATACTGGAGCAGAGCCCCATTAACGGTCGAAATCAACTTTTGTTTTGTGTTTCGAGCGACTGCTCAAACGAACGAGGTGTTGGGCGATGGAACGATGTAGGAGATAGTTAGCACGAGGCCCTGGGCCATCATGAATAGCGGATCTCCTCCGTGCTCACGAGCTGATTGACTGACATCGCACATCGCACATCGTCTCATCAATGGGGGAGACGCGCCGAGACGTCGACATGGAAGCATGTCAAAGCTTGATGGATGGCCCGATAAGCAACAGATTCCAGGCGTGCCTCGGCGAGTATTCATTGTGGCGAACTGACAAAAAGCCGTGCCAGTTGGTAGTACTCAGAGTCGAAGCTATACAATAAGTCCTTCGTTATTTTGGGTGGAGCGACAGACGCGGGTCGAGCTGAGGGAGTTGAATGGCAGAGGATGTTACACGCTCTCAGCGATACCCATCCCTTGCGCTCGCGAGTGCGACAGCCGCTAACTAAGTTCTAACGTGATCCCGTTACCCCCGCGGACGTACAATACTAGTACAGTGGGCGCTCGGTCAGAAAGAAAGGGTTTACAGACATAGCCTCGAAAGCCAGAACATCCTCATCTGCATCATAGCGTGCAATGGAGATAAGATTAAGGTGTAGGTATGATGTTCCACTGCTGGGTGCCACGATCGCGAAGGAGTTGATAGTAGGGGGTGCGCGATCATGATCGAGGGGAACTCGGCGATGGATGGATTGACCCACGACGCATATCATCCCCTCGATGTGGATGGCTGAGAGCTGTCAAAGCACCGCGGGACGCCGCTACTCCGTACCAGTGGAGATACGCCTCCTCCATACGCGTGATCGTGTAGCACATTCAGACCCTTCGGGACCTAGGCAGTAAAGACCTGAGTTGCTTGTCGAACTCCGAAACCGTCTGAGGGCAAAGCAAAAGTCTAGGACCCTGGCTTGCGATGTCAATCATAACAATTGGAATTTGTTTTGTCGGGCCTCGTGATCCGAATGCTCACTGCCACTGATTGATTGTTGCGCGCCGGGGGCGGCTTCTCCTTTTTCGGACTCAGCTTTGATTGCCAGCGAGGTCTTTTTGTCCTCGACGCTCATCCATTTCCGAGGCAGATTGGAGGCGGGCGGGCGCCTACGCTACATGCAGGGGTGAGTCATAGAGGCTGTTGAGATGTTGACGCAGGATTCGACCTGACCGTTCGTGTCTAGTACAGGCACTCACTGAAACCATACACGTCACTGGCGCGTTGAACGATGCCCGTATACCTCGAAGTAAGTCCAACCGTTTCCATCCGCTTCGTATTGTACGACACGGTACTTGCTTCAAAATGGTCCAATGACACCTTCGCGACCTCGCGTCTGCCAGACCCCGGCTTGACACGGGGTGTCTACATGTCTCATGGGTACTAGGCGTCCCGCTATATGTACAACCTCCCCCAGTTAGGCGAAGAGTTGTATTTCATCTCGAGACACTTGAACGGTATCGGCAATTACTGGGCGCCGCTATCTATCTTTGATAATGCCACCGGGCAAGCCGTTCCCAACGTCTCCTTGTTTCGCCCGCTAAATGGTTTCCAGCTCAGTTTGTGGCTACTGACTGGTGTTCATCTCAGGAGTATCTCCCGGGACTCAGGTTTTATCTTTATTCAGAACGAGTATCCATATGCTGGCTCGAGTCAAGATGGCTAGCGTCTAGAAGAAAAGGAAGGAATCGTATTACTCAGAGCCATCTCCGCCAACAATTGACAATCCGCTCATCCTTGTAGGCGATCATCGACTCATCACCGACGATGGACCTGGTTGCATAGTTGGCATCTCTACCCGCTGCACGGCCTAGACAACTTGTAGGTTCAGAAGGTACACACACCATGTCACGAAGCTTACACTTGTTCTGATCAGTTCTCAATTGAGTCTCTAACATAGATTCGGAAATGGGGCGCGGGAAGCGCAACATGGAAATGGGCCGTCCGTTGTAGAAGTGTGAGAATCTCCAAAGGATCATCTGGCATGTCCAACACGACCGTAACAAAGGATCTGCGAACCAGTCCAAATTACGCCAGGATGTCGCCTCCGGCGTCAGACCTGTGCTCCTAATTTTAATCTTGATCCTATTTATTAGGTCTTCCTCATCCGCACCCACAATCGCTCTTTTCGGGCACCTAGCGACGGAACACCAGGATTTGACCAACAGGCTGCTTATCACTGACAGAGTCTTTGCCATCGACGGTTTGGAGATCTTCCATGTCACTCGAATGCGAGCCGGCGGGTCCTGCCTTTTTGTCGCTTTGCCTACATAGTCAAAAGCGCCAGCAGGCACCGCAAAATCTTTCTGCGTTTCATTTACTCCCGCCGCACCTCGAATGAGGCTTCCTTCCACGTAAAGACGTCTCAGGCGGCGGGCATCTGGCTCCCCTGAAAGTTCTCTGTGGTACCCTCGGACACCGACGCGATTAAGGAAGCCTCAAAGAGCCGGGCACTTGGAGAACTGGGACACGACGCCCAGAACGGTTCTTCCGTGCCTTCTTGGCTCAGAGTAGGTTCCACAACGGCTACTGAGAAATGGACGACGTGTTCATACTGGTGATTATCATCATATGGAGGTAGGCACGCCGCTGAATCCTGCTAAGATTAGTTGTGTAGCGACTCAGCCGACGTCGCCGATTGTTGGGGACCCACTCTCGCGCTCTGTAGTTGTCAGTGAGTCTTTCCGATTCGCATCAAATACTTCCAGAGGCAGTTTTCTGTTGCATTCTCACAGTGGCCAGTCAGCGGAACGAGGTTGGATCGCAGCTCGACCGTGCGATGCACTACGCATGCGCCATGTCTACGCTCTGGTCTGCCGTCAATGCGTATGGAGCGTCCCATCTCGCTCGAATGTGCTTCAGTCAGCATGACCGGTGATTGTCTCCACATAAACAGTGACGAACTCATGGGACCACGCCAACAGTGTATCCAGATTGTGGCGTTTAGCTTCATCGGCAGTTCTAAAAGTACTCTGACGACCAGACATCTCGATATGTACCAGGTAGATGGTCCACGCCGGCAGAATAGGTAAGGCACACAGAAAATCTACAATTTCACTCCATTGACCCGAAGACAGACAGAACATTTCATTCTAATGAGACGTTCCTCTCCAGCTCGAGTCCATGTTGAGTCAAGTCTCCGTCGTGCCCGTGTGACCCCACAGTTACACCTTTGTATCTCTTGTCTCGCCTTGTTGGGCCGTTTTGGCAATGTAGTAGGTCGTTGAATGGTAGTGCATTCCCGTGATCTGCCTGTGAAGGGACAGAGTCAGTGATCAACATCATTATTGCCCTCTTTCGGGTTGATTTGGGTAGGCGGCCTTTGTGTGCAACTTCGCAAGAGTCGGAAGATGGGCCGGACCCCGTGTAATGACAGCCCCTCGGCCGGTATGTCGCCGCCTGATACAATGCACGGGGGTTTAGATGTGACCCTATCGTCGAAACCATTCCTTTCCCGCTGCTAAGCCCGAGGTGAATGCCATGTCAAGTCTCAATGATAACGATAACTGACTATCACATTGATCCATCACTAAGCTGGGATGCACCATAAGATGCGCCATCGGGCAACCTCCGAACCATCTATACTTCTCGATGACGGCCGTGGAATTCTCCGCGAGCACCGCGAAACGACGCTGACCAAGGGGCGCGCCAGAATGTCGGAAACATGCATGACGCAAGAGGTTCCACGATAACGACCGGAAGGATCTTTTCATTGGCGCTAAAGAACCGAACTTTCAGCATTCTGATGCGCCACCTTTTGTCCTGGTAAACGCGTTCTGTTGCTGCCTTCCAAGTCTGCATGCAGAAGTGAAAGTGACAGCTGATATGCATTCACGGGGGAACTCGCTGCGCATTCAATCTGCTGGTATGAATTACTTATGCGCCTGAGAACCCCGCAAGAATCCCATGTTATTTGTGGCTCCAGGGTCAGGGTAACGCTACAACCGCTCAGTATCCCCTCACCAGCCAATCGCCGTAAAGCATAGCAGCGACCGAAGCTCGAAGTGAGAAGTGTACGCATTATTCCTTCCGGCTAGGGCTGCTCGTGAGGGCGCATCATGATGATCCACATCAGGGGAATTCCATTTTCTCCATTATCACGCGCAATCGAGATCGCACTCTCGGTGATTATCATTCCCCAAGCGTGATGGGTGATGAGAACCGGATCCCACTGAATTTGCCGGTCCATCCTAGCAAAAGCAGTGTCCGGACCAGAGATCCCAACATTGGGCGGATCATGGAAATCTGATGAACTGGTTCACCAGAACAAATGGCAGGGTGTATTGCGTGAGACTCGGACGGTTAGCGATACCACAGGGCCTCTAATACTTGCGTGATCGTGTGGCCGCACTGTCAAGCGACGGTAAGGCGTACCTTCTGTTCAGATGGCTAACAATACTCCCATGCATAGAGAAGGGAGGACATCGAATGATGCTGTTCGGCCATGATCATGCTATACTCACCTCATCGCCACAGGTGATGATGCTGATGATGGCATCTCAACTTGAAATAGATCACGATTCGAGTAATGTTTGCAATTCAATCACTGTCAGTGCGCAAGTACTTACGGTAGTAAAAATACCGAAGGGGTCGAGGCTCTAACCGCTAAAGGAAGCCACGGCGCTAGAATGTATGCTGGCCTGCAGCGAGATCTTGGAGCTCTCACGCGTGTTCCGGGGCTCTTACAGATACTTCTATGCATACCGCCCGAGGGCGCCTTAGCATTAACACATGACCGAGGACAAGACCAGAACGTAAAACATTGCTGTATCGAGTGCTCGAGCTACTAGACGCCGACCTGTGCAGGAGATGCATGAGCAAATGGAAGTACGTTACATTTCGAGAAACGCACTGAGGGTTGCGGCCATGCACCTAGATTGCAGTATCGGATCCGATCGTATGACTATGCCTCAGTTTCATCGTAGACATGGCGTCGCGACATCCGTGGTGAACGCGTGGTCGATGATAGAAATGTCGGGTATGGTCATCGGACTCCCGAATGTCCCACTTCCATTGCTCCAAATGAGTGAGGCTGTAGACGCGGAGGACAAGAATGGGGCAGTAGTATTCGTTGCCAAAGTGAGTGGAATTGGATGCCATTGTAACGGTAGAAGTCACGTACGGAGGTGGGGGGAAGGAACGACTGGGAACGACGAGCATTGTACAGAGGATAGACTGGAAAGATCTGACCTGCACTCCCCGAACGTTCTTCCCTACGTATGTCCCAAGGGCTGTCCCATCTTCGTTGGTGATGTAGGCAATGTTGACAGTAAAATCATCAAATACGCCGCTGAAGAATCAAGAGTTGGCGAGCTGGACAATGTCAATGTGGATGTCGTCACAGAGCTCAATGATGACAATCCGGTCGTCCTTCGAGTGGCATGAGCCGAGACACAATTGGAGGGCTGCCGAGCAGTCGAGGGACGCATAATTTAAAAGGTCTGTCATGAGCACCTGGAAGCGACAAGAGATTCGAGTGCCCGAGGATTCCTGATGGCGAGCGCATCTACCGGATCCCACTTAGATATGACGCGCATGGCGATGGATGTCATGATTGTTCCAGACCTGCTCGCGCTCTATGCAGCGGCATCCTGCCTCTTTTCACAGTGCGTTCACTGTAGCCGACAGAAAGACCCATCGTAGAAAGGCGTGCCTGAAAGTCGTTCTCGTCACGCCGTGTTTCTTGCGGTGGTCGGTGGGCTGCGAGCAAATGTGAGTTGGAGGCTGGATGCGGAATGCAGAGTGACAACAGAGGTGAAAGGGACGAGAGTGAAAAGTACGGCGAACTGGGAAAGCGGCCAGAGACGGATGGATGCCATATGTGCCACTTGTAGAAAAGCAAGGCAGGATAAGAACAGATGGTGCGAGCGTACGCGCATATGCATCGCTGACAGTCCAGGGAGTAAACGTGGACAAAAGGACATCACGCACCCCGAAGGCAATGTCTGTTCGGGATCATTCCCCCGCTTTTGTTTTCTCAATATTCTATATCCCTGTCGCCTTTCAGTGCATTGCGTCCTTCAAGTTATACGTTCTGTCGGAGTCGCGTTCGAAGGTGATGGCAAAACGGAAGGGAAAGCAAACGTACGATGTGTTGCTCTGCTTCGTATATCCCTTCACCCAATCCTAGTCCAAGCGTGTGGAAGAAGTCTGCGGTCAACGAATGGTTCCTAGTTCCATCTGATCTGATCGGGAGAGGCATTGTTGGAATCGTAGGGCTGGGCCGACGACTGTGTTTGGTGTGGCGAATGCGGTGGCGGCGGAGGTTTCCCAAGGCAGGAAAGTGGTCCTCCTCGAGCCGCCGCGCGACTGTGTTTTGATATTTGCAATGAAGCGGGTGTGGGAGAAAGAGAGCTACCACGAGTTTGGCGTAAGCAACGGCAAATGTAGAGGATAAAGAATCGGGACAAAGATGGATGGGATGTACCCGCCCAGCAGTGGAAAAGAAACAGATCAAAGAGCGTATGTGCATTTACAAATAAATGTGTGTCGCTTGCGCCCAACGAAGCAGACAAATCGACAGAGAGGCGGAGGTATGTAAATGTAGAGGAGGAAGTGCAGCACGAACAGATAGATGGTTGCGTACGTCGCTTGGAGGGACGAGTTGATATAGGAAAACGCAACACGCACCTCCAAGCCTGCGTCTGTGGCCGTTTATTCCTTCTCTATGAGCATGGCCTCTATCAGCCATGCGCTCCGTGAAGTCTTCTTCGCTGTCGAAATCGCGTCCGGGCCCGATGATGAGGAGACAAGCAAGGATCAGTGTGACATTAGTCAGGCATGCGTGTGACATGTTTGTTGAATCATCCCGGCGCAGAACAAGCAGGAGAGAAAGACGCAGCACCCGCAGGTGGAAGGGACTGGAAACCAAACACTTGCTAACGGTCAAGGACGCGGACGCCTGACCTACATTATGGTGTTCCAGGGCTCTATTCGGGATTCATAGGATTACTTCACTTGAGACGAGTCAGCGATAGCTCTCTCGTGCTTGGATGTGTACAATTTGGGTTTTCAAAGTTGTGCATTGAAAGAACGCACGGATCAAGCGGCTCCAGCTTGCAACTACATGTATAGGAACAAGCGAGGAGGAGAGAGCGAGCGTGAGAGAGGAGAGGTAGAGACGGGTCGAACGTCGAGCGCCACACCAAGACACCACCCTGTCCATCAAAGCCACCGATTGACTGACTCACAATCGTCCCCACCCCCACAGACGCCTTCCCAACAACACCTGTACGCGCTGAGGGCTTGCAGTCTGGACACGCCGCTGTGCTAAATTACGCTATGCATGCAGGTCATAAGCCAGATTATATTCTCCATGTCCCGTCGCTCCTGGGGAGGAGGGTTGGAGGGAGGGAGGGTGAGGGAAGGGGAGGGAGAGAGGGGGGCGAGGGGCGTTGACGAGGTCCGAGGAGGGGGAGGGATTGCGATGAGGTGAGAGGGGGAGGAGGAACGAGGGAAGAGGCATCGGTGAGGAGTCGGGACAGAGAGAAGAGAGCGTCGAGCGAACGAAGGAGACAAGAGTGGCGGTATGAGTCGCCTCCGTCCACGAATGAAACGAAATCAGAAGCAAATACGCGCACCTCCATGCTTCCGTCGTCCATTTCTTCGCGGCGCCTGTCAGTATGTTTCGTCTCTCAGATGTCATTCTGCTTTCGGGGTCGCGTTCGGAGATGATGGTAAAGAGGAAACAAGCGAACGCACGCTGTGCGGCACCATCTCCGACGTGTCATGGGCCGGTTCGTGTTCTGTGAATGCGAGGGTAGCAGCTGTCGGTACCTAGGAGGCGTCTGCGAGAGTTGTTTCGATTGGGTGAAGGTCGAGGAACGGTAGACGGCGGAGGAGGCGGCTTGCTGAGAAGACAGTCCTCGTCCTGCCGTCGCCGCGGACATTTGGGGTGATGCGCGGCAAAGATTGGAATTGGCGGTGGCCTGTGAGAGGAAGGGCACGGGCGTCAGCGTGCTGTGTGTCAGAAAGAATGGACGCCTCCACAGCGGAGAGGATTGGCGGATGCTGTGAGCGACAGCGCTGGGCAGATAGTATGCGTCGCTCACGCCGAAGAGAAAACAAAATCACCACTCAAGTCCACCTGAGTAGGATGACGGCGAAAGCGGAACGAAATGTGCCGAGACCCGATGGTGGAGGAAAGGATCAGTGTGACATCAACGTGTTACATTCTGTCAATCAATCAATACACGGACCCAGGATTGCCGGAGACAGCGTGGAATACACGTTCGACGCTCCTTGATACCGAACAGTCACAACAACAGAACGACCATGGACAGCAATACTGCAGAACGCAAGCGCGGTTGGCGCGATCGTCTCTCGTTGAATCTGCGGAGTCGATCGAAGAGCCCTGCTCCTTCCACGGCGCTTTCTGAACACCAATCGGACGATGTCGTCGTCCCTCCTGCCCAGGCCAAAGGGGAGACTGATAAGAAAGGTTTGCCTCTCTCTCCGTCATCCAGCAATTGCTGTCTGATATTCAATCAGCACCTTCTGTCTTCTCTCGCTTCAAATCAAAAATGAAGCGGCCAGCCCGCTCATCTCGCTCTACCAACCCGTCTCCGTCTCCGTCTCACGGCTCTTTGCCAGCCCCGTCTCCCAACACTATGCCATCCACCTCTCACATTCATATGCCGTCTCCGTCTCCCAACCCCGTTCCATCTCCCTCTTCCAACCTTTCTTCTGTTATCCCTATGCTGTCTCCGTCTCCCGCTTCGAGCCGTTCGCCTTCTCCGTCTCCCAACCCTATGCTATCTTCGTTTGCCAACCCTATGTTTCTCTCTTCTCCCAGCTTTTCACAATCTCCGTCTCCCGTCATCATGCCATCTCCGTCTCCCAACGTTATGTCTCCTCCATCTTCCACTTTGTCGCCGGCTCCGATGTCCGGCCCTATGCCGATCTCGTCTCCCATCCCCTTGCCATCTGCATCTCCCGCCGCCTCGCCTTCCCCGTCTCCGATACTCCAACAGCAGACTCCGGGGGGCACATTCGCTCCATCGATGCCCGCCTCGCTGTCTCCAGCATCTGCCACTCATTTGCCGCCATCAACCTCTCACCCGGCGCCATCGACCGCTCACCCGGCGCCATCGACCGCTCACCTGGCGCCGTCCACCAGTCAACCGTCAGTCTCAGACAAAGCCAAAGCGATGCTCCAGAAGCTGGCTAAGGCAACCAGTGGCGTCATCAACGTCGACAATGCCTCCGTCTGCGTGAACATCCTCAAAGAGGCGGCCGAGATTGCCGAGAATCTCCCCGTCATCAAGGCAGTGGCAGGCATTGTTACACATCTCATCAAAGTTGTGGACGTACGTGGCTCTTTATCCTTCGCATCCTTGCCTCTGAATCCAGATTATTTCATTTGCAGAAATACCAAGAGTGCCGAGAGTCGTGGGCACGTTTGATGACAGCGCTCGGGACGCTTTCTACATTCATGGCCGTGTTTGCACATGAAGCCCAGATCCAGGACCTTCCATCCGACACGTTTGCCGCATTCAAGCCGCTTGAGGACACACTCGTGGAGGTCTTTCTTGCCTGGAGCGAGTTCAACAACAAGAACTTCATTGCCGTTGGCTTGGACCGCGATGACCTCAAGCAGAGAGGTGACGAACTTGCAAACAAGTTGTGGAAGACATTGTATGTCCTCCAGGTACGCACATATTGGGTTTGCTTGCACACAAGTTGATTTTGAGTCCAGAGTAACCAAACTGTGTATGCGCGCATTGACGGCGCACATAATCGAAAGGTACTCGCCAAGATTGATGGGGCACAGGATGAGCAAACAAAGATGATCCGCAACATACATGCATGGATCACTACAACAGTCATTCCTCATCATACTACTCGACCACTCGGCCTCCTTCCGTGCCCATCTCCCTCAGAGTACTTCGAGGGGCGGGATGACATGCTTCTGCGGCTCAAAGCCATCTTTTCCTCGCGTTGATATGCACGTTCGAAATAGACCTCTAAAAAGGGACTATGAAATCTATCCTATCTATCCTTATATCTCACTAATACTCCTTGTGGGAGCGAGGCTGGTGTAGTTGTTCAAAGGAACAAGTACTTTTGGTATTGGAACAATAGAGATGTATTACGAACTTGCGTTCGAGTAGTTTTAGGGGGTGTAGGGAGATTGATTCACAAAGTCGAACAAGATAATCTGAAAGTCGTAGGCCGAAGTCACAACGCACGGAGACCTTAAACAGCGCGAGGCAATGTAGCTCCTTCTTATTGATCGTTCTTTTATACAAGGTGATTGTCTTATGGCAGGCCGCTACCGTAGGTGTTTATGCTACTGGACTGCTACCAAGTAAGGCGATTTCCTTGTCTTTAAACCAAACTTCTAGTGTCTTGGACTGGGACCAAAGATTCCGTAAGGTGTTTCAGACGATAACAACACTCGTTCAAACTCAACTAAACTCCTCAAAGGCGAATACTTCACAACAGAGCGTGATTGCAAGGCAGAACTACTTGCAACCCGGCCTTCTAACGAACACAAGGGTCTAACGCCAAGTGGTGTCGTTTGGTATGGTCTTAGTGACTTGGAGGATAGGAACCTATGAGTTCTTCAAGGAGTTTGCTAACACCTGATATCGCCTAAATGGTTCTAAGGTCTTTTTGGGGCTTTCAAGGTCTTTTGGGTTCTCTCAAATTCAGAGTAAGTTGAGCCGAAACTCGAGTTAGATTCACTACAGCGACTGCGTATTACTAGCGGATACTGTGGGGGCACTAAGCTACCTATCTACTGGCACTTGCTGGCCTTTTATACTATTCCTACTATTCTGTACTGTAAGCGGGTTTACTACTCGTCGGGCCTCTCGGAGGTCGAGTCATTCTGTACTAGCGTCCTGATTGGCTATCCCTGTTCGAAACAGCCGACCCGGGAGAAGACTGAACACTTGGTCAGCGCCAAGTGCGCCACACCACCGGTCTGGCTCTTCCTTAAGTCTATTTCTGTCTCCCGAGGTTCCGCTTGTCTTGGCAAAACTCCTTAACGAGTTCTTTCGTGTCTTAGGCGTTGGTTGGGCTTTATCCTTAGCGCTTGGAAGGTGATTCGTTTTCGACACTCAGTGACGCCACATCAATATGTGAGTTCCAGTGAGGTACAAGGTCCATGATCGGGCCTTTTAGCCAGGTCTATCTTTAGTGATCGGCGGCGGCGGATCGAAGTCCGTTTTCTTTGGTGCGGGGCGTCGGAGCGGAGATCACTATTCCGAAGGCGCCATGGCCCGGAAGAGAGATCTTCTCCTTTGATCTATTCTTGATCGCGCGAGTTCTGACTTAGCACGAGTAAACTCCTTGAGCCTTCTTGGTAGAGTATCTCCTGCCTGGGTACTTTCCGTAGTGCTATTTCTGGTAGGCACTTGTCGTTGCATGACCGACACGGTTGAATTAACTCCTGGTTTTAAGAGTACAACGCTTGGATAATGATATTCGGAGTTAAGGAGTATGATCGGTCGATCATACCGCGTCCTAAAGGCGCGTATCCCTTAGTCCTGGAGACTTGCCTGCGTTAAGGTAGTTTCTCCGTGTGTCTCTCTGGTCGTTGTGCTGTGACTGGAAGTCCTGGCATAGACTCCTACAGGAATCGCAAAATTCCCTGGTTCTGGCACTAGGATTCTACAATGCGTATCATCTCCTCTTGACTTTTGAAATGTCGTCCCCGACATCCTAGTAGTATCGCGAAAAACGCTTATTCCTTCTGCCTTGGTGCAAAGCCCCAGACCTTTTGCCGTTCTATCTTTATCAAGGTCCTTGGCAATTTTCACCTTGCTCGCCTATAAAAACGCCTGTTTTATCTCCTGGGCGTTTTCATCCTTACTTTCCTTCGACATGGCTCCCAAATCCTGGACTTCCTGCGCTCGTCTTTTGCCTTCGGTCCCTTACCTTCCTTCCGCGAAGGAGATCGCCACTCACAAGGACGCTTCCGTCGCCGTCCTCGCCTATTCCGTGGAATACGATCCTCCTGCGACCACCCCGGACACCTTTACGGTCCTCGGGCTTCGCATGTCGATGGCTCTCCCTCGCCTCAACCGTCTCGACATCAAAAAGGCCTGCCTCAACATGGAACTTTCCAAGCAGATCACCGAGCAGGTCGACAAAATCATGGAGGCGGTCTTGGTGTGTCCCTTTTTATCCTTCGTGCCTGTCGTCGTTTCCTTAATTCCTCCTAGATGGCCAACACCGACATCAAGTCCGTTCCTTCCGACTCGAAGGTCCCATCCGACCTTGTCTTGTTCTTCCACAACGTCAAGAACTATCTCGGATTGACGCTTCATCTCCTTGGCATTCATCCTCAAACGCCTTCGCACCACATCGCGCACATCTTCCAACCTTTGGTGAACACCGCCAAGAAGATGTCGAACGCGCAGTTCCAGCCTTTGCCTGCTGATCATCCCATGCATCCGACCAACGTCTTCGTTAAACCGGACCCCAAGGTCAAGGTTTGTCATACTTGTTCATTAGGTCTTTCTTAACGCCTTACCTCTTCACAGGGAAAAAGCAAGAAATCTCCTGAAGTTATCACCGACGCTATGGAGAAACAGGCGGAAGAAGACATCGACATGGATGCCGATGGCCGTGCGCGATTCTTCAAGCGCGAGTATTTTGATTGGGCTGACGATGTTGCAGAAGCCGACACCGACGGTGAGGAGTCCGTGATTGTCGTTGGTGAGAACGTACGCTCAATTCCTTTATAGCCCTTCGCCTTCAACTGGCTGATTTCTTCCAACAGATGTCCTTGTCCAACAACCTTTTCAAAGAGGCGGAAGCGGTGAGTCGTTTATTACTCTTGGTCTTTTTGCCTTTACTTGGTTCTGATTGGGATTCCCCTTTAGAGCACTTCTGTGCGTTATCTTCCTTTTGCTGCCCTACCCAAGATGGACGTTAACGCCCGTGTTTATCAGCGCGCCATGCAAACCTTGGGATCCCTCAACGGTCAGGAACTTCCTCCTAAGCGCAAGCTCCCCGACGACCTTTCTCGCCGCGCCGCTAAGGCTGCTCGTCCTTCGACCTTTATGATCGAGCCGGTCTTGCTCAAGCAATTGGATGCGGGTACGTCCTGTTACTTTGATCTGTCTTTCTCCTTTCTGACTCCTTGGATATTAGCGCCCCAGTATATCAACGGTTTGCAGGCCGCCTTGACACAGGTTCACAAGCGCATGACCCGCTTGGCCGGTGTGGATGATCCCAATATTTCGCCGGGACTTCTCCAGTTGGAGCGTCAATACCGCCACGACATTATCTCGTCTTACAATGAGATCCGGGGTCGTATTCAGTTCGTTTTGTCGACTCGGGATTTGTATATTTCCGCCTTAGACGGAGTGGACCAAGCCCAGTAGTTTCCTAAAGGTGGTCTCAACCTCCTCCAAGTCTTAGCCAGTCGTCTAGCTCTTTCTCCTTTCATGTTTACACTGGCTTCGGATTTCGTTTTATCCCTTGTAGGTCCGGTAGCACTTTGTTTCCCGTAGCTACTTTAGTACACAGCCGTCTCAACACGACTACCCTTGTTTTTACCCTTTGGCGCGATCCGTTAGAACTCCGGCGATCCTTCTTAAGTCCAATGATCGCCTTCATCAACTAAGTAAGTTCGATCGGGAATTCCCGATCACCTTCGTCGAATCGTTCATCCTAAGTTTTTACAGCGCCTAGGTCTCTTTAATGGTCTTCGGAGTAGCTTAAGCTTTATTCCTAGACTCGCTTAAGCTATTTCTTCCTTTTCCTTGAATCGTCACGGCGGTCCCGGTACTCTATAAAAACGCCAGCGTTGCTTCTGGTTTTGCCATAACCGCCATGCCTATCCCGATTCTTCCTTCGTTTTCTGACACTCGCCTTCGCGGCATCCCTTTGCACAACCAACCTGCTCCGGAGGAGCTCGAGGCCCTACTTGGCGAATTGGCCTTGACCAGCGCCTTGGAATTGTATACCTTCGCTCGGCGATTCAGCATCGTTATCCGCTATGACGACGGTACTCTCTCCACGGTTGACGATACTGCGGCGGTAGCTGCCTTAGAAGAGCCAGTGCTTCATTTTGGTGAAGGGAAGCCTTTGGATGTCCCGTCCCTGCGGTATTTGTTGTATACCTTGGTGCGTAACAACGCCTTAGGCCCTTATGCCTGCTTACTTCCTCTCCAGCGTCGTCTGGCGTATATGTGGGATCCCGCCTTCTACGAAAACCCCGTCATTTACCTTGGCTTTCGCCGGTACTTCTTTCCCTTGTACTACGGAGCCGTGGAGCTCTGTAAGTCCTGGTTCCGAGCCGTCAATGGAAGGACCCTCGACGGTTTCGCCCTTGATAACTTCCTTGGGTATGGTTTGCTGGACATACCGGGCGTGCATCCCGACTTGATGAAGGACATTATTCCCCGGTTCATGGTGCGCAAACACCTTCTCCAGAACCGCCTTGTCTGATTATTGCTTCCAGGTGGAATCCACCTTCGGTGGTTATATGGGATTCGATTCCACTCTTCGCGAGTTGATTATCGATCCAAACGCCTTGCGGATCCTCCCTGTTCAATACGATCAAACGCCTCCGTCCATCGTAACCGTTATGAAGTGGTGGCCGGAGTTCCAGCGAGCGAATTCTGCCTTGTATGGTTTTCCTAAGTTGGGAGCCTTGATGCGACCTACTCGACTTAGGCGTTTGGCTCCCCACGTTGAAGTTCCTTCGAACACCGTTCGTCAACTCCTTCCCACGCTTCGCACACCTTGTAACTTCTGTGCTTGTAGCGAGCCGATGAGCATTTGTCTTTTGTCACTCCATCCTTCTGGGAAATAGACTGGTCCAACGCCTCTGCACTGGACTACGAACTCCTGGAGAACTATATCATGATTCTTGATGTTAGGTCTTCGGGTTTCTTCTACGAACGCTTAGCGCGTCTCCCAGTGGGTCCGGATTGGAATCGTTTTTAGTCTTATTTCCTCATAGAAACTCCTTTACTCGTCTAAGTCTAACCACCTTAGTCTATAAAAGACCTTAGTCGTTTAGTCTACTTAGCCAGGTCCTATAGAATTTCTCCTTAGTTCGCTTTTATACACGCTTGTATTTCCCTTACACTTTATTCGAAACTCCTCTTGACTTTTGAGAAGTTTGCCCTGCCTGGACTTGGCTTTTTAAGGCGTTTTTGCCTTAGCACCTTAGGTCTCGAGGTCCTTTTCTTTCTTCAAATAAACATCACACTTGTTTTTAATGAAAAGCGGATTTTATTGTTGTCGGGCGGGTGCGTGCGGTAGATGTACATGTAGATAAAATGTTCGTAAATTGTTCTAAGAAAGCCAGGCGGCGGCGGCGAAGGGAAAACTGTCCGCGACGAAGTCCTACTTCTTGCCGATGATCTCCCTGACCTTCTTCTGCGCAGTGGGCGGCAACGTGAAGTACCACGACAGGATCAGGTTGACCCGGTCGGTGACTTCTTGTTGATCCATCGAGGGGAGGAAGTCGCGCGCGGATGAGGTTGGCGCGCCGGTGTGGCGCGAAGATCCTTCGCCTGCGTTGGCGGCCCTTCGCTTCTTGTCCTGCTCAGCCTTCTCTTTCTCCGTGACGAGGCGGAGGGGCGACATGAGAGAGACGCGACGCGTCGACTCTCGGCGTGCGCGCGGGGCTTCGATCTCCTCGAGTTCATCGTCGTCGTCGTCGTCCGGTACCGGGGTCGGGGCTCGCTTCGCCTTGGCCTTCCCCTTCTCCTTCTTCTTCGGGGGTTCGACCACCTCGACCTCGCTATCTTCCTCGACATCTCTCCGACGCTTCTTTGACTGCGCCGTTGCCTCTTTCTTCTCCTGCACTTCCGACTTGACGGCCGTTCCTCGACGCGCAGGGTAGACATAACGCGCGCTCGAGATCTTCTTGTCGCTGACCAGCGGCTGCGCCAGTTTCTGCAACTTGGCCCGAAGACGCCCATCGAGACTCATCCAAGTTGGCGCCTTTGGCTCCCGGTCCCAGACGAGCAGGCACGGACCGTAGATTCCCCGACTCAGGGAACATTGGTCGCAGCTGGTCTTGTTCCCGCGGTCGCTCGAGCGCATCCGGTTGAATGTGCATACGACGCTACGCTGCTCACAGGCGAGACAGTGCGCGTCGTCGTCGTACAGGGGAACGCGCCTGGTCATCTTGCTGGAGGCTTCCGTCGTTCCTTCTTCGGCCTCGGTTTCTCCTTCGGCGTCCTCCTCGACCTCCGAAGGTTCCTTGTCTCGTGGTTCGACCTTGGCGATGACTTTGGGCCTGATTCGGGTGTTAGGAGGGTATAACGGCGCCACGAATCGTTTAACCACGTACTTGTAAACTGTCTTGGGCCCAAGCCCTTTCTTCGCCATGTGTCGTTTGGCGGCGGGGACTTCCACTGCCTTCATGGTTTTGGCTGGTGAGTGGGGCTTTGGTTGGGGACGGGGCCGCGTGGCTACAGGTGTGGGGGATTTCGTTGCCAGCTCGTCTTCTTCCTGGTCACTGCCTTCCTCGGCGGCCAAATCCTGCATCGTTCGCAGCGGCGTTCCCACACGTTCCCCGTCTTCGCCCTGATCGCCCTCCTTCTCGTCGCGTCCTGCGGCTTCCGGCGCGGCTTCTTCTTTCGTGAAAAGCTGAAGCTGGCTGAGCGTCGCCACTTCTTCAATCAGAAGGTCCAGGATGTGGCGGAAGGAGAAATAGACGGGCTGGGAGGTGCGGGCGTCCTTGAGTGCCGGGATCAGTCGACCCCAGAATTCCTCCGCTACCTCCGTTCGTGGTACGAAGGACCAGAGCTGCTCGGGCACGAGAAATACGACTTGCGCGTCGTCTTCCTCGAGTTCGAGGGCTATGTCTGGCCGAGCGCGGGGGTTACCTAGAAAGTGAGGCGCCGGCGGTTCGTTATTCTTTGGATCGAGTTCCACTTGATCGAGGGCCCGAGTGAGGGCGGTTTCGACGCGTTCCAGAGGTGAGTCGATGGCGGCGTCTAGCGTCTCGAGCACATCCTGAAATTCCGTCCAGAAGACGGCATCGGCACGGTAGGTCTTGTAGCCATGTCCCTCCAGAATTTTTCTGGTACGCTCCGGCGTTGCCGACAGCTCCTGTGCTAACGCCAGGTCTATACCCGCTGCTCGCAATCCGACTGGTACGCGGTTGTTCAGGAGGAACCCGCTATAGTCGAACAACGGCCTTGCATCAGGTAGTTCCTCGGGACGCGCGTCTACCTGTTTTGACTCGTTTTTAGCCGTTCTTTTTCTTTTTCCCTGTCACGTCTGGCTTACCTTGACAGCCTTTTCGACGCGCTCTTCCTCTGGGGAGGCCTCCTTTTCGTTCGCAGGGGTGGGCGACTTCTCCTTTAGGTAAGTTAGTTCGCCTCCCTGCTGTGCCTTGTTGGTGGAGACGCACTTTGTTCTCCGGGGCGACCTCTGGTGTTGGCGACGACATGGTGGGTGCGGTTGAAGGTGCGTGGACTTGCCCAGGCTTCTTTTCTTCGCTTCGTGCATCACCTTCGTTGCTCATCACCTTTAAGCTTTCTCGTTCGTAGCCGGGCACAGCCCTGCCCGAGTCGTGCGTCATAGTCTCAAGGGGCTATGACCCTTTTTCTTTCCATTTCCTCGTTACGAAGGTCTCATGTACCGTATTTAGAGCCCAAAATTTCATTTTTATTTCGAAATTATAGTCTTTTAGAATAAATGGGACCATTGTCCCTCTATTCCCTTCTTACTTTTTCTGATGACGTCCCCGTCATCCTGCCAGAGCACTTGCTAGATTTCGGACACCACTGGCTCAACGGCTGAGCGCCTTGCCTCGGACTTGGTTTCAAACCCGAGCGCCGGTTCGAGTACCTCTGCTGCCAGTCTTGCATCCTTAACTGTCATTTGCATCCAAATCTTTTTGGTACGGCCTCTTCGTTACTACTTTTTGATCTAAGTAGTTTTCGCAATCATATCCAACGCTTTTCCGACTCCGCGACTGATACGCCTAAGCCTAGAGAAGAATGTTTCTCCTAAAGCAATAGGGTCCCTTCTGGCTACGAAGGGGATTACTCGAAATTGAGCTATCTTATCCCTCCAGATGGTGCCATCCAGCTCACATACCACATAATTCCCTGCGGATGTCCTGGAAACCACCGCAAAAGGTCCCATAAAGCGTTCTTTAAACTTGGCGTTCATTTCGGCTTCAATCCGGGTGTTTCGTACTAACACTAATTCACCTGTTTTGAATACATAACACGGAATGCTGTTGTTGAATTCCTCCATGAACTTCTCCGCTGCCTTCTGCTTGTTCAGAAGGACTTTAGACTTTAACCTTGCCGTATCGCCTTTGTGTTTTATTAACTGCCTTGCTCGGAGTGCAACCAAATCCGAGTGCGATACAAGGTGATCTGGCATGTCCACCAGCCAAGTAATCTCCACCAGGTCCATAGGCATTATAGGTTCACAGCCCGTTACAGCATGGAAGGGAGAAGTTCCTATACTCCTTTTGATAGTGATTCGTTCTGCCCATAGGACTTCGTGTAGATACTCCGGCCAATGTTCCGGATTTCCTTTACACACTTTAAAGAGTGACTGGCGAATATCCCAATGTCCTCTTTCGACTTTACCATTTGCCTGTTTGTTATAGGCGGTAATCAGGATACCCGTGATGCCATATTTCTCCTCTATGTGTCTAAGGGCTTTCTTGATAGCTGGGCCATTGTCCGTTACAATCTCCTTGATGCAGCCCCAGCGGCAGAGAATGTCCTCAAAGATCCATTCTCCCAGTGTTTCCGCTGTCTCCTCTCGGAGAGCTTTGGCTTCTGGCCAACCTGTCAGACCACACCTTGCCACGGTAACCGCGTTGAACCCAGCCCACTTGGATGGTTGTTTCTTTTTGGCTGAATGTTCCCCGGCCTTGGGCATTCGGAAGGTGTCTATGTAGGCCCTCTCGAATATCCCAGGTGTAGAGGTGATGGTTGGCGCTATCTTTATGTTTCGTTTCTGTCTCTTTTGACATATAAGGCAAGATCGCACATACCACCGTATGTCTACCTCCATCCCTGGCCACCAGAACCGTTTGGTAAGTAGCTGAAGCACCGAGTACTGACCTTTATGACCAGCTCTGTCATGCATAGCTTTACAAATCGGAATCCTTTCCTTCGGGAGGAGTACCCGGCGGAGATTTCCATCTAAGTGAGATCTATATAGTTTCTCGTGTCTCATTGAAAAGTCCTGACTCCATTTTTCGAAGTCCTCATCCTCCTGGACTTTACTCCCAACCAAGTGTGGCTGGAGATCCGGCAACCTATTTTCCCAAAGGCGTTCTCGCTTGCTTTTTACTAAGCTAGGGAACTCCTCGATCTCCATCCACTCCTCAATGTCCTTGATACCAGTTAACGCGGAGGTCCTGATCGCCTTAGATACTTTCATATGCTTTGGCAAGGGACCTCTAGCTATTTCCTGACTGTAGCCTCCCCTAGTATCGATATCATATCTGAATGTCTCAAACTCCAGGGGTTTGTCTTCGGTCGGAAGGTCCTCAGGTTCTTGATATTCAAAGCTATTGATTCGATCGTCCTCATCCCCTTGAGCGGGTCTGGGTATTACTTCGTCGTTCTCCGAAGCAGGACGGCGGCTAAGACCGTCTGGACCATGGACTTTTCCTGGTACGTGTATAAGCTTGAAATGGTACATCAAAATCTCCTCTGCCCATCTTTGTAGGTTGGCATTGGCTAGGGAGTCAATATTCGACAGCATCCCTTTGATGTACTTAGCATCTGTTTCAATCTCTAGTTTTCTACAACCTAGGAGATAGTACTTACACGCGGACAATGCCCGGAACAGACCAAACAATTCCCTCTTTGCTTGGGAGTACCTGGCTTCTCGGTCGTTCAGTGTTAAAGACATGAACTTGGCATAGTATCTTTTCTTCGGGTCATCCGGATCTACTTGGGATAGGTAATATCCTACCGCTTGGTAAGAAGTATCTACCGACAAGGTGATCGGAGTGGACCATTCGTAATTCAAGGGTTTTAGCATCGGACAAGTCCTAACTGCTTCCTTGAGGAGGTCCATACTAGCTTGTTCAATATCCGTCCATTGAAACTTCGTTATGTCCTTAGTCAACCGGGTAAGAGGTAAGGCTTTCTTCGAGTAGTCTTTCACGAAGGCCCTGAAGATCCCCGCGGTCCCTAGGAAAGCTCTGACTTCGGTCAGTGCCTTGCAAGGTGGCCAATCAGAAATCACCTTAACTCTTTCTTCTGCCGGTTTCCTTCCTTCATAAGTGCAGACATGTCCTACGACTACTATTTCTTCCGCACATATGATGGCTTTATGTCCAGAAAAAGTGCCTCCGGCATATTTCATTCGTTGTATAATACGATTCATATTTAGAAGGTGTTCCCAGACAAAGCGCCTAACTTCTGGATGCCCCGGAAGCGTTTCATAACTTCCATCCGGCTGTACATATCTAGTGGCTGGACCACGGACAGGTACATCATCGATGTAAGGTCTTGTGAACGCCGGTATCTCATCCATTAGAATGGTTGTAACGTCGTCGTGAAATATCGGAACCGAATTGGTCCATCCCATAGGTAAAGTCTTTAATCGTAAAGCACCGTAAGGTGTTGAGAAGGTAGTCATATCGCGAGAGGCAGTGGCCAGTAGCCGTTCATCATACCCGACATACAGGTCCAGGGTACCTCCACAGGCTCTTCCTGCGAACGCTTCAGCTAACTCCTCTGTAGCAGGAGGCAACCCCGAATGTGCGATGGTTACCGCGTTAAGAGGTTCCAAGCTATGTACCAAACGGAGTTTCTTGCCATCCTTTTTCACTACACAGAACCACCTTGAGCGATATGAAGAGTTCGAAGGTTCATATACGCCTGAGTCTAGTTTGTGCTTGATTATCTTACAGACTTCATCGTAGATTCCTGGGGGTATAGGTATGTTTCTTAACACCCACGGAGTATGTGGAATAACGGGTATATCGACAGGTGGAAAGTACTCTGGGTCAAAATGTCCTTTTTCCATTTCCTCCCAGGCGAATCCCGCATTCTGTCCACACATAAGTTGGTCTACGATTCGTCTTTCCACCGAAGTCAGAAAATCTCCAGGGTGGTCCGCTTGTAGTTGTTCACGTCTTTCCGCAGTATACCTTCCAGTTGGTACGAAGGACGGGGGATCTGGACTGAGTTCAGGCATTCCTGCTAGAGGATCGCCTTTGATATGTCGTTTGATCCTGAATTCTTCGGGTAGAGTCCCCAGATGGGCTTTGGTTTTCAGCGCCATCGGTTTATACTTTTTCCCGGCGAACACGCCTCGTACTGGACGTTGACTTTCCAACTCCAGGAACTTGTCCTGTGCTTCCGTCACATAATCTTTAGGTAGCATCACTGAAAGTTCTGAGAATGATTTGTGCAACTCCTGGGGTACCCCATAGAAGAGATTCATGGTTACTGTGGCGTGGGACTTAGTTCGTTCTTGATCTTCGGCAATTCCCTTTATGTTAAACACCTTTCGAAATCCTTGTACCTTGGTGGTGTTGATTTCTTTCAATAAACCCCGAGGCGTTACCAGGCTAGCTGGGACGGTTCCCGGTACCGTAGAGGCTTTCATAAAGGCATGTTGTTGCCTAAGGCTTTTTGCCGCCTTGTCTATGTATGCAGGAGATTTCTTCAGGTAGAGGGAGGTTAAGGCTCCTTCTCGGAAGTGTGCTTCATTTTCTCCTGGTACCCATGTTTGCTTGACTTCTACATTACCATTAGGTGATCTTTCCAGGATCAACACCGCCTCTCCGTAGGCGTTTCCTACTTCCTTGAGTCCAGGTGAAAACCCTGTTGCCCCGGTGGTAACATATGCCTAGGTATTTGTCCTCGTCGGTACGACGGTATGGTCAACTTCTTGCCATTGGTATTATCTGTCAGAGTCCCCAAGGCGTTTCCATTGGACAAGTTCGTAATTACCAGATTGGATACAATCTCGAATGGTCTACCTAATAGGACTTCATAGGCGGGGTCCTCCAGAACATGCAACTGGAGGTAGTACACAATCCCTTCGAAGTCGAAGGGTACATTGCGGGCTAACCCAAGTGTACTAGTCCGTCCTTTATCCGCGCTTTCCATGGTTATTTTGAAGTTGGGATCATAAGAAACCCCTAGTTCCAACGCAGCTTTCAGCGAGATTGAGGCGATTTGAGAACCCCCGTCAATGAGACTTTCCTTCTTTCCGTTGCGGTTTATCATAGGCCAGAAAGTCCTTAGATCAGCGTTTTCTGGTGCAATGTTTCCCGTAGTCATGTGGAATGGTCCAGTATATTGTCCTCCAGTGAGGTTTATGAACTGTTCCACCGCATCGTGAACTACAATTCCTCCAATCGGCAAGTTGTCTCGTGCTTGTAAGTTAACTGAGTATAACTCCGGTTGGTAGTCGTCTTGTACCGTTTCGGTCAATTCTTCCTGTTGGAGTACCGAAACCGGCGCATTTCGTTTTCTAATGAAGTCCGATATGCTTTGCTGCCACGGAGGATTCGTTGCTAAGAGAGCTTCCGGAAGTAAGAACTTCCATGCTTCTCTCCAGCTCGGATTCTTGTGTAGCAACTCTTCCGCTAAGCTGCGGCGTTGGAAACTTTTGACCTTCTGCTGAGGGTGTAAGGTCTTCTGGCTCGTTGGTGTACTCGAAGGTAGAGTTGAATCTACCTTAGGCTGCACTGCAGGCGCAGGTTCTTCCATAGCCAGAATCTCCTCAAGAATTTCCTGATCCACAGGAGGTATTTCTTGGGTGACTTCAGGTTTAGTGAAGGTTACCTTTGGCGGTACCGGGGCTTTAGGAGGTATTACCACGGAGACCCGGTCCCGAGGCCAAGGTATTTTTGTCTTTTCCGGTGTTGAAACCGGTTTGGAATGATTATCTTTATTACTTTGTCGAGTTTGAACAGTCAACTGGCTCTCCGGAGGAGTCTGTGCACTAGGCACTCCTTCCTTCATCAAGCCTTGCCGAAACCCGAAAATGGTTCACTACTGAACTCGCTTTCCTGGGGAGTCATTTGCATATATACCGAAGGATCCGGCGCGAATTCATCTTCTTGGGATTGGAACGCGGAGACCTTGGTTGCATTTTCTTGCTGGTATTTCTGTACCTGTTCCCAAGGACTTAGCGGTTGCTTCGCATTGGTCCTTTGAATGGGCTGTCCATTTTGTAAGTGGTAGATGTTTGTCCCCCCTGGTTTGAATATATGACCTTGGGTTTCACACATTTCTTTCACCGGACAATTGGCGATTATATGCCCCACATCCCGGCAGAAATAACATCTTCCATCGTTTACTACAAACTTGTTGCCTGGAGGAATCGCACCTTGCGGAGTCTTATAGATCCCGTTAGGCAGATTGGTCGGAAGCGAAACGCCATTCATTGGAGTTTGTAAATACACACTAGGTGTTTCTTGTATATAGCCTTGTGAACGCAGACCTTGAATGTTGGTCCTCTGCAGACTCTCCAGGACTGCCGTCAAGAGTTTCTGATCATTCTTTCTAGATTCCTCTCGATCTTTCTCTCCTTTCTGGATAACGTCCTGGAGGGAGGCTATACGGTTCAGGTATTCGTCCAATTCCTCGGTCTTGACCCGCGACGTTGGCATAGGGACTAAGTCCCTGGAAAACGCGTTCGTGGTTGGGGGACCAGATACCCATTTGTCCGTGAGGAAGTAATTGGAGACTGCCTTGGCTACTTGATCCAAGGTAAAATCATACGTTGGAGTAGTTCCAGCGACTGCTGTCTTCAACACTTCCTGCCTCAGATCTCCTAGGACATTGTGCCAGATTCCTTCCGTAAGGGAGGACTTTATATACTCAATAGCACCTTTGTTGGTTACTTCTCCACTCTGAATCAAAGCTTCCAGGATATGGAGAACTTCGCGCGAGAACGCTTCCCAATACTGTTTGTTATTAACAGGCCGGGAGATGTAAGGTTCCAAAGCGTCCTTGAGGTCGCTAGGGACATACTCCGGATCGTTCTTACCCTTCGAGTAGGAGGCTAAAATTGATTCCTTGAAGTCTGCCCAAACACCTTTTGCATAGTCTGCATGTCGGTGCCAGCGTTTCCTCTGTTCATGGCCTGCGTAGAAGGCAGCCATCTCCATTTTGGTTCCTTGTTCCTTGACGTTCGAGACATCGAAGATCCAGTCACAAGTCGCGAAGAATTCCCTAATATCTTCTCCAGTTTTGCCTTTGCATTTGGGGGCGTTGTTGGAGAAAGGTATAGGAACCTTTTTGTCCTTGATTTCTGCTTTTGCCTCATCACTGAGTTCGTCAGAAGGGATTAACTTTCTAACGGCAGCCATTGCGGGCATAGTGTTGGTTCGTGGGTTGGAGTTTCCGAAGTTAATAAACGTAGGAATCGGTGGTAAACTGTCGTCGTCTTCTAAACTAGTTAGAGGACTTCCAAAAGGTGTGGAGCTCGTAGAACTAGGCGAGATTTCGGAGGCTGAAGATCGCCTTTGGCTGGTAGTAGCTCGCGAAGGTGTTTCAGGATCTGAAGTAGCTCTTCTCCTAGTAGATGCTTGGGGCGTCGGTGGTACTTTTGTTCCACGTTTCGACTTTTTGGACTTTGGTGTTGACGGGTTCGCTAAACGCCTTTGAGCTGCAGCAACTTCTTGGGGAGTTCCGTTGAAGAGAGATCCGGCTGTAGGTCGTTTGGTTCGAAGCCGACTTGCTATCCCAGAGTTTGTAGGACTTGATGATCCTGCAATGACTGGTTTTGCTTTTGGTGGTGGCGGTTTTGCTTGGTTCTGACTGTTGGTATAACGTTCAGAGTTCCTAGCAGCCAGGTCGTTGTTTGGAATTTAAGACTTCGCAGACGCCTTGGTAGGTTTCGTTGAAATCAAAATATATCACCCCCTCGCGGTGGGCTCCAAAATATGATATGCACGTTCGAAATAGACCTCTAAAAAGGGACTATGAAATCTATCCTATCTATCCTTATATCTCACTAATACTCCTTGTGGGAGCGAGGCTGGTGTAGTTGTTCAAAGGAACAAGTACTTTTGGTATTGGAACAATAGAGATGTATTACGAACTTGCGTTCGAGTAGTTTTAGGGGGTGTAGGGAGATTGATTCACAAAGTCGAACAAGATAATCTGAAAGTCGTAGGCCGAAGTCACAACGCACGGAGACCTTAAACAGCGCGAGGCAATGTAGCTCCTTCTTATTGATCGTTCTTTTATACAAGGTGATTGTCTTATGGCAGGCCGCTACCGTAGGTGTTTATGCTACTGGACTGCTACCAAGTAAGGCGATTTCCTTGTCTTTAAACCAAACTTCTAGTGTCTTGGACTGGGACCAAAGATTCCGTAAGGTGTTTCAGACGATAACAACACTCGTTCAAACTCAACTAAACTCCTCAAAGGCGAATACTTCACAACAGAGCGTGATTGCAAGGCAGAACTACTTGCAACCCGGCCTTCTAACGAACACAAGGGTCTAACGCCAAGTGGTGTCGTTTGGTATGGTCTTAGTGACTTGGAGGATAGGAACCTATGAGTTCTTCAAGGAGTTTGCTAACACCTGATATCGCCTAAATGGTTCTAAGGTCTTTTTGGGGCTTTCAAGGTCTTTTGGGTTCTCTCAAATTCAGAGTAAGTTGAGCCGAAACTCGAGTTAGATTCACTACAGCGACTGCGTATTACTAGCGGATACTGTGGGGGCACTAAGCTACCTATCTACTGGCACTTGCTGGCCTTTTATACTATTCCTACTATTCTGTACTGTAAGCGGGTTTACTACTCGTCGGGCCTCTCGGAGGTCGAGTCATTCTGTACTAGCGTCCTGATTGGCTATCCCTGTTCGAAACAGCCGACCCGGGAGAAGACTGAACACTTGGTCAGCGCCAAGTGCGCCACACCACCGGTCTGGCTCTTCCTTAAGTCTATTTCTGTCTCCCGAGGTTCCGCTTGTCTTGGCAAAACTCCTTAACGAGTTCTTTCGTGTCTTAGGCGTTGGTTGGGCTTTATCCTTAGCGCTTGGAAGGTGATTCGTTTTCGACACTCAGTGACGCCACATCAATATGTGAGTTCCAGTGAGGTACAAGGTCCATGATCGGGCCTTTTAGCCAGGTCTATCTTTAGTGATCGGCGGCGGCGGATCGAAGTCCGTTTTCTTTGGTGCGGGGCGTCGGAGCGGAGATCACTATTCCGAAGGCGCCATGGCCCGGAAGAGAGATCTTCTCCTTTGATCTATTCTTGATCGCGCGAGTTCTGACTTAGCACGAGTAAACTCCTTGAGCCTTCTTGGTAGAGTATCTCCTGCCTGGGTACTTTCCGTAGTGCTATTTCTGGTAGGCACTTGTCGTTGCATGACCGACACGGTTGAATTAACTCCTGGTTTTAAGAGTACAACGCTTGGATAATGATATTCGGAGTTAAGGAGTATGATCGGTCGATCATACCGCGTCCTAAAGGCGCGTATCCCTTAGTCCTGGTCCCTGGAGACTTGCCTGCGTTAAGGTAGTTTCTCCGTGTGTCTCTCTGGTCGTTGTGCTGTGACTGGAAGTCCTGGCATAGACTCCTACAGGAATCGCAAAATTCCCTGGTTCTGGCACTAGGATTCTACAATGCGTATCAGCGTGTGGCGGCACTCATTGGAGGAGAGGCATCATCCACCCGTATGGAGTCTATTCTGAATATATTTGTTAGAGATTTTGGAACACGGTATGCAGTGTGGTTTTTCTAATGTGCCAAATCTCATTAGTTATTGTCAGCTTCTCAGGTGTTCACTATGTGAATGCAAGCTCCAAGGAGCGTCTTGAGTCAGATCTCAAATTGTTCAGTGGTGCAGCTGAACTTGGGCCCGCCCGCTCTGCTATTTTCTCAAGGCCTGGGCTCCTGCTCATTGTTACCAACATCATGGACAGGAATCTTGTTGCCTGTCTTCCACGGGCTTCAAAGCTTTGTGTACTGTTAGTTGGCACAGATCAGGATTTGGGGATCCTTGCATCACCAGGGCAATCCTGGAAGTTGGATGATTCAATTGATGATGAGGCTATTATTGAAAGGGTGAGGGGAGCACTAGTAAAGCCAGTTGAGAAGAAGAAGCGTGTAGCAACACTGGTCGCGAAAGGTGGCACAGGGAAGACACAAATAGTGACAAAATTTGTAAAAGAGAATCAAGCAAAGTATGTATATATTTTCTTTCACTCATTAATCTACAGCTAATTGTGCTTATATAGCTTCTCCGATGTTATCTTTGTCAATGCTAGTTCAAATGAAAAACTTGCCCAGCAGGACAAACTTGTTACAGAGCAACTTCAACAATCTCTCCACAGCTATTTGAATGGTACTCCAGAGAACTGGCTTGTCATCTTTGACAATGCAGACGATCCTGCACTTGATTTATCACCCTTTCTCCCCTCTTCTAATCATGGCAATGTGATCATTACAAGTCGTAATATTGAGATTCATGAATATGCATCTAAGAGTTGTGATATTCTTGTCCATGACCTTGAGCCTGATGCCGCAATTACAATGCTACTGTCACGAGCTAAATCCAATGATCATACAGCTGCCAGAGACATTATTGAGGCTTTTGCATATCATGCCTTACCAATTGCCATAGCCGGGAGTTATATTGCTTCTCACACCACTTGCTCTATTTCAGACTATCTTGAGCGTTTTAAAGACCGTCGCAAAGAGCTTCTTGACTCTAAAGCACAACAGAGCATAGATCACTATTCACAGAGTACTCTTGGTGCATTCCTTCTTAGCTTTGAGCAACTCTCAGATAATGCAAAGCTCATCATGCACTTGTGCTCCTTCTATCTCTATGCTGATATTCCCATTGCTATGCTGCGCAATGCTGCAGAGAACTCTTCTGAGCTTGAACTTTTAGGTGATGAAACAGTCTCAACTACCATACAGAAGCTTTTGGACAATATCTCTTGTTGCTCTGTTGATGAAGCAGTTGATGAGATAGTCAAACTTTCTCTTGCTACATATGCACCTGAAAGTGATTTGCTTTCATTTCATTCTGTCATTCATGAATGTGTGACATACACTATAGCACTTCCTCATCTTGAAGTAAAGCAGACAGCACTTCTTATACTCAGTCGTGGTATGCCATGGGACAACTCATCTACCTCATATGCTCTTCGGAGATATATTCTTCCACATGCTATACATAGTTGGGATGAAAACATCAGTCTGATATATATATATGAAGCTGTAGCATTTCTTTATGGAGATGCTGGAAAATGGGCTGCAGAGGAATCACTATTGCAACAAGTAGTACAGACCAAAATGAAATTATTGGGAGAGCGTCATTTGGATACACTCACTGCAACGGCCAATCTTGCCGTTACATTTGGTCATCAAGGAAAATTTGTAGAGGCAGAAGTACTTGAGAGAGAGGTGCTTGAAGCACGCAAGGTGCTTCTGGGAGAGCGTCACCCAGGTACGCTTAGTGCAATGGCCAATCTTGCAGTTACATTTTGTCATCAAAGGAACTTTGTAGAGGCAGAAGTACTTGAGAGAGAGGTGCTTGAAGTAAGCAAGGTGATATTGGGAGAGCATCACCCTGACACGCTCGGTGTAATGGCCAATCTTGCAAGTACATATTGTGATCAAGGGAAATATGCAGAGGCAGAGGTACTTGTGAGAGAGGTGCTTGAAGCAAGAAAGGAGATTTTGGGAGAGCATCACCCAGATATGCTTGATGCAATGGCCAATCTTGCAAGTACATATCGTCATCAAGGGAAATATGCAGAGGCAGCGGAACTTGAGAGAGAGGTGCTTGAAGCACGCAAGGTGATATTGGGAGAGCGTCACCCTGACACGCTCGATGCAATGGCACATCTTGCATGTACATATTGTGATCAAGGGAAATATGTGGAGGCAGAGGTACTTGAGAGAGAGGAGCTTGAAGCACGCAAGGAGATTTTGGGAGAGCGTCATCCAGACACACTGAGGGCAATGGCCAATCTTGCAAGTACATATCGTTATCAAGGGAAATATGCAGAGGCAGAGGTACTTGTGAGAGAGGTGCTTGAAGCACGCAAGGTGATTCTGGGAGAGCGTCACCTAGACACGCTCCGTGTAATGGCCAATCTTGCAAGTACATATCGTCATCAAGGGAAATATGCAGAGGCAGAGGTATTTGAGAGAAAGGTGCTTGAAGCAAGCAAGGTGATTCTGGGAGAGCGTCACCCAGAAACGCTCTGGGCGATGGCCAGGCTTGCAGTTACATATCGTCATCAAGGGAAATATGCAGAGGCAGAGGTATTTGAGAGAAAGGTGCTTGAAGCAAGCAAGGTGATTCTGGGGGAGCGTCACCCAGAAACGCTCTGGGCAATGGCCAATCTTGCAGTTACATATCGTCATCAAGGGAAATATGCAAAGGCAGAGATACTTGAGAGAGAGGTGCTTGAAGCACGCAAGGTGATTCTGGGAGAGCGTCACCCAGACACGCTGACTGCAATGGCCAATCTTGCAGTTACATATTGTCATCGAGGGAAATATGCAGAGGCAGAGGTACTTGAGAGAGAGGTGCTTGAAGCACGCAAGGTGATTCTGGGAGAGCGTCACCCAGACACGCTGACTGCAATGACCAATCTTGCAAGTACATATCGTCATCAAGGGAAATATGCAGAGGCAGAGGTACTTGAGAGAGAGGTGCTTGAAGCACGCAAGGTGATTCTGGGAGAGCGTCACCCAGACACGCTCCATGTAATGGCCAATCTTGCAAGTACATATCGTCATCAAGGGAAATATGCAGAGGCAGAGGTACTTGAGAGAGAGGTGCTTGAAGCACGCAAGGTGATTCTGGGAGAGCGTCACCCAGACACGCTCCATGTAATGGCCAATCTTGCAAGTACATATCGCCGTCAAGGGAAATATGCAGAGGCAGAGGTACTTGAGAAAGATGTGCTTGAGGCAAGAAAGGTGATTCTGGGAGAGCGTCACCCAGCTACGCTCAATGCATTAGCCAGTCTTGCAGACACATACCGTTGTCTGGGAAAAGATGCAGATGCAGAGATACTTGAAGCAAGACAGAAGCTCTTGGAGACAGATTCCTCAGAATAGGAACAATTTGCAATTATGTTTTAAATATAAGTACTGGGATTTGAATATTTGAATGACTTGTACAATGTACTTTATTGTTTGAAACTATTATCATATTGGATGAATAACAAATCAGACAATTTCCACAGGTATGTACCATTGAATTCATTGTGATTGAGTATGAAATGTAGGACTAAATACAGCTAACGCTAACCAACCACTTATCCCAATGCTCACCCCCACCCTTGACTTGCACATCAACACCCCACACCATCACTCAAATCACAAGCAGCCAGCCCCAAGTAGGTATGATAGGGATCCGTGCTTTCACCTGGACCTTGGCAAGCCCGCTGTAGCGGAATTGAGGGAGGCAGTGAGGGATGTGAGCTCAGGGACAGAGAGGAGCTGGGTGCGGGGTGGGGCAGGAGAGCTGGAAGAGAAAGAGGAAGACAGGGCCAAATACCCCAAACACGCCACAAACCCCGGACCCAAACAACAACACATATCCACATTGTTGTTCGTCCGGCCCCTGCACCCGCCCTCCGTTGGGTGCTGCAGGCTCACCAGCCAGCACAGCATTGCTTTCCACTCTGCGTCCAAAAAGACCTCACCCACCGCTCCCCCCTCCTACAAAAGCCACATCCCCGCTGGAGTGGTCCAAGTGAAATTCTGCAATAAGACAAATGCGAGATGATGGTAGGCGACTAAACGAGCTAACTTCAACCTATGAAACTATGCTGATCTATGCTACATCAGTGATGCTACGACCCCCTACTGCACCGCCAACGCCACATACGTCAACCCACCATGTCCCTCCGCGCCCGGCTGCTGCCCATACCCACCGCCCCACGCCCGGCACAGGCGCACGTACCGCAATGCCGCCGCGGCGTCGATGCACCACCCGGACCCGGACCCGCGCAGCATCCACGCCACGGCAACGCCGCAGTATCACGTTCGGAGATCGCCTTCCGAGTGTGGTGATTGGGATTGGGGGATGAGTCCCCCACCCCCCGCGGGTCAAACCCACTTTCCCTGTCGAACGGTCCCACAGCATCCCGAGTGTGAGCAGTGCGGTGTATGTCCTTATGAGGTGGGGCGGGGATAGCGGGAGGGGCAGAGTGCTAGCGAAGAGGGATCCCGGTGAAGTCGATCTCGCCGCCATCACACTGCTACCTGCCGCACTACGATCCACGCCCGTCGTCACCCCCTGCCCCCCGCCCTGCCCCTTCTTCCCCCATCTCACGATCACACTTTTCCCACACCCAGTCCCTCTACCGCTCCCGCAGCATCCCGAGTGTCAGCAACGCAGTGTATGTCATGATAAGGTGTGGTGGTGAGAGCGGGAGCTGCCAAGCGCTGGCATTGAAGACGGATCCCGGTGTAATCAATCGCTGGCGTCGTTATCGAATCCGCCGCCGTCATCACGCCCCACCCCTCAATTCACGGTGCATGCCACGCCCCGCCCCCGATACACCCATCTCCCGATCATACTGCGCCCACACCCAGTCCCTCCATCCCTCCTTCTCCTCTGCGCTGGTTTCGGGGAGGGCGTCGAGTAGGTCCAGGGTCCCGATGCAGTAGAATACGAGGTCCATCCTGCACAGGGATCGTGAGCGAATGTGAAGTAACAGGCGGGAGTGGAAGAGATGCGGTATAGCAGGGAAGAAAGCCGGAATAATGAAATAGATCGCGAAAACACTCACAGCCTGCCCTCGGCCTCGACCTGCGTCCCCGGAAGCCCATCAAGCAGTGCCGCGCGTGCTCCTGCTCGGTTTAGTTTCCAGTCTCCTGCGTCTGATCCGGGCGCTGCTGCGTCTTTTGTCCGCGCTGCCGCGTCTTTCGTTCCCGCTGTCGGTTCATGGGAGGACGTGTCCATGTTGTGTGTGTGACTGGATAGAGGTCGTTCCTTGGTCGGCGAGCGATGTAAGTTGTGTCTGTTCGTTTGCGTATCTGGACTCCGCGTCTGTGGAAGCGCGATTCTGCTGGGCTCGTTTTGCTGGCCGTTGCAGTCCAAGTCCAAGAACAACGTCCGTTCGGCGTTCTAGTCAAATCCTTGTACTGCGACTCGATGTGATCCCTTCTCAGTTGCCGCGAAGGTAAGCTGGCGCGACAAACTCCCCTACAGCTGTATGCTATCCTATTCAGCCTGAGACGATCCCATTCCAGAGTCCAGACGCACCTCCGCGTCGCTCCAAAGCCTAGCGCGATTCCTACCGCGTCCGTTTACTGTCTGGCGTGAGACGATCCCGAGCCTCGATCCGATCCTGTAGGCGCTGACAAGCCAAAATGCCGACGCGCGCAAATGTGTGGGTTCAACTGTCGAGATGGTGATGGCGACCCAGACAAAGCACTCAAACCGCGACCTGCATTCCGAGGTCAGGACACGCCTCGAAGACGTGTCGTAACGTACCTGGACGAGCATGACGCGCCCCGTATGCTTATCCAAGGCAGCCATGCCAACTTCGCGCGGAATGCCGCGGCCCTCCAGGATAGCGACGGTAGCTGGCATCGTGACGGCCGTTCCCAGCTCGACGCGACTGTCCGGTCCATGGCCTGCTCTGCGCCGTCCAGGGTCCGCATTGGTTTGTACCTGGTCGACTAGGATGGGATGGTGGGCGCGTTCCGGGAGCTGGCGGCGCTGGCATCGCGAGGCAAATGAGGGGAAGAAGAAAGGTCAGAACCTAACATAGGCAAACACACGCGCCACTTCGAAGCGAAGTGCAATTGCGCGTCCTCAGCCACGTCAGGACTGTATCGAAAGACAAGGAATTGCGCTGATAGTAAGTAGATAATTTGAACATCAGTCCGAGTCGACTTGATCGCGTGAGTTTTTTGGAGTAGTAATACGGTGAATGTAGTCTTCGTCAACGTACTTAGGAGGAATCGTGAAACTGTATGCTTTTCATTATCGTACGCATTGGCTCGTAATACAAGACTGACTAGATGATCTCGAACTTTTCCAAATACTCTTCCGGCAAACAACTGTCCTCGCTTTCGCGGCAGTAAACATGAATATCCGCCCCGTCCCGCACAAGGCTCAACCTGCCTTCCTTTCCGGACTCAACCACAATCTCCTGAATAGTCTCCAGAACCACCCTCAGCTTCCTCAGGTCCTCCGCCAGCGAGATTTTCTCGTCCATGCTGTCTGTCCTCTTCTTCCGGCACTCGCTGAACACCCCTCGGTCATGGATACCAAGAAAGTGACGTGGAGTGTTCGAAAGATAGACTTGAGGGTAAATCTCGGCCCAATGATACGACGGGAGGCGCTTCCTCGATACTGTGGACAACTCTACGATGGCACTTTGGTCGACGAGGGGCGGACCACCACATTTGATGCGCAATTTCTGGTTGTCCGTCACTTTGATCGTAGAATGAATATAGGGAGCGGGTGCAAAGCTCTCGAGACTGACAGCTGAGAGCGCTGCTGCGAGGTCATCGTCCTGAACCGGAGGAAGACAAGCATCGACTTCGAAGCGGACGACCATCTTGAGTCCGTCGAGGTCCTGCAGGAAATGTCAATATTATGGCTCAGATCAAACCCGTTAAGACTTACATAGGTGACGATCCTATGATGCCCCGTAGATCCCTGGCACCCCTTCGCCGGTTTCGTGGTCCTGGCCTCAAAATTATGTCCGAACGTAAAACCATTTGCCTGTTCCCGGTAGCGCTTCTCCCAACGATTGAGGAGCACCGTCGTCCCACCAGCAAGCTGCGTATCGATCCTGAATTCTTTCTGGCTTCTTTCGTCTGTCCCGCCCCTGATCCACCTGAGGAGCTTGCGCAGACCATTACGGTCCGTGACAACGTCGACGGTGGACCAGTCGAATGGTTTGGATTGGGAGTCGTCTTGCTTCTGCAGAACGTCGACGGCAGCCATGAGAGGGAGCAGGACGGCCTTGGGCATCCGGAATCCGTTTTGGTCTACGAAGCTGTAGCCTTCGTCTGGGGAGACCTTATATGGATTTAGATCGTTCTGCCATTCGGGGGGTGAGCCTGTCGTATCGAAATGAGAATGAGTATAGTATCGGCTGGTGTAGTAGGGGTACACACCTGGAACAAGAATGGTAGGCTCCGCCTCTGTTGATTCCTCCAACCAGTTATACGATCCAATACATCGAACATCAGTGATGTCGGCGTTTATCGCAGAGCGGGCATCGATGGAAGGCACAGGGATGGTCTCGATACTGGCTGAGAGCAGGCCTTCCTTGATGTCACGATCGGGAGGATCACGACTCGGCGCCGCTGAGCGTTGTGGATGTTGTCTCCAATTGCCTGTGTTCGACTGTCTCGGATACATGTCGTGTGGGACAAGAGGGAGTTGAAGCGGCGACTGTCAATGCCTGCCATGCAGCCCAAGAATGCCACGGTCCAGTGACGGCAGTGATGATGTGGGTCCACGAAAGAATGGGAAGCTAATGGAACTGCGATGGAGGCAGCGGCATTTTGAGCGCGGGATCTCAAAGAAGTCCACAGATATAGCAGAAGCATGAAACAAATTCCATAGCGTCATGTCGTTTCTGGCGCCTTGACGTGTACTGGAACATCCATGTCTCTTCAAGTTTGCCGTCGTGTTCGGATATGCAGTTGAATACCCAGTGCTCGGGCGAGAATCTGTACCAGACGTCCTAATGGGCCGTTATTTGATTGGACATGGCATGCGCTTTTGCACCAGTCAGTGGACATGAAGGCGGGCATAGAACTGAGGCGACTGGTTGCGCATGAAGATGCGGAACACGGCCCGATTGTGCCGAACAATGTTGCCTCCTGCCACCACCCGACACACGTGTTTTCTCAGCGTCGAGCGAGACCTTTATCACCTCACTCCAGGGCACTAATCACAAGCTCTATACTTCCGTATAAGTCTCCCAACGCTACTGTCCTTTCCCCTGGCACCGAACTGCTGTTGTTGCTATCCACCAATGCGACATCAGCGGCATTGAACGAGCCACGACTACACTGCCTTTTTGTGCACCTGCACTGAGCGCCCTTGGCTTCTCCGAATACGGACAGCGACAGCAGCGGGCCATGGCTACGGCCGTGTCTCCTTGGGAAGCAAATGGTGAGCAGCTGTTCGTGTCTCTATCGATGTCAAGGGTCTCAATCGTTTTAGACTGTGGCACAAGTCCGGCACTGCTGCATGAAGAAAACACGTCCCGAAAGACACGGTCCTGGCTAAGCTGGGACGATTCCCGGATACCTGGTGCGTCCTTCGATTATACGTCCTGTGCCATTACCGATATCTTTTAGTAGCTTAGGGCCGCTCCTTCCCCCTCAACACCGCCGTTGCTCAAGCACTCCATGGCTATGCGCCGTATCTCTGAGAAACGTTCCAGCGCCCGACGCTCCAACAACTGCGGCCGTCCTCATCCTGGATGCGGTGTCTGAAGGCATCGCAACGAACAAAAAAACTACAAAGTGCGTCCAGTCTTGCTACATTCATCCCGATTCTTATCGCTGGCCCAAAGTACACTGTATATTCATGTCATTCCGCCCATCTCGTTCCCTATGACGACCAATGAATCCCTTGCAGTCATGCGCAGGGCACGCATCGCCGTTAACTGAGATCGGCCACCTACAAGGATTACATACAGCAGACAGGTACCCTTCCCCAGCCCAAGCCGGTGCTAACTCGCCGACGGGCGCTTGGTACAGCGATTTGCTATATAACCGCCATCATCGAGACCTTTGTCGATTCCCCTCGCTGACAGGGAGCAAACCTTCTTTTCCCCAATCTCATACCACACGCGCCGGCGACGTTGCATCATGGGCGGTGGCAGAGACATACCGAGCTACCCTTCCTCTACCCTTCGCTGCCAGCATAAGCACCCGACCATCGCTTTGCCATCGCAGGTCGATGTACCTGTCCTTCTGCACCCCGCATTGTGCGGCGAGATTCCTTACCCTCACCCGCAAACCTCGCAACGACTCAACGAACCAGCGACGCTTCCATTCCTCCCGTCCATTGCCCTTGTCGTCGAATCACCGGAATGGGACGTCCATGTCGTGATTGCGCGTGATGGACCGGGATACGTACGCGTTGGGGATGTCCTTGACGGTCTGAGAACACTGATGGGGAGAATGTATCGAGACCATCAGGTGTTGGGGAGGTATCGGCTGGTGAAGAGGACCGATATGGGGGATACTTGGGAGGTGAGGGGACTCTAGGATGCGCACGCACTTCGTTTTCACGGACGATGACCATTGACGGGTCATGATGATTTTCCTTCGCATTCACTGTACAATACGCACGGACCTTCCTTGGACGCTTTTGGACGCCAGACACTGTTGTATCGATACCCATGCGCACATACGCGCGGACTCTCTGTTCTTCCCGCATGGACGGGCTGGCCGCCGGTCTTTTGATTTTTGTACCACAGACATGCTATCCGCTTCGAATTCGTACTGGACACGATACGCCTTTCATTTACGCTTTTATGTTACCTACGTTACACTACCTTACGGACTATGATTTGCAGGGACTAAGACGTGGGCTATTGCCGTGTAACAACAACAACAAGACGCTTGAAATTATTCAAATTATCATGTAGTACAGTACAGACTAAGTACAAGTCGTTTCTGGTATTTGCCGCTGAGTATTGACGACTTTCACATGTTGTAAGGATCTGAGGCACTTTGGCTCCAATAGTATGCCTTGACACCCCACAGTTCTCGGATGATTTTGGTGGGACCTGTCAGTGTCAAGTTGGAACTGATCCATCAGGATGGAAGATCCAGTCTAACGTCAATATGTAGAGAATGAATGAGTGGGAGTGGATCAGGGAGCCCTATTCTCAACGTAAGATTGACTTTCGGCTGACCCGGCTCTCGTCGTGGCATCTTGCGACCTCGCTTTGACGTGCGTCGCGCCCACCGCACACTGCAACTTAGCTTTAACCACGAGATGAGCTCGTTGTCATGGAATCCGTCTTGTTGTTCCCAAGATAGGCCATAATTAGGCCATTTCGCCTTGTGGCGAGACCAGCCATCAGGTCTCAGGCCTCCGCGCATCATCTTCGCACTTCGAATTCTGATCAATTCTGATGTATCAGGACTTTGATGACAATGTACATGGTTCGAGACCATACATATAGCGTGAGTGTTGGGTACCCCAAGATGGAGCCCAACAACGATGTCCCCCCCGTACGCGACCTTCGGCGTCCTCCTCGTTGGCTTTATGATCGCCACACCGTGCGTACTTCCGTCTCGAGTTGATAGCCAAAGTTGACTCGTATGCTGCCAGGATCTATGGGCTGACGTGTCTCCAGCTGTACTACTATTTCTCTCGCTACAAAAGAGATGCCCAGTGGATTAAGGGCATGGTGCGCTTCCATCGCCTTTCGTCGTGTGAGAGATTGTCTGACTCGTGTCCAGGTTATTCTTGTCTGGTAACTCCGCTTCTAAGCATACACGATCGGAACACTGAGGCGCCAGCAGGCTACTGGAGACGTTCATGCAATTCCTGAACTCGCATGCAATCTTTTACTATCTGATCGAACACGAGAGCGACACAAGCGAGCTCGCGCATGGGCTTGTGTGGTGAGTCGTCTTGAACTGGGTAAGATACTTGCTCATGTTATCGTGCAGGAGTCTCAATGTGAGTTCGTTCGCTGCCCACCTTGTTCCGAACAGCTCAACCTCCCACCTTGTGTAGGCTCCAGCTATAACAAACGTCCGTGCCGCATTCTTCAGCACTCGAATGATCACTGACTATATTTGGCAGGGAATAGCGGGTACTATCATCCAGATGTAAGTCGATACTCGACGACTGCCGCTATCATGTAACGTCTGCGCAGGTTCTTTGCATGGAGAGTATATGTTAGTAAGTCTTGCAACTGTTGCCTATGCCTGCTACGATGCTCATTCCTACGTGGTCAACAGTGAGTGACAAGAACATCTGGCTTCTAGGGATAATAGTCTGTCAACTCCCACCACTGAACGTCGACGATTCCTGATCTCGTCGCCTTCGTACAGTGTCTACTGTCAGCCTCACAGCTTGCGATGTCCTTAGGTCAGTAAGTCTTTCCTGTCGATTGACCGTGTATACTCACTAGTACCTTCACGCAGTCGTGGGCATTATTGGGTAGGTTAAGTCTGGGTTTCATCCGTGCGACATATCAATCACACATCATATAGACTGCTTCACCCAGCACATCCTCAAGTGCGCCTCGTCTCAGCATGCTTTGCTACCGTTGCCGTCACGGACACGCTTATCACAGCGAGCATGTGCTACTACCTTCACAATCGAAAGTCTGGACATGCTCGGTACATGGTCTCTTTACCGTCGACCGTCGATGCCCAACTAATCTTGGGCTCGCAGAACAAACAGTCTCATCAACAAGCTCATGGTTCTGACAGTGAATAATGGCGCAATCACGAGCATTATTGCTCTGATAGCGTTTGTGGCGAACCTTGTAGACTCTTCGAGTTTTGTGCCTCTCGCCACGTGTTTCTTGCTGGGTAAAGGTGCGTTCCGTCCCTGTTCATTCTTTCATGGACCTCCCTAAACATGCAAACCTTGGTTAGCGTATACGAACACACTGTTATCTAGGTGATTTCGATCATATGGTCCGGTTGAACATGCACTTACCTCGCGAATCAGTCTCAATACCCGCCAAATACCTCCACGAGAGCCTCACATGCCAATGGACTCGCTTGGTCGGAGGTTAGCGTTCGGTGATACTAGTGTATGCTATCATCTATGGGTTAAGGAACAACTGCTGACTTCCAGTAACCCAGACACACGTCGGTACAACAACTACTTCGCACAATCATGGTCTCGTGTCGCAAAAATCCATCCCCAAGCTTGACGAGTTCGGGCAGGAGAGGGGGCGCTACAACCCGGATGTGATTGTCATTACACGAGAAGTCGAGACATTTGTTTCATCTTAAGGCGTTAACAAGAGTCACTTGAGGCCTTGCCCTTGCTGGACAAGTGCTGGTGTTTGACATGGGATTTGTGTTGTATTCACGTTGTACTCTAGAGAATTGAAGATGATCTGCCAATGTACGTCCATGTGTATTGTGCACCATGTAGCATTCAAATAGGTATGAGTTCTGGGCACCTGCGTTCGGTTGTTTTGAGTGTTTGCCACTGTCTACGGTATTTCATAACATAAGTAGACTCGGAATTGGGACTGACTCTGAACGATATAGCCTGATGGAAACTTTCAGCTTCCGTGCGCAGGCAATGTAGTACTACCTGATCAAGCATCAAGCAGATGTTCATGCTCCATCGACGATCACTTAGAAGGATTTGTACGAGCTCACGAAAAGGCCTAAGGTCTGATCGTCTCCCTTGCACCAAAGAGGAGGTATCTCCTCAGATGTCCGCGCTCATTCGGCAGCTGTTCGTCAGTGTACTTTCATGATAGTATGTACAGTGGTAGCTAGAGATAGTGTGTGTATTTCGACGCGACCATCATCACCGAACAGAAGATACGTACTTCGTAAAAACACAAACATGGAGAACATAACGTAAACCATAGGGAACAAACGTACATAAGTGCGCCAAAGACTCAGCTCAAACCTTGAACAAATCCGCCGGGTCAACGCATGATTGGTTTCCTGCATTTTCTTCCTCCTGTTGCCTGGGCTCAGCGACCTGCCACGGGTATTGCACCTGAGCGGAGGAGACATACGCCGCATAGTCCGTAAACTGTTCCACCATGAAGTCGTCGTTGTAATCGAAGTTGTGATAGTCAGCTGTCCCAAGGTCGTCGGAATACGCCTGGGTGTGATGCTCGCCATCCAGTCCGGCTTCGAGAGACGGTGCAGACTCTTTCGCGGACAAAGACGTCGCCTCCTTCTCCTCCTCCGCCAACCCCTGCTGCTCGGCCAAAATCTCTGACAAGAGGGCCACCTCCTGACCAGCAGGCTCGAGATGCACTGACTCTTGAACGTATGCAGCAGCAGACGGTGAGACCGGACTCGCAGTCGATTTCTCGAGAGCCTGCGCAACTTCACCGCCATGGACATTTCCGTCTGCGGAAGTGTTCATCAGCGCGGCTGGTGCTGGGACCGTAGCAGCATCACCGCCAGCCGCATGCCCCATCCCCGGCATTGACAACGCAGAAGGCGGCCAAAAAGAGTAAATGTCCTCATTCGCCATGTACGGCGTCGGATCGACAGTTTGCGAACCGAAGAAGCCTGGTAAGGATGGAGTCGGGTATGGGTAAGTCCCGTCCATGGGATAGAGAGACGTCGAGGCGGGAGCAAGGGAGAATGACGAGGGGGGGAGGTTCACTGCGTCATTGTACACCCCATGTAGCCAGGGCCTTTCGTTCACGTCAGGCGGCCCGTGTGAGGAGGATTCTCCCGGTTGGAGGAGTATACCTTCCTCGACGTGACCCGAATAACCCACGTCTTGGGAGTCCACAAGCGGGGGGTGAGGAGGGGAGGGAAGTCTCAAGGGACAAGATCCCGGTGCGGATGGCGGTCGTAGTGGCGGAGGCAAAGATGGCGACAGTGCTTGATAAAATGGTGCCGAACCTTCCTGGTTCGGGCTTGTCTTGCGCTTCTTCTTCGTGCCGCCTGGCGTTTGAGTCGTCCCCTTCGACATCTTCCCAGCCGCCCTGCGGCCCATCTCCCACGCAACCATCAACTCCTTGACACAACAGCCCCATGAAGCGCGATCAGCGTGGTGTGCCCAGAGTTGCTGTAAGATAAAGCGCGTGAGACGTTCTCGCTCGTCCTCCCTCCCTTGGATGAACCCGTTCACCCATTGCTTGACCACAGGCCCGTTCCGCACCACAAACGGTACGGTACGTTTCTTCATCGGTTTCTTCCATTCCGGGCTGCTCTCTTTGAACCTCTTCGACTTGTGCTGGGGCACGACATAATATGTCTGCTCGACAGGCGGCGCGCTCAGCGCAAGGGTACGACGGACGGTCCTATTCAAGTGCTCAGCGAGTCACCAATAGAAGCAGAAGAAAATAACTCACTCATCGCACAGAAATTGATCAAGGATGGTAAGCTCGCCTTGATCCGGCTGGTCGTCGTCGTCATCGTGCCCGACAGAAGGTCGCACGATGCGCGGTCTAAGCACCTCTTTTCGAATCTTCGTCTTGAGAGTCGAAAGCTGGGTGCTCTCTCTCTCGGTGTACGCCAATGCCGAGGTCGATGGTCTGCCAGTCGTCTCCAGCTCTACCTCTCCCTCTGCTCCATCATCCAAACACTCCTCCTCTCCATGGTTGTCCTCTCGTAGTTCATCTCTCTGCCCTTTGACAAGCCTCGGTCTAATGGGAAGGGGCCTCTGCGGGCGAGCTGATGTGGTGTGGTGCTGCTGCGAAGAAGTAAGGAGGATTCTATGTCTTGGATCGATAGGTGCATCAGCTCGACGCTGCTGTCTCGGATCGCGAGACGGTGAGGCAGAGCGTTCTCTCCTCGGGGTTGTCTCGGGAAAGGGCTGTGGATGCGGAGCAACAGGCTGGGGGCCTCTCCTCGCATTTAGTGAAGGCGCGGATGGTCTACTCGGCGGAACTGAGGGAGAAGAAAATGGTTTGGGTGACGGCGCTACGAGACTGTGGTGTGGCACCGGCGAGAACAGATATCTCGCTCTCTTCGTCGACTCGGATGGGTGCGACAGGGATGGATTTGGACGCTTACGCGGGTCGCGCGACTTTTGGGACCTGCTCCCGAATCCGGTTAGCACGCTGAAGAGATACGAATGGATGGATAACAAGAGGAGCACGAAGAACAAGAAACGAAGGCAAAGGACGACGTACATTTTCACGGTATCCTAGATTGCGGCTGTCCTCAATCTCCAATGAACGAGTAAGAGATGACAGTGAGAGTGCATTTTGAGGCTCGGTTTCGTTGCTTTATTCCCAGCGTCCATTCTCCGACAGTGTGTTACTGTAGCATTGATCAGAGAGTCGGTCCGCGCGCGAGCCATCATCACAACGCCAACGGGGAAAGGATCCAGTTTCAGGCCTAAAAAGAGTCAATCATGATGTTCATCGCTCCGTGGAATGCTGCCAGCGTACACCGTAACAGTAGCCCGACGCGCTTGCCAAATTTGGCTTGCGAGAGGTGTGTTGTGGGTACTCGATTGTGGGGATCCGCCTTACGTCCGGTCTGCGACATGTTGGCATGGTGAGTTCGAGTCCTTCCCATTTTCGTGCGCACAGATTGGCAAGCCTTGGTGGTTATGAGAGATCTGGGGACGATGCTGGTGGAAGATGAGAGGATTCGGAAAGGGAAAGCAGTTGGGATGACACGTAAGGATCACAGCACGTGTCCTGTTACCGCGTCACCCAAGCCGGCAAGACCTCGCAATTTGAATTTGAACACTCTTTGATCGCGCAAAGGTCAAGGAGCCCGTTTCTCTGGCGTAGCAGCCACGGCATCCGAGCGGGAGCTTGTCCAGTCCGGGAATAATCAAACTTCGAAGGCTGCAAGTCGGGCCTGGCGTCGTCATGTGTTTATTTTCGAAGTGAGTACTAGAGCTTCGGGATCTGACGACGTATCCCAGGGAATATCAAGGAGCGTATTTGATCAGAGAATTACACACAATATGCCCTTCCTTACATCTCAATACCCAACATGCCATTTCTACATCTTGTCACAACTATCATCTCTCCTCGAGCATTCACACAAGACTGCACATCGGACGCCAGGGAGAGGCCACCGGTTCATAGCAGGTACGCCTCTAGAGACGGTGTCAGGCGGCATGGCATACAAAAATCCCTGCTGTGCAGGTAGATAGGCATACATCGATGCCACTGCTAGGAACGACGCCGAAACTGATGCGAAAAGTGTAGCAATCACGGCGGTCGAAAAGGCGGCGAGCTTTCGCGTCTTTGCCACTTTGAGAATGGTGTCCACATCCCGAGCAAAATATATGAGGAAGCGGACGGCGGACGTCTTCATACGTCGCATGGATGTTGCCCCATTTTGGCCAGCAGTTATCACTGCACCCGCGAGACGGCTCGACGCCCGGGAGATCCTCCCAACCCTCTGATGGACTTTGACCTGCGCTTCGAGGACGGCGTTCCGACGTCTCAGTAAGTCGTTCTCCCTCCGGAGCTCATTCATGTCGACAAGGATGATCTCGTTCTATGAAGCGACTTCAGTGGAAATTCTCGGACTAACAGGAGAGAGGGAAGCTCGCCTTACTTACCTGCAATCGTCGTTGCTCTTGACGGTTCATCATCCCAGCTTCCATGACTAGATGAAAAAAGGAGTACTCAGTGGCCAGAGCCTGAGGAGGATAATGGTACGCACCCAGACCCGAGTTCTTGTCGACGTCTGAGTATAGAAAGATCTGGCTTCGGCAGTCTTCGATTCATACACTTTTGCGAACACGTAGACATACGTGTCTCTATTCAATCGTGAGAGGAGTGCGGCTGGGTAGCCGCACAATGTTGTTCGAAAGACCTTACCCGTTCCCTGTGATACTACTTATCTTGCGGCCAGAGGGAGCGATCGACTTGATATGTCAGGACACGGCAGACGGACCCTGTGATGTTTAGTGAACTCGAGAACGCATTTTTTTGTAAATACGCAACTGAGTGAGATAACAGGCTCTCCGGGCGAGCTACATAAGGACTTGGCACGCTAATGCGAATCATCCGAAGCATCTGCCCTGCCACGTACCAAGTAATTCGCATTCCCATTTGTCTCAGCACACTGAGGCCATGATTACCGCGATGTTCCCCCCCCCCCCCCCCCCCCCCCCCGCCCCCCTCGGGATGAAAAGCTGCAGGCGTCGTCAATCGCACAGGAACTGAGCACAAAACTTGAAACCCATCTCCCAACATCGCCCGAGGATCTCCACAACGTCAGCAGCGCAGCTCAAATAATGATAGACGGTCCAGATATCAAAATCGCCAAAAACAACGAGTCGCGAGAAGCGCAGACTCGGATGATGGGGGAACTCCGCCTCGCGAGAAGCACGTATACCTTGAGTGGAGGCTTTTCAGACGTGTCTTCTATGCGAGATACTAGATGCACTGACTTATCAGAAAATCAGATATTGTATTCACTTTAACATCAGCCTTCCCTTTACTCAAAAATATCCCAGTCCAAGCCCCAGCCCTTGCTCGGGTTTAATCCACGCTCGGGCGGGTGTGCCCTCGCCGCGTGTTCCAATTTCTCAAACAGCTCCTTAGGCAGTTTCGTGACCTGGAGATTCTCCACGACGCGCGAGGGCGTGACGCTCTTGGGCAGGACGACGGTTCCGCGCTGGACGTGCCAGGAGATGATCACCTACACGGGATGAGATGGTTAGCCGATAAAAGACGTCAAGAAAATTGACTGACCTGAGCAGGCGTGATTCCCAACGTAGCCGCGATCTCTTTGACTTCGGGAACGTTCAGCGTGTCGGCGACGCGTCCTTCCGAGCCGAGCGGGGAGTAGGCTTCGAGGAGGAGGTTGTTTTCTTTTGACCACTTGATCCGAAATCAGTATCGATTGTTAGATCCAAGGCAAGCGCACCTCCAGGAGCTCGACTTGGGGGAACCAAAAGTTGATCTCCACCTGGTTGACAGCCGGAGTGTATTTGAGGGAATTCGCGGTGAGATTCTGGATGCGGCGAATGTTGAAGCTGCGAGGGATTAGCCTCGGACGCAAAGGCCGTGAACGCGCTTACTTGGACACCCCGATATTCCTGACTTTACCCTTGTCGACCATCTCCTCCAGCTTGCGCCACGTCGGGAGCGGGTTTTCAGTCAAGTCGTGATCGTAAGGCGTGCCGTCCTTCTTCAGCGCCAACGGCCAGTGGATGATGTAAAGATCGAGATATTCGACGCCGAGGTTTGAGAGGGACTGGTCCAGTGCAGGCTCGACATCCTCCGGCGCGTGGAAGCTGTTCCACAACTTGGAGGTGAGCCAGACGTCCTCGCGCTTGACGCCGGACTTGGCGAGTGCGTCGCCGACCTCTTTCTCGTTGCGGTAGATCCACGCGCCGTCGATGTGCTTGTAGCCCGACTCGAGTGCTGTGGTGACAGCGCGTCCGACTTCGTCTGTACCCGCTTGCCAGACGCCTGACGGCATCAGTGTCTATCATACAAAGGGCGTGACCGCGTACCAAGAGCAACGCTGGGGATCTTGTCGCCAGAGGGAAGTGTATAATGGCTCGGGAGTCCATGCTTCGAGCTGCTCATGCAGCGGAGACCGAAGCCACGAGCAAAGTATCGCGCAGACGTTGCAAGGAGCATGATACCAAGGAGACCGGCAGCGAGAACTTTGAAGGTTTTTTTGGCAGGTTTGGTGCGTGGTGTCTCTTCGACTGCAGATTTATAGCTCGGGAGGGCCTCGTACTTGCCAGACATGACAGACGTATGAGATAAACAGCAACCAGATTGGCGTCATCCTTTACAAAGCGCTCAGGAGCGGCAGGCATTAGTAAGGGTAGCGATAAGATTAGATTTTGGGGCGAAATAATCCTCCGCCTCCAATCCGCCCCTGCACCCTCTGCCGTCGCACTTGACTTGAGTCCTCTGCATCAGACCTGTCGTTGGACACACTTTTTGAGCTGATTTATAATTTGCATCGAGCATCAACGGCATGCCATCAGCCATCACAGGTAGGCGCTGTTTGAGTGCTTCCAAAGTCTCGGCAGGCGTGGTCTTCCTTCTGTACTCCCACCAACGTTTCGCAAATGCCCAAAGAGCTGCACATCCCCTACGCCAATACGTGTGATGAATGCGATCTACACCTCGATCGCATTCACGCTGGTCTTTCGTCATGCGATAAATGTCTCCCTGAAACGACGCGCAAGCTGCTGGCATGCTCTAGTTGTGGATTGGTTAGATACTGTGTGCGGAGTTGCCGTTCATGCAGCTTCAATCCGATAGCTGATCTCTCTATGTGCAGGGAACTGTGTGCCAGAAAAACCACTGGCCCAAGCACAAGGAGGCGTGTCGCACCCATGGGATCAGGAAACTCGGCGCGGCAATGGCAGGCTCAGAGGCGCGGCATGCGAGTTTTATACGATGGGCCAAGCACAGTTTACCTAAGATGGCTAGCGTCCCAGTCGTGTGGGCTCTTGGCATTGGGACAGAGCAAGACGTATCGAGCAAGTGATATAAATATCGCGGGCCACAGCTCCCAATCACTGATTATCACTCTAGGTACCCATGTTCTTGTCATATTCATTGACGTAGATGAGGAGATTAGCACGACGGGTGACCAGAGCTTTACGCACCATTTTCGGTCTGCGGAAGTACTGCCGGAAGATGTCCTGCGTAACCGCTTTAAAAGAGGTTGGACAGGCGACGGAATCCAGGCGCCTGAAGAAGGCTGTGGGAGGGTGTTGCTCGTGGACGACGGGCTTCCCTCCGGTCTCGATACTTTCAGCCATAAATTGGAATGGCACGGCGCCTCACTTCGAAATCAGCTGTGGCCACAAGTCGATTGCGACTGGGTTGCTTTGCTCTGCTCGGGATTTCGCAACGGCATGCAAAGCGGGTCCGTTTTTCATGACTATCTCTTCCCGGTTGGAGAGACCTTAGCGCAGACTCGACAAAAAGTCGCGTCCGTGGAACAGTGGTATGCTAAGCACGGCGAATACTTTGGGATGGCGGCATTCAGCGCAATGGACATCCCGCACAATCCCTCCAGCTTTAGTGAGTCCACGTGTCCCAGCTTCTCATGGTGCTAAAGTCGTGGACATTCAACCAGTCTCTCATTGCCTGGTTGTCGAGACCGAAGCCAATGGTCACGGCACAAACTCCCAATTCAGCCACTCCGTCGTCACTGCGAATGTCAGGACCCTGGCTGAGGTCAAGGACCTTTTCCATCCCGATATCTACCCGCCTATGGATGAGCAGATGAAAGCGATGCTATTCAGCCAGCCGAAGGTCATACGCACGGTCATTGTCACCCGCGATGTACCATTCCCGCTCAACATCAACATTGTCAGATTGGACACTTCTCGCCAGCGCAACCTCCGAGGGCTATATCGTTATGAGAGTAATTGGTTGGGTTGGCTCAAAGGAAAGGTGGACGGCGATGTGATTTAGGTCCTGTCCCAAGCTCTATCGAACTCCAACAATGTAGTATAAACATGTACATAGTACAAGAGACAGTCTGAACTGTCTCTTACGCGCTATGGGCGTCATCGGCGGTAGGCACAAGTCGGTGCCGCGGCCCGTTCTCCGACGTCTGCTCTCTGCTCCTCGCTCCATCCTCGCCGCGCCTTGGACGTCGCTCTGTCGCCTCCCGTCCTCGATGACGCCATGTGCGCCCAACTCGCCTTCAATACTCTCCCGCTCTCACCGCACCCTCCGATAGCCCATCCGCCAACCCTGCGCGCCACTGATGGCCCCCGTTGAAGCTGCTCAGGCGTCAGAGGGATCACGCCTGCTCAGGCCAGTCAATTTCCTGCCATCAGCTCGACGCGACTAATCATCACGTTTGGATGAACATGTCCTGGCACGTCCAGCGCGGAACGTCGTCTTGAGCCTGAAAAGCCTTCACTCATGGTCTACCCAACTGTGGACCCTTTTTTAATATAAATGTCCGAGATCTAGTCTCGAAACCAAACTCAACGATGTGTGAAGATAATCGTTCACACCTGTAGAGTCTGGAATTTGTTAAGCGGGCCCCTAGTAGGGATGCCTCGGAGTTTGAAAAAGTGATGGCCGTCCGGCATCGCAAGTGCTGGTTGACTTGAATCTGAGCTCTTAATGGCCGGACGCCTGGTCAAAGGTCCAAAAGCTTTGGTGTATTGTTGAATATGTCTCTAGTTTGCTGTCTAGTGTCTGAACAAACATCGGGTACCAAATTCATCTCGAGCCCAAAATGATGGGCGTTCCAAAAGCAGATGGATCGAGATTTGAAGGAGTTGCGGTCCGGTAATGCCTTGACGGCCATCACGATATTCAAAGTCCGAGGCATCCCTATGAGGCCACCCGTATACAAACCCTAGACTATCCGAGATCCAGTCCTCATCGGCGTCATCGCCGCACTCCCATATACAGATAGACATGAGCATCCCTGGTTGATCTTTAAGGAAGGCAAGTACTCTCGTGGCGCGTGTTAGTATGCACTCGTTGCTCATGCAAGGACAGTCACTTTATGTAAACTAGTTGTCCTCATCATCAAATACGTGCGTGAAATCTACATAATGGTCTGCCAAATCAACAAACTTGCCAGTATAGACAACTTGGGATTCCCACTCTGCAATGAGGCTCAGCCACGAGGGTGTTCAAGCACAAAATATGCAAACCTGGTCCCCAATATACGCTGTAAACCCAACGGCACAAATCCCTCAACATGGCATGGTATAGCATGAAGGCAATCGACGCAAACAAAAAAGGTCTCCCAGGCTCCACCATCAGCATATCCTCGTGCCACACAGACGTCTTGGCTAGCAGCCTTGCACCGCCATCTTGCAAGAACGTCCTGCAGTTATTTGTGAGGCGGTTATACTCTCCGAACCGGCTGATAGCCTTTTGGAAGATATCCACAATTTCGTCGTGTGTCCGTAGGGTCCATCCGCAGACGAAGAAGTGATACTTTGGGGACGCAGATCTCAGCTCGTCAGGCTGAAGGTGACGATGTAGAAAGTACGGTCGAAATGAGGTTGTTCGGTCAAGACGGAGCTCGTATTTATGCGTTGTGGTGTAGAGGACAAAGTGTCCGCAGAGTTTGAAGACGGGGATGCAGACAAAGACGGGGGTGCCGTATCTAGAAGAAAGGCTTGTTGATGTGGATTATAGCAGCACTTGAATAGAGCACAAACTTCTGAGAATTTTGATCCGCAATTACGCCTTCAAAGTAGCTCCTCCTACACCTATCATACGACCAGTACAGAAAATATGACAATCCAAGGGCAGTGACAGCAAGCAAGGGAAGGAGTCGTTGCTGAGAATCCTCGGGATTGAGCACTAGCACCGTTGATACGGCTATGATATTCCAGAGCGCAACGATGATATAGAAGTGGAACGTGACAATTGCTATCCTGCATATCTTCGTGATTCGGTCGACGGAGCTGCAAGCAAACATCAGTGGTGGTCACCACTGTACATACCAGGCGACTCACGCAATGACTGGCCGTCGTTTCCGGCGATAGACCCAAAAGTACACTGCGAGGACGGCAGTAATGGGAACAAGCACGCAGTAGCCCCAAATCCCTGTATACTCTCTGCCCATGCGCAAGTAAATGTAGGCTCCTGGACCAGAATACAGAAGCATGAACGCAATCACAGCGATGCTTGGTGTATAATTGATGAGACGTGCTCGAATTGACTCGCGCGGGTATTCTGGCGTGAATGGCTCGAGAGCCTCTAGAGCCCCCTCGCAATTAATCACGGTGGAGATCCGATCTGCAGACTCTGGACGGATAGCAATGAAGGTATGAGCCGAATTGCCTGCGCCAGCAGCCATGCCCGTTTCTGAGAGAGGGGGAAGGAGCGACGATGGGTAATGGGTACTCGGGACGATCTCTGTCGGCGGGGGTTTATGGCAGGACGGGAGAAGAGGGTTGAGACTATACTAGAGAGCATTGAATGGAGTGTCAGACTGCGGCGCCACACGCCGGTTTCTGATCTCCGGGATGGTAGATAGAGCGCAGATTGACATACATAGCCAAGTTCTGCGAGCTTTTGAGCATCCCAAGCCGCTTTAGCTGCTATCATAAGCTTAGAACAGGTCATTTCACCACTGCTCAAAGCCTCGTGAGCATACACAGACGTAAGTCCAGTCTGACATTTGAATGCCACAGCTTCCATTCATATGTACTCAAGTAGCTGAGCGCCAATCGTGAAGGTCAGGTACGCGCCTATAGAATCAATGACGTTGAACGTTCGGCGATGCAAACCACCCACTTCCTGCCTTCCACCTTTCCTTATACCTGTCGCCGACCGCACAATGAGCTCCTCCCCACCGCTATCCGAAAGCCAGCAGCCACCGTTCCTAGCAGACCTGGAGTGGGACGATGACAAAGCCGAGTCCGAAATGCACCAAAGGGATACGGATGCACTCTCCGGACAGGGCATCGAAATGAGCGATCTCGCAGAGATGCACGAGTTGCTCTGCCGAGAGCTCCTCGTTCCAAGACTGAATGACATACACGATCATCTATGGATGGCCGGCTGGCGCGGTAGCGTACATCCGCTGCACTGGCATATCATGGTCAGAAGGAGCATCGTTGTCACAGAAGATCCAGACATGCACCTCGTGTGCACAGACTGGGCCCTCTTTGTGAAGCCGGTACCGAGGGTCCTTCTCAATCACAGGACCTATATGCGACATGTCATTGTACATGATAGCATATCCGCAGCCGCACGGGGGCTCCTCCTCACATATGCGCACCTTGTTGTACACGAGAGTGACTTCGCCCTTGCTCAACGACATGGGCTACTTCCCGGCAGGATGTCGTGGAGGGCATGGTCTCGCCTTCGCGTCTCACTGGCGCGGATATCCCGATCGACCGTAAACAAGCGATACCATTATGGGGAGCTTCGCCTTGGCAGGTTGGACTTCATCTACCGATTCTCACGCGGTCGCCTGATGTACTTTCGCCTGCATCGGAGCTATACGGGGTACTTCTTTGCTCAGTACAAGACTTCCTTGATTCTGTTTGCATACGTGACAGTTGTGCACAGCGCATTTCAAACAATGCTGCAAGGAGGGGACGCTACGCCAGGAGTGGCACCCCTTTCACGTGGCACTTTATGGTTTGGTGTGGTAACGGTGGTGTTCGTTATTGTGTCGGTGGCCTTTCAAGTGTTATACTTGTTGATCGTGTTTCTATACAACTTGAGGGCAACGTTAAAAAAGCACAGGGATTCAAAGAGCGATTAGATACGTAGCGGTTTATACACGGGCAATGCACGTTGATTTAGTAGCCACTGGCCTCAGCATCGGATCAGACACCAGTGACACGGGCTAGTCAAGACGTACCTGCTCGAAGCTTGAACTCTCGTCTCCCAACTGCCGTGCGCCGTGGTCATGGACGAGAACTCTCACTGTGAAAGCTACAGTTGACTTGATCCATCTCACCACTTCCACATATCAGAAGCTCGAACGAGAATATAGAAAGAAGAAATTCCTATCAGGAAGACGCTCGTGTAAATGCCATGCCCAGTAGTGATCCTAAGGTCCAGGGACCTCTGCATGAGGTCGATACCCCCAGACTCTGCAACGGAGTTGGGATGACTTGGAAGGCGAGTGACGATGTAAGGTTAATAAATCCCATCACTTTTCCTTGATATAACCAACGATGAGCAATATTTACATCGACGACGGCGGCTGTCTTCTCTAGGTGAAGCAGGATCCGAAGTAGGCGCGCACGCAGTCGCGTCCTCTGCCAGGGCGTCACAGGCGGGCGTAGCATGCCCGGGTCATAGCGTGCCGTGCATGTGAAAGGAGACCGACATTTCTTAAGAAATGTCGGTGAACACCGGGATAAGATAAGACGGCGACTAATCTTATGTTCTTACCTACGAGTGTGCCCGTACACAACTTGAAGCGGTCATGCTCAGCTCAAGTTTGAACTCAAGTCCCGACTCAAGATTCTCTCATCTTTGAAAAGATGACAGACAAAACTGTTTTTTCCGGTCATGACCGGGGCGAGTCGAGTTTTGACTCGAACTCAAAAACTCAGTATTCTGGGTTTGTAGTGCAAAATCAATATATCGATGACTCTACGGCAACCACTCTACTACTGTGCACTTGAGGCAGCTAAAAGGCCAAGGGAAACTCGCAAAATCCAAACCCCAAACGCCCTTTGAGTCGCAAGGGTGAGCCATGGCAGCATCAATCGAGACCGCGTGCGGTAGTCTCCGACAACGAGTTGGGAGGCGGTGGACAGGTAATGCGAGAGTGTGACGGCGGGGAGAAGTTGGTTCGCCACACTCAAGAATGGCCGGAGCTGTAGAGAACCAAGGAGCGTCGTTGGTAGCCAGAACATCCAAGGACCAAAGACGACTCACCGAACGCCCACGCTGTCTGCCATGCCAACCGACATCATCGCCGCGTCGAGTGTTGAGGACAAGAGCATGTACGTTGCTGACTAGCACCTGTTGTGGTCGATGGCCCGTCACCACAGTCATTGTGCAGTGGGTGGTTGTTGTCGGCGTCGCTGTGGGTCATCATTGCCGGCTGTGCTCATCGATTGTTGATCAAGAGAACGTGTCCGTGGCCGAAGAACGCGTTCCACCGTCGTTGTCGTCGTTGTTGTCGCTGTGCTGGTGGTTAAGAGAAAGAGGCAAACGATTAGTCATATGGCAACGACCGCAACGTGTCGAGGCCCGCTTGATGTGCAAAGTGCATCGGGGACCGACGATCCGGCGGCCCGGACATCTGGTGCCTTATGCACTTTGCACATCAAACGGGCCTGTACACGTTGGCGTGTTTGATGGTTGACTAAGCATTTCCACTTTTCTTTCGACCACCACGACGGCGACGACGAGCTCCCCGGCGACACCTCCCACGACGACGCTGCAATCCAGTAGCGACGACCCCATCGAACCCGAGCTCCCTGTTATCTCGCTGACATGGCTTGGCGAACCCCATGGCGACTACCACCACCACGCCCCCTACGACAGCAGGCTTGCAATCTGGCAGCGACGACGCTATCAATGTCAGCCTTGGTTGTACTTTCGTTGGCGCCGCGTTGCAAGCCAAATTCTGGGATAGAGGATTGGGATCTCGCGGCCACGACAAAGGACGGCTGGCACGACGCCAGGCAGGATTGGTCGGGTGCGTGAATTTTCTCATGTCGCTCTGCCTGTTTGCCTGCCATAACTGGCTGGTCGAACGTTTGATCACAACGAGCGTCAAAACAGGTGAGTTTCGGTTTTTTTTCATTCCATCCCATCTGTTTTGGGTGCTGCTCGCCGACTGCTGCCGCCATCGCGCCCTACCAGCCCTATCACATGCTGACCTGATGACAGGTCTAGACCGTCTCGCCAGAAGATGGTCGGTCCGCTCGCCCAACTTGAGCTCACGACGCCAATCTGGAATCTAAAGCCTGACTCATGGATTCCTGCCTTGAGCTCAAGTTGGCAGCTTAAGTGCAGCTCAAGTAAGTCTTATCTCAAGTCTGACTCAAGTGTCTTGAGGTGCTAAAGATCTCGACAGACTCAAGTCCGAAACTCTCAAGTCAAACTTGAGTCGGGCTCAAGCTGGTGTCTCGGGTCCTGGGACTTGAGTTTGGCCTGAATTGAACTTGAGCTGTGATTAAGAGTAGATTTACTCAAGTAGTGTGTGTAGTAGATATCATCGAATATTATTATATTCTCCCAGTCCCACCAGCCAGATTTGAGCAGAGTGATTCAGTGAAAACATAAGATAAGACACGATCTTATCTTGTCCCGGTGTTCACCGACTTTTCTTAAGAAAAGTCTGTCATCTTTTTGGCCGTGCCACTGTCCAAGTTCTGAGTCTCTGACGCAACTGGTCATGAGGCGACAGGTCAGCGTCATCAGAGAAGGAGTCCTACGGCTTCGCGATTAACGGTGAGGCCGACGAGTCAGGTGGGGACGGCGATGGCGGGTATTGCGGCTGCGTGATGAATGGAGTGACTAGGTACCCGGATGCGGAGTCGGCGAGGAGCATATCAGCGTGCTGTTGAGGCTGTGCAACATGATCACCCATTGCTACATTTTGGTGCTGTCGTGAAGGGGGAGGGGAGCGCAATTCCTGTAGCGGAACACCGGACTCAAGGATGGGCGGAATATGGGCAGGAGAGGAGAGGCGTGTTGCCTCTGAGTACTCCTCGGACAGTATGCCCTGGTAGGTCATTGGAAGAAGATTTCTCAAGGACTGGGAGCGGTCCGCTGTCCAGAGACGTGGACTGGGATAATTTCGAGTCAAGGGAAGGCACAATTGAATGATGCCAAAGTGAATACAATCTCTCATCTTTGATAAACATCTTCTGTCCTGCCACGTCAGTGCACATAGCCCGTGTTTTGTCGTCATCCAACTGTCAACTGTGGCCCTTTGCTCGTTATAAACGTTCAAGATCCGCAGATACTTGCTTGTTCCACCCCCTCATCGCCGCACTCCCGTGTCCATTCCCAAGGCCTACGCCGAGCAGGCAGACATGAACATCCCTGGTAGGATGATCCTTGAGGAAGGTAAGTACCCTCGTGTCGCGCGATGACATTGCACTCGTCGCTGATGCGGTAGACAGTCGCACATCCAGCGACCTCCAGCCTTCAAGTTGCGGCTAACGAACAGGTCTGTGTGCCCTCAGCTCGTCCATCCTACTATTCAGATCAGATGTGTAGACGCAGACCCTCATCGAGATGCTCTGCGAGGCGCATGTTTCGAATGTCGCACTCCGCAAGGAGAACGAAGCGTTGAAGAGGAGGAACATCGAGCTTGTCGCGACCGCCGTCGGATCCTCCACTAGGCTGCCCAGCGCCTCCGACGGAAGATACTTTGAGGTGGCCGCATTGGCCATCACTGTCGCCTACACCTGGGTCAGCCGTGCGGTGTACAAGAAGAGAAAGGTCGTTGCCAGCATCATCGTCCTGGCGTTCATGGTTTTCTTCACGGTGAAGATGGTGGCGTTGTTGGTTTTGTTGTACAAGCTTGCCTTTCCGCCCAGGTTCAAGCTCGGGCAATACTCGCGGATTGAAGATCTCAGGCGAGTTGGGCGTCCTCTATACAGTCGCTGAGGTAGATCGACTCTATGTTTGTACTACTAGGACAGTCTGGATGCGCTACGTTCGCGTCCATACTGTATAATATTCTTACGGCGCCGTGCTTGCACGAGAACCCTGACTGTGAAAGCTAGGGTTGACTTGAGCCATCTCACCACCTCTTTCAAGTTGATTGGCATTACAGTGTCTGGCATGAGTATGTAGTAAGTGTGCGTAGTATGTGTCAAGCTCAAAAGTCCCATAAGACAAAGAGATCGAAAACCCCACAGCATTAAATAAGAATAGAAGCATCGAAAACTAAACAGCAGAGTCACGACGAACACGAAAGCAGTACTAGCAATGAACTTCGACATTTTAAAACCCGAACGAGAATGTATAGAGAAGAAAAGGCTGTCGGGACGTCGTTCGTGTATATACCATGCCCGGTAGTGTTCCCAAGGTCCAGGGTCCTCTGGCATGAAGAACTTTGACTCCAGGACCTCAAACTCTACGAGAGATTCGGGATGGCTTGGAAGCCATTCCCCGAGTGACGTTGAAACGTCAATAAATTCCATCGCTTCTTCTTGATAAAACCGTCGACGTGCAATAATGTACATCATCGACGGCAGCTGACTTCTCTAGCTGAGCCAGGAGTTGCAGTAGGCGCGCACGCGGTCGCGTCCTCTGGGCGGCCCTTGCGTCACAGGAGGGGGTAGCATGCCCGGGTCATGGCGTAAGGTGTCCAAGCTCTGACGCGACTGATCATGAGACGACCTGTGCTGGCGCTCAGCGTCACCGGAAGAAGGGGATGATGGGGATGAGGGCAAGTCCTGCGGCTTCGCGATCGACGGGAATGCCGACGAGTCAGATGCAGACGGCGATGGCGGGTCCTGCGGCTGCGTGATGAATGGGGCGGCTAGGTACCCAGACGCGGAGTCGGTGAGGAGGACAGCAGCGTGCTGTTGAGGCTGTGCAACATGACCACCCATAGCTACGTTTTGGCGCTGTTGTGAAGGGGGAGGAGAGCGTAAGTCTTGCAGGGGAACGCCGGACTCAGGGATGGGTGGGGTATGGGAAGGAGAGGCGTGCTGCCTCTGAGTGCTTCTCGGAGAGTATGCTCTGGCGGGGTATCGGAGGAGAAGAAAACTAGGAGCGGTCTGCTGTCCAGAGACCGTGGAGAGGCGGTGGACTATGCCCCTGCCAGCTACACGTAGATCTCGTCTGGCCGGCTCCATGGATGACCATAGCCAAGGCAGCTGGCGTATGAACCAAACTAGTAGAACGACAAAAATGACTATAAAAGTCAATAATCAGAAGTCAGTTCCGTAGGGTTAGGACGGCCACTGACACATGAATCCGATGATCACTGCGATGGACCACCCATTGTTCCCCCCGTGCCCAGTAAGCCTGAGAAGCGTCGACATCCCAGAGAAGTAATATTGTGCGCGATAGTGGTTGTGATAGATGAAAGGGAAGAAAGACAATGGGCAGAGAAAGCTTTTGAGCACTGCATCAGCCAATAGAACAGCTAAAAAGACAGCAAAGAGCTGTAAAGGCGTATGGGGACACTGCCTATGGCTGTCGTGCGCGCTATGTCGAGAGGCCGCGACATGGAGCTTGGACGTCGAGGAGCTTGGACGATGGGTAGGGATCCGCGCATAATCGTCACGGTTACAGGGAGACCATGGGGCGAGTATTTTTGTTGCTTAAGCGCGCGCTTCTTCTTGCCAGTCCGTCTTCACCTCGGGAGGAATTGAATCAACGGCGGCAGCCGAACGGCACGGCACGATCAGGTTGGATGATCACGGGGACCGCGTTTTGGCAGTTTTGGATTTTTGTCGCATGCTCTCTCTTCCCGCCATGACGGACGGGCGACCGACGAGCACTGGAGCGCGCAAGAAACGTCTGCCGATGCTGTATACGAACGTCCTCTGCCTGGATGTATCCCTTGAGGTGCATAGTCCTGCGACAGCTACTCTCTAGCTGCACCCTTCCCCATAGGGATATTTGCTTCCCATACACGCGTAAAACGACGATTACCGTGACTCCGCTCATCTCATGTAGATGCTCTATAGCGTTGTATACGAACTTTGGTTGGAACAGACGCGTCCAACGGGTTCGTTCCCACTGGCGTAAGTTGCAACAGCTCCTTCCTGCCAGGCTCGCAATAGCTGACTGCCGATAGCTGCGAGCACGCATCGCTCTCTGTTAATTTGAACTGTTGCGGATGACTCAGGATCCCATCTGGCCGTCATCTAGCTATCTCCCCACAGCTTTGGACGGACATTGACCCACCTTTCCTCTGACGCGGTCGACGGCGTGTATCTCAGCAGGCAATCCAGTCGTTCTAGTAATTGCTCTGTTGAAGTGTCTCCAGGGAAGTGAATCTATCTTCTGCTCTCCCAGAAACTCGTGTAAATGTATTCGGGTGTTCAGAATTTTGAAAGAATACCATTATCTTCCTTCGTCCATTCTGACCCAATTCTGACCTCGACCAAGACAACGTGGTTCGAAAGTCATCGAGTGGCCGCCTTAATCAAGATTGACAGACACCTTCACCTGGGTAGCTTCGTGATGCGTGCTCTTCGGCTACCACCACCTCAAAAGCATTGTAGATGTCGCGTCGAAGGTCTCGCTCATGAATGCAGATGGAAGCGGAAAGTGACTTCGTGCGTCGAGCCATGCTTGAGCCTAGGTGTCATTCAAATTGGCCCAGAACGAGCTGCGCGGACGATGTGAATGACCGTGTTTTCGAGGCCACTGAAACTTTGATGTGCGACCGTCCCTTCGAAGGGATGGCTGCCTGCATCAAGCCTGCATACTCGCACGGAGCAACGGCGGATGATGCCCGATGAGGTATCTTGGCAGTACGGTACAGTCAGCCTGAGTACGAAGCGTCGAAAGCACAATCATCTGAGCATCATGCATCATGACTTGATGGAGGCATGGAGCAGCCTTCATTCTATTTTTGCAATGGACGATTACGGAGGTGCATTCTCAGCAGGGGAATGAACGTAGACAACAGTTAAATCTGTATAGTGTCAGTCTGTGCCAGTACAGTAATTCTACAAAGAGATCGCACTAGTGACACCTTGATCGCTGTGACAATGACCATTGCTCACGACTTCCATCTGTGTTCGCCTGCGCAAGTCGACGACCGTCTAAACGCCACTGGGCCCTCGAAGCGTATCATGTGGGCGGCCTCGAACGTGAAATAATGTCATTTCATACCCATCGCCTTCCCTGACTCGTCAAACATTCTCGCGAATCACTTGAAACCAGTTGAAACCAAAGCTGCCCATAACGTTACTTCCGCTCCTATCTCCCCTTTCATTCTTTCCACCACCATGGCGTTCCATTTCGCCAGCCTTTCCTTGGCTCTGCTGTCCGCGTCCAGCGTCCACGCCTTGTGGCCGCTCCCGAAAAGCCTGAGCACCGGCACGTCCCCCCTTACGCTGTCGTGCTCGTTCAACATCACTCTCGACGGGATCGAGAGTCCGCCGCAGGACCTGACCGACGCGATCTCGCGCACATGGAGCTACCTGTTCACCGACCAACTGGAGAGGCTCGTCCCAGACCGCGGAGCCTCGGACGCCGACACCATAAGCAGCGCGCCGGCGTTGGAGGTGCTGACGCTGAGCGTCTCGGGCGAGGTGAACAGCATCTCGGATGAGGCCATCCTGGAACTCGGGAATCGTGGCGAGAGCTATACCCTTGTTGTTCCAGATGACGGTTCCGCGGCCACCCTTACTGCGAACACGACATTGGGTCTCCTGCGCGGATTGACGACGTTCGAGCAATTGTGGTATACCACTTCGGATACGGTTTATACCCTGGAGGCTCCCATTGACATCGATGACGCCCCCGCATACGTACGTCCGCCATGTGCTCGCAATCTTCGTCGCTGATTCCCCTGCCACTAGCCCTACCGCGGTTTCATGCTCGATACGGCGCGTAACTAGTGAGCCTCAGCTTTCCCTCGTGTCAAAACAATACATATTCACCATGCTTGCAGCTTCCCAGTGGACGACATCAAGCGCACGCTCGACGCTATGAGCTGGGTCAAAATGAGCACCTTCCACTGGCACGTCGTCGACAGCCAGAGCTTCCCCATCCAAATCCCTGGCTTCCTCGAAATATCTGATGCGGGAGCTTATTCCGCCGACCAGGTATATACCCAGGAGGACGTCTCCGACATTGTCGCCTATGCCAACGCCGTGAGTCCTGATCCTCGGTCAAAAGCTTGTTTTACATTGATACTAATCGCACTCGCTTCTGCAGAGAGGTATCGATGTCCTGGCGGAATTCGACACTCCCGGTCATACATCCGTGATCTCCAAGTCTCACCCAGAGCACGTTGCATGCCCAGAATCCACTCCCTGGTCCTCCTTCGCCAACGAGCCGCCCGCGGGTCAGCTGCGCATCGCCTCGAACGAAACGACCAACTTCACCACGACCCTCGTCACCGCCTTCACGTCCCTGTTCACGTCGCCGTACTTCTCCCTCGGCGGAGACGAGATCAACGCGCACTGCTACACTAACGACACTGAGACGCAGAGCGATCTGAGTTCCGCGGGCGAGACGTTCACGGAGGCGCTTAGCGCGTTTACCAACGCGACCCATACGGCCGTGCGCGACGCGGGCAAGACGCCCGTGGTGTGGGAGGAGATGGTCCTGACGTACAACGTCACCACCGTCGAGAAGGACGCGGTAATCATGGTCTGGATCTCCTCCGACAACGCCATCTCCGTCGTCGAGCAGGGGTACAGGATCGTGCACGCCGCGTCGGACTATTTCTACCTCGACTGCGGGCACGGCGCGTGGCTCGGCGACTTCCCCACCGGCAACAGCTGGTGCGACCCCTTCAAGTCGTGGCAGCTCGCCTACTCGTTCGACCCCGTCGCGAACATGACCTCGGAACAGGCGGCGCTCGTCCTCGGTGGTCAGCATCTTCTGTGGACGGAACAGTCTTCCCCGAGTAACCTCGACTCCATCGTCTGGCCGAGGGCAGCGTCGTCCGCAGAGGTGTTCTGGAGCGGACCAGGCGGGAATGGCACATCAGCTCTGCCGCGTCTTCATGATGTTGCTTTCCGTTTCAACCAGCGCGGTGTTGCGGCTATTGCTCTCCAGCCGCTCTGGTGCGCATTGCGTCCAAACGCTTGCGATCTTACTGCATGAGCTTGATGGGACTATTTTTTATCTACTTGATATTGCTTTTACATACATGCGTAAGATACCATTCGTTTAGCAACTCGATTACCACAAATATATCTCGCCACAAACAAGAGAGGGATGGGACCTTATAATATCCTGGTCGGCCACAAAAGGCTGATACGTTGATCCACAAGGCGGAAGTCTATCATCTACTGTATGACAAGAAATCGTCGGTCGGTGCTCCCAACGCATTGCTTGTACCTATGGGTTCAAGCCTGAGCACAATGATGGGTCCAAAGCGTACCCGCACATAATGATACAACCCAATCACAAACATGTATTCCGCCAGAAAACATAAATTAAAACAACGATTTATATCCTGATTGGCCACGGAAAAGCTAATATTTTGATCCTGATCCAACGAATCGTCTATCGCAATCCATCTATAACAACAAATCATCCGCACCCCCGCTAGAAGATGTCGTGCCAGTCCCGAAGGACCCGAACGCGTTGCTCGCACCCATCGGCTTGGCACCACCCCCACCAACACCGCCCCAGATACTCGCCGCCGCCTTCTCCTTCTCCAAATCCTTGATGGACTTTCCGGGTCCAGCAGGCGTCGCCGGCTTGGACGAGCTCGAGCCCAGCGACATCGACCACAGGTCGTCGAAGTTCGCACTGGCAGCAGGCTTCGCTGCAGGGGTGCCGGCGCTGGTGCTGGTGGTGCTGGTTGTACTAGTGATAGCTGGGCGCATGGGCGCGCCGAAGAGGTTCTGGTTCTGGTATTGGGGCGGAGGCGAGGTTGCGCTGGACACGGAAGGGGTGGATCTGTGCATGCCGCCCATTCCCATGCCCATACCCATCGAGCCCATCCTCTGGTGCTGCGGCATTCCTCCCATGGCCATGGGTTGCTGTGTGGGAGCTGGTGGTTGAGCAGCCGGTGTAGCCTGGAGCATGCTCAGTAGTGCAGCATTTCCGGTCGCAGCAGCAGGTGCAGGTGCAGGGGAAGTAGGGGCAACCTGGAAGTCGTCGAAGTCATCATCTGAGAATGCCGTTAGCTTGATTGGAGACAGTTGAACGATGCATGGTCGGTCTTACCATCCATCACGGAGGCCGATGGGGCCAAAGCGGGTAACGCTTTGTTCGTGGCGAAAGCGGCTGGGGCAGCTGCTGGCGCTGGTGCGGAAGCGAAGTCATCATCAAGGCCACCGAGAAGATCGACCACAGGAGCAGGTGGTGGCGGTGGCGGAGCGGTCGCCTTGCGCGTCGGAGTCCGTGTCGAGTGTGTGGTCGTGGAGGTGCTCATGCTGCTAGTGCGGACTGGAGACGTGTTGACGGTCTCGTCATCTCCAGCGGTATATTCCTCGAAACCTCGTCGGTTGTCGTCCCTGAACGACGAGGAACTCCCTCCGCTGTATTGTGAGCTATAGTGATCAGAGTTGCCATAGCTCGAGCTTCCTCCAGCACCACCACCACTGTAGCTGTCACCACCGCCACCCAGGGAGTCGTTGCCGAAACCGCCATATCGGCCACTACCGCCGCCGGAGAAGCTGAGTCCGTCGTTGCCAGTGCCAGTGTACTTGTGCTTGTTGGCCTTGGCCTTGCGCCGCTCGCTGCGAATCTTCTCAACGTCGGACAGAAGCTCTGTGATCTCCTTGGATCGATTACGGACTGCGTGGCGATGAGTTTCCTATATCCACACGAAGGAAGGGTGAGCATACCGTTGATGCCCTGATCCTTTCCCTTGTCGTCGATGTAGTGAAAGTTGCGGAGCATTTTGACGGTGGATATATGTGAACGGGCATCGTCCACGACGCGTTCCGAACCGTGCTTGATGAGGTATTCGAGCAACTGCAGCGCCTGCCAAAAATGTTATCAGAATTTATTGGGAACTGTCGAAGTTCGCACCTTGTAAATCTGGCGCCATTGCCTTGCCTCCTTCTCCATGAAACGCGAGTATATCGCCGGCATGATCTCGTTGAAGTCGGGGCTGTGGCCGGTCAGAACGTAAGTCGGGTGATAATTATGCGCGCCACTGACTAGTTGAATGTCCTGCGCGATAGTCAGTGCTGTCCAGAGAGAGCGCGGCAGGACATACCTGTTGGCAATATCCTGCATGAGCGTCGAACTTGCACCCCTACACGCCGCCCGTCAGCATTGCATGCGCTCGACGTGTCGGCAGTCAGGCAACGCACCAGGGATCCTCGTTGGTCGCCTCCTGGACCTTGGCCTCGATTTCGCTGACGTTGAGGACGACGTTTTTGGCCTGCAGAATTAAGCTGCTCGTCCTCGCAAGCGGCGGGCCCACTGACCTGGTTGTACATGCTCTTGATGTCGTACATCGTGATCTGCGAGAGCTGGCTCGTCAGCGACTCGAGTTTGTCCATGGCTGCCGACGACGAGGAAGAGAGGCGGGAAATGTGTCGGCGACGTGCTCGTCGATGAGGAAGAGTGGTTTGTTGCTGTTTGTCATTCCTGTTAGTCATACGTCGGGTTAGGGTTTCGAGCTTTGCCATCCTACCTTGATGGATGAACGGCATACCGCCTATCTTATGGGATCTGGCAACTGCTTTTTCTTTAGCCAACCGCAGTGAATACTAGACTTCACTTACCTGCGGGTATCCGCGTCTTGCTCTCTCTGAGTCGCCGCCCAACGACAGTCTGACAACACGTTCTCGACATCAATTCTCTTGTCACGACGTCAAGGTTTCTTTATATCAGGGTGGCTCTCCGTAAGCGAAGCCTAGTGACTATTGCAGCTTTCCGTCTTTTTGAGCGGAACGAATCATAGCTGTGATTGCTAGCAAGGTCGGTCATCCCATGGTCATGAAATTGCCAAGCCGAACTGACAGGCGTAATCTAAGCAGCATATGAGCAAGCTTGCTTCTACCAAAAATGGCAAGGTACTCACTACTCTAACTCACTTCACTCTCTCCGGTGCCTGTAATCTTGTGGATGGATCGCGGTACATCAACTCGGCTGACACCATTACGACGAGATGTTTCCGCGAGTAGCATCCCTCCAGAGCTGTAGCGAGCATTCTGGCTCATGAGATCGCAAAGATTCTCAGCTACTGAATCACCCAGAATCGATCCATTCTTCCTTTCTAACCACTTTTTCCAATGATTTTCGAGAGCGGCTCGATTTCGGAAACTTATATCAGGTGCGACTCTTCCTGGTACCGTTCCTGGATTGCCGCTTACAATGACATTTAGACCTCTCGGTTATATCCCTCATTGCGTACTTTATTCGGACCATGAATATTCCGCCACGGATATATACCGCAAAAGTATTGGGACTTACCAAGTCGAGCCAACACAATGTTGTATTACCTTCTCACCTTCGCCTTCCTCTCGGCTGCTCTAGCTCACTGTCCGTCCCACTGTTCACGGTCTCTCCGCATGTACTAAACTTACTCTACGTTTCTAGACACGTTCCCAGACCTGATCGCTAATGGCGCGACCGCTTCGGACTGGCAATACGTTCGCGTAACTGCGAATCACTACAGCAATGGACCTGTACGCTTTTTGTCGCTAATGTCAAAGCTTACAAAAGTAACATATCAATAGGTCACCGACGTCACCAGCACCGCCATTCGCTGCAACGAACTCGACAGCACGTCTGCTGGTGCCACCAGTATCTCCACTGTCTCAGCTGGCTCTACCGTTGGCTTCAAGGCCAACAATGCCATCTTCCATCCTGGCGTACGTAGCATATTTCGTAATTCTGTTCGCTCTAACGTCTCCTTGTTGAAATTAGTACTTCTCTGCATACATGTCACTGGCTTCACCCAGCGCCAACTCGACCAGTGCTGGCACCGGACAGACATGGTTCAAGATATGGGAGCTCGCCCCGACGTATTCCGCAAGTACTGGATTCGTCTTCCCGTCTGAAAGTAGGTGACCCTGTCCAAATTCGATGCACAGCAGTATTCATCGTTTGTCTAGGCATGACCCAATTCACGTTTACCGTCCCGAAGAATCTGCCCAGTGGGTACGTCATCCCAGTCTTTGTTTTCTTTCTCACAGGGCGCTGACTCGAAATTTGTACTTGATGAACAGCCAGTACCTTTTACGTGGTGAACACATCGCGCTCCATGCGGCCAGCACCTTCGGCGGAGCGCAGTTCTATCTCGGATGCGCCCAGTTGAATGTCGTAAACGGTGGCAGTGGTACCCCATCGCCGACCGTATCCATCCCCGGTGTGTATACGGGGAATGAACCTGGTATCTTGATCAGTACGTCCTACAAGTATATAAACGAGAAGCAGAATATCGTGCTGATCATGGTGCGATTTCCCAGACATCTACTCCCAGCCATCGAGTTATGCTGGATACGTCGCTCGTAGGTGTCTTCTCATACAATGTCGAGAAATTATGTTATTGACAACCATCCGTACATGTAGCTGGCCCTGCCGTGTGGCAAGGATAGGCACATACCTCACGAGTATATTCGACGACGCGCTCAATTGCAAGCTGTACAAGTAGGGAACCTTCTGTATTCACTTCTCGGTCTTTATTCCCCGTCAATGAGTCTATGCTGTCTGTCAAAACGTTATGGTATGGCATCAACGTCCTATCGCTGATCAAAGCATACGTATGCCTGTCTTGCTGTGCATCCTGTGATCCACTCAATCATCGACCAGCGCCCAGGGCCGCAATCTAGAAAAACAAAGCTGTTGAACGTCGAGTCTTCGCACCTTTCACCGCCATGTCTGCACCGCGCAAGTGGTCTCACGCACAAACGGACGACACAGCTGTCGAAGACGAAATCCCGGTCTATTATTCTCAAAAGCGAAGACAAAAGCCGTGGTTTGGGCTTGGCGGGAGGCAGACGCGTATACCAAGTTGTGAGATCAGCCGGTCAATTTGGGTTGCCAAATTCTGACTCGGACAATGTGTAGGCAACGACGCATTCGACTATGAACACAAGTACCCGGAGGACGCGCCGTACAAGGAGATGAGCGGCAATGCCCGCGTTTGGCGCGCATATCTGGACGAGTCTTACATACACGATGTCGAGATGGTTGATGGTTGGCGGGATGGCCTCGATGTCCTTCTAGTATTTGTATGTTATCTCTTTTCCCCTCATTTGCCGAGCTGATGAGACGTGCAGGCCGGACTCTTCTCCGCTGTGGTCTCGACGTTTGTCGTTCAAGCTTCACAGAGTCTGTCCATCGACTACGGGAAGTTGTCGACATCCTTGATTCTGCAGGTCGTGACAAGTGACTGGAACACGACCAACGAGACGGCGATTTCCAGCGCGTATGAGACGGCGGTCTCCGACTTTCGGCCCAGCCTTCACGATACGTGGGTTAGCGCATTGTGGTTTACGAGCCTCGCGCTGAGCTTGACCACCGCCGCCACCGCCGTCCTGACGAAACAGTGGATCCACCAATACATGTCCGTTCCCTCAGGCAGCCCCCGCGACCGAAGTCGTATCCGTCAATTCAGATACACCGGATTGCAAAAGTACCACGTTCCCGCTATCATTGGTGTTCTACCCATGATGATGCACCTGTCACTGGCCATTTTCTTTGTCGGCCTCGTCGTGTATCTCTACCCTCTCAATCGATCCCTCGCCATCATGGTTGGAATTCTTGAGATGATCACGGTTATGGGCTATCTCGTGAGCAATCTTCTCCCCATTGCGGACCCGCAATGCCCGTACCAGACTCCGCTCTCCGTGTATGTCTATCCGATCTGGAGACATCTGTATCGCGCTCTACGCCGGTTCGAACGAGTTACTCCTCCCTCTACAGTCGAAATGGAACCGGCCGAATCCTTGAAGGTTGCCGAGGAGCAAGCAGTGGCAACTCGCGCTCACCTTACCGACGTTGTAGCCCTTTCTTGGCTAATATCCATATCCTCCAACCTCTCCGTCCGCAGCGTCGTGCTCCAATCACTAAGCGCATTGCCTCTTCCAAGCATATCCAAGTTCGAAGAGCTGAAACCGTCTTCGCTCAACATTCTTGGAGAATGTTTGCGTCTTCGAGACGAATGCCTCGAACGTTCCCCTGGTTTGAAGCGGGTCCTATTGGAAGAAAGTAGGGCAAAGTACGAGCGCCTACAGCGCGTCTGCTTTCGCTTCTACAGGTCCGTTGGCGTTGGCGTTCATTGCCTTCTGGATCACATATCTCTTGACTCGACGCCGTGCACCGAAATACTGGCGCCATCCATATTTACACAGGACCCTCTCGCTGTTGTGAAAGCAAACCTCTTGGGTCCGGAACGAGAATTCGTTCGCCATGAGGCTATCGTCTGGCTGCATCTGTTTCATAGTGCCCTGAGCGATGACGTTCTCTTGAGCTTTCAAGCTGGTACAGACGGAGGCAACTTTGACCTGTTCCTGAGCCTCATCGAAATTTTTCTCGAGGGTGTTCCGTTCAAAGAGTCCCCTGTACTTTCTTTGAACAACCTGGTCTTTCGCCCGCAGGTGCGGTCGTTCTCGGACAGTATTGGAATCACGGACAGCCTTGATACTCCTCGTGCACATGCCGCGACCACTCTCAGGACCGCGTTGAAGGCTTTCATGCTTCCGTTCGTCTCCGAGGTGGTTCGATTCGGGCTGTTCCCGGAACTTGTTGTCGGGACAACGCTAGCTGACCCAAAGCCTCGCGTCTGTACATCAGATGCCCAGCTGCGTCTGCTCCTTGAGATGACAGTTTCACCCATTGTTCGGAGTATCAGCTCGTACCAAAGCTGCTGCTCTTCACGTACTCCGACAACGTCTCTCATCCAAAGAATCACCGCTGCAATTGCCTTGTGGGCTCCCGACTCAAGCCTATCCTCTAGAGCGGTCTGTCCTGCCATCGTTAGAACGCTTTTGCACGCCATCGCGGTTCAAGAAAAATCCACAACACTCCAGTCCGTTGATTGTCATGCGATAATGCTTACTGTCTTCAGGGTGCTGGTAAACGGAATAGCTCCCTTTGGGGAGTACCGACGTTGGGAGGAAGCGAACGCTGTTGTAGTGGAAGAGATTGCGAATCAGCTGTCGACCGCGAACTTGGCTCGCGGCGTCGCTGTTCCTCGCTCGACTCTGGCTCTCTTGGAGATCATTGGCAGCATACAGCACCCAACTATGCTCAATGCATGGCTGTCTGCTCGCTCGAAGACGAAATCGGTGCATCCGAATGAGATAGAAAGGGTGCGATAGTCAAGTACTCAATAAAGACGTAGGGACAACGCCATCATGTCCGGCAGATTTCCATAGGCATACATTACTTGTGCAATGAATGTGCGTATAAACGGTTGACGGGCGGTGAAGGCGCCGTCTTGTAACTTGGCAAAATCAGACGGGGCTCGGGCCGGGCGACGGGATTTCCCATTAAAGGCAATCTCCTTCGATCACAGGACTCCGATCGTTCGCGCCCGAGCATCCAATGAGTCACGCGTGACTATCCTCTTCGCTTCTTACCACGAGAGACCGTCGCGTACGACAATAATTCTGTGCCCAACTCGGCTGGAGTTGAAAAGAGGCGTCTGCCTTTAATTGGCTGCCCCCTAACGTCAATTGTGATACTATGGCCGACCACTGGCAGAGCGAGAAGGCGAGGACTGCCAAGCCGAAGAAGAAAAGCGCCAAGATTTCTACGCGACGCGACGACGTCCAACCAAAGCGACGAGGCAATCGAGGCGTGCTGGAGCGAATCAAAGAGACCCCGATCGATGTTCTGTTCGAAGTGGGCTATGATATTCTTCCCATTCTCTGGAAGACTTGCAGATGATTTCTTACTAGATATTCTCTTATCTCGAGCCTTTAGATCTCCTGCGCATGAGCCGCACAAGCAAGGATTTGCGCGGCCTTCTCATGAGCAAATCGACCGCGTTTGTGTGGGAGAGGGCGCGCATGACGATCGTCAGCCTGCCGCCTCTGCTCAAAGGTCTGAACGAAGTTCAATTTGCGAATCTCCTGTTCGACAATCAATGTCACGTACGTTGTGGTTCTTGCTTTCTACCTACGCCGATATCTACTGCAGTTATGTGAGAATGCCGCAGCTAAGATTATCGTCTGGGAAGCCCGTCTCCGACTCTGCAAAAGTTGCCTAGAAGACGGAGCTATGTGAGTCGGCAAGGGCGGTTCTTTCACGTGCACTACTGACGCTCGACCACAGTATGACTCAAAGCCCGGTCGTTCTTTCTCGCATCTGCCCACAACAATATCTCTCTCTGGCTATGCTCACCCCTCAGGTCGTCATCAAAAACCGAATTTTAGGATCTCATGACACATATTACTATCTTCCCTATTTTCGCAACTTGGCCGCGGCATCTGAGTCGACTGAGAATTTTCTTGAATGGGAGAAGGATAGAACAAGAGAGTACACCGAGTTGCAAAAGGTGGGCTCTTTGGATTACCGCCTTCACAGCCTGACTAAACCCCGTCGTGAAGGAATCTGTACTCTTTAACAGTTGGCTCGCTACGCGAAAGGACGATAGACATCTTGAACTTGCGAACCTTCGTAAGAATCGGTTCGAAAGGTCTGTGGTAACCTTACCGCTGGCTAAAGCACTGACCGGCCAAACAGCATCGTCGAAAGACTCCGAGAGGAAGGCTGGAGTCCGGAGCTCAAGCATGCACAGACCTTGGCAATGCTTCGAACGGACAAGAGCGTCAACCAGCCCAAGGCTCTGACCAACCGCAGTAAGTACATTCTCGCTGCTGCTTCGAATACACCCATGAACATGACTAGTATGGCTGAACATTTGTGATGGTCTTTTTACCGTAATGGAGCGCGCTCGCATCATTGTCCGATCTGAGTTGGCGCAGGCAGCCTGTCGTCTGATCCTCTCCGGCCTTCCTGAAATACCTGTGAATCCTGCTCCCTCCTACTTTCTCGATTTTGCACCTTTTGGGTTGATCATTTATGGCAAGGGCTTTTCAGACGAAGTCACTATTGAGACGTTCCACGACGTTCTTGATATGGATGCATTCCATGCCTCATGCTCTCTATGGCGCTCAGAGTTGGAGGCAAAACTGAAGGAGACCCTTGCTGCGGGAGGCTCCGACGGTGATCTCTCCCTCGTCAAAAACACCTTCATTTGCAAACCCTGTCAGTACATCGACAGGAAGCTGCTCGTGTATCCAGAGGTCGTTGGGCATCGCTGTCATTACCTTTTCGGCTCTAAGGACTGGAACATCTCGAGCGTCAGTAACCTTCATGTGTTGTCGTCGTCTGACCAGGACGCTGTAGAGAGGTTGATTCGGCTGTGTGGCTTGGATCCCGCCACAGCCACGGTCGAGGATATGGACAGTGTCGATGCGCTGTACTGTTGCGGCGCATGCATGGATATCAGGTGGCACCACACAGGAGAAGATACTGAGCGAGCTCGGATACTTTACATGCCTTGGCGCGTGGCCTTTGTGCGACTCGTCTTCTCCCTAGTGCTATTGATGGAACTGACGGTGGCGGCTCGACAGGATCATTGCGACTCCAAGCTAACGTCGTGTGGGCGAAGTATCCTCCGCATTACGCAGCCGGACCACCTGGAATACGTGCAGAGGTGCCTGGCAGAGAAATTCCAAAGGGATATTGCGAGCCAGAATGTCAATTACACCTGCAGTCACTGCGGCGTCGCGGATACATCACCGGAGGCACGGCAAATGCACCTTCGTACGATGTATGTTTACGTCTGTCCTTTTCAAAACAACCCTCCTTCTAATTGCCTTTAGACATGGCATCGCTGCGGATTCCGACCCGGCGAAGCACTACAAGTACTCCTTGGATAAACGAGCGCAGATTCGGGCGGAAACCATGGAGGAAATGTTGTTTTCTGCAGTCCAAGCCGGTTGGAGTGGTATGAGTTTGGTCGATAAGCACGCGGTTCTGGCTACGTATTCAGCCGCGCAGCATTCTGCGCATTCTGCTGACGAGATGACCAGAGTGGGGTGATACGGGTTCAAACTCCGATGGTTGATACTGGAAGCTTTGATTTTCCTTATTCTCTGTCGCGTCTGTACGCATTTTGAGATTCAAATCAAACTCTGAGATGTGACGTTCCGAGTTACGACATGAAGTTCTGTTGTCCTCCACTTGTGCAACCTTGTACGGGATATCGCCCTGATCCAGGCGTTCGCGAAACCGTGTGCCGCACTGGCAAAGATTACCTTCGGCAACGGCATCACGACAAGGCCATCTGGCCTCGGTTACTGATTAGCTGTATGCTCCGCCAGAGGTGCCTCCTCCCTCCCCTTCCAATACAATTTGGCATAATATCAACATGAAACGCACCTGAGCGGCACCTCGGTGTTGTGTGATCGTGTCCAAACCTGAAATTTTGTCCGTAATCGTATCCCAACCATTGTCCAAGTCTGGGACTGTGGGTCCACGTTCTCGTGGCTCGTGTGTTCGCGATTTCCCCCCCTTGATAGTCTACTGGAGTATCATGAATCCACGATATCAGTCGGTTCTCATTTCTCCATCCAGCAGCCCGAGTGCTCTTGGTATTTCTCACGGACGCCACGCGCAATACACAGGACTTATCGGGTTCTGGATGCCATACATGCTGCAAGCGGAACAAGCAGGGAACTCAGGTCTGTACAGCCCAAAGAAAAGAATTGGGGACTGTTGTTCCAAACGGAGGAAAGACAATGTACGTTGCTCTCGCTCTTTCCCTCCTCTGTATTTTTGAATAGCCCCCATCAGCACCACTACCTACAGTGTGGCAACCGTCGCTATGCCCAATATCTGAACAATGCTGTTCTTGTTCCAATTTAGCTCTGTGGGTACACCTTTGAGACGCCGTCTATGCATAAATACCGTCGTCATCTTCCAGCAGCACCCATAAATCACCTTCCGCAACTTCCTTGTGACCCAGAGTACCAAAGGCTCAATATCGAGTACCCCTTTCCATTTCCAATGCCTCATTCTCTGTCCGACGAGAATACCTCTGAGAATCCAGTTGAGCACGACATTGGTGAGCACCTGCAGCTGCTGCTACGTTGCACATCATATCGAGACGTTCTCCAGATTGTCTGGCAAATCAGCTTCAACAGATCTGGGACTGGCGGCCCAAATCATACAAGAAGGCATCTAATCATATTCCGAGTACGACAACTCGTGCTCCCAAGCATTTCGACATGCATTTGGATGACGACGCAATATTGAAAAAAATCGTTTATATGCCTAATCTCGCGAGTCAGATCACTAGCCTTGTCGATTCATTTCTGGACCGAGACTCTGGTTGGACTGCTCCAGTACCAGACTCGACGAATGGCCGCCTCACAGCAGCAAAATTGGCGGAAAATGACGATAATCACAAGAATGGATATAAAGTCAAGGACGAGAAAACCCTTGTTTCGCAGTATGAGAAGATCATACCTGTGGCGGTGAGCACCTTAGCATCGACCATCTTTGCTGAGCTTCCTCGATGGAGCAATCTCTTCAAGTGGACAGAGGAGGGGAACACAGGCGTTGCCATTCCCGACGCCACGTTGTCACTTGACATAGAAGAGATCCGAGACTGCCAGTCTCTGTCGCCGTGGCTACGTGCCGAGCTCGAGAGCCTTCATACCAAAGGGGGGGATGATCCGGCTATCCTTCTCTTTGAGTTCAAGAGCTTAAAGGCAGGGTGCAAAAAGACCATGGAGCATATTTGCATTCTAGCAGAGTCAGGCAAATTCCGGTGGAAGAAATGCTTGGGCAGTTCCCCCGGCGTCCAGGTGCGGGACCAGTGCAGAAGCTCCCGCTGTATCAGGAGCGACGGGAGTGTCAGCGTCACTGGCGGAGAGTCAGGCTGGGATAGCAACATTCTCAACCTGGACCCCTCAGATCCAGTGGGCGAATCTATGCGCCAGGCCCTGCATCTGAAGACGCCCATTGTGCTCGATGTCAAGGATGCCGTGAATGAGAGTAGAAAAAAGAAGTCAATTGGGGATTTGGACTACTTTGATGCAGACAATGACAAGACATACCAGAAAAAAGCCCAATGGATATTCCAACAGGTGAAGTTGTTTCTGATCTTTTGAATCTACTGTCTGATAGTCAGAGCAGGTGTGGGCAGAGCTTGTTAAACGCAATGCAACATTTGCTGTTATCAATGCGGGAAACATCGAATATGTTGCTATCCGGCACCGTAAATCTCAGAGGCTGTTCATCTCCGATATGATACATATTCCTCAGGGACTGACGCCGCCATCTCATGGTCACTCCCATCCGGCTTATCTCAAGCTACATACTGGACTTTACATGGCTGCTTTGGCCGATGACATACATCGGAGTATGTTGGCCAGGGACCGCGGCAATCTGCCCCAAGCGATTTACGACGAAGGCGAACCCGAGCGACGTGGTGCCGACGACGCTACCAGTGACCCACCGTTACCGGACCCCCCTCGACGAAGCTCCAGGCCACGAAAGCAGGTTAGAATTGATCTGAACGAGGAGGACACAACGGATGCGGAAGAAGTACGTTCATGCCACCGAGTCTCTGGGATTAACATTGCTTAACGCCAACTTCATAACTCAGTTGCAGGACAGACCACCATCTTCCACGACCCTAAACAATCCCAGCACACATGATAGTACTACTGTACAGGACAGCACATATACATCAGTCCAGCTTTCCGTCGGCATACAGGATGCAGCAACAATCTTTTCCCATATCCCGGTACAGTTGCGGGTCCACGGCGACGGGCTAGTCTCTGCTGGAGGTGTTTTTGTGGACCTTGTTGCGCATGCGCACCGTAGCACGCAGGGACAATTCATCGGCGATCTCTATCTTGAACGTCTTTTACCCAATGCAACACAATGCTACTCCGCATACTTCAAAGTGGCTGGACATAGATACCCCGACATACTTGTTGCTAAGGCTGCCTTTGATACGTCAGCCAGCGACCTTCTCAAGCATGAGATTGACACTTATCGTGCAATGCTTATGCCATCCGAATCTCCGGATACAGCTGATGGATCGGCCTTGGGCAATTTAGCAAACAGCATCTCAGGCCAGGACGTCCGTGCTGTACTGTACCGATCCACAAGCCAGATTCAACTTCCTGGCTGGGAACTTCCGATATTCCTATCTCTTCTCATCACACCGTTCAGAGGCATTTCCCTGAACGACCTTAACTACGATGTCATACCTGTCAAACTGGTCCAGTGGGTTTTTCTTTTTGCTTCTTGTTGGGCGGTTTCAGACTAAAATCATGTGTCACTGTGCTAGGAGGTATGCTCGAGAAACAATCGAGACACTTCATCGGTCCGGTCGCGCCCATGGACGTCTGAACATGAATAACATACTGATCACACAGCAGTATCTGACTAGCTCTGAGTACCACAAAGGAGCGTGTCAAATTGTGTCTTGGGGCTATGGTGGTGTGCTTCAGATGGACCCGATGAAATACGCACAAGGAGTGTTTTTGGATAACGATTTCTTGAAAAGGGAGATAAGCGAAGAGTACCTGAACAAGCGGAAGGTGGATCTATCAACTGCGTCAATCAAGAAATTACGTACAGAGTAGGTAGCTTTAATTTTGGTCGGATGAACTATCTATATCAGGACTATAGTCTTCGTCTACATAGACACCATTCAACATATCAGTCAATCGCTGCTTCTCGGCTCGAAAGTCATATTCAGTTGCCTTCCGTGTTGCTTGATCAAAATCAATGAAGCAACACCGTCCCGAACGATCCCTACATATATTCCAAGAACGGATGTCCCCGTGAAGGACCCCGGCGTTGTGAATGGTCTGCAAACCGCGTAGAAGGGATGCTCTAAAAAGTATGAGCTGTCATCATTTTATACGACAAGTAACGAGCCACCTCTCTTCTTCGCTAAACCTGAGGTCACCCTCATCGTTTTGGCATTTGCCCATCGCCAGCCCAACGTTCTCCATAACTAGCAGGCAAAGATCAGTTTCAACATCTTCAAATAGTCCTAAAACTGTCGGTGTATACTCTGTTGCGCCTTCTGCTGCGAGATGTGTGTAAATGTCGTTTTCCCTACGGAGCCGTGTCGATTGACCAGCGTGTGCCACCTTCACGACAACGTCACTGCAGACCAGCTTCTGCGAGGATTTGAGCTGCATTGCGACCGTACCCGTGTACACTTTCCCCAGTGCCCCGTCACCCAGCGAATGGACTCGCGACTCGACTGAGATGTATTCATGCGGAAGCCAAGTCGATGACGCCGTCTTTCTTGGGATCTCGACTTTTTGGTGGCGGGAGGGAGCAGATTTACGAGAGCGTGATGCGCCGCGTTGCGTCTTACTTTGACCTGGGCGAGCGCGGGTAACAAGACTTGGCGGTGGAGATGAAACAACACGGCGCATAAACACAGGAGCGGGAGAGTTGTGCACTTTCTCGTGGAAGGAGAATAAGAGGACATCGCGGTCGCTCCCCACGCGTATGAGTTCCTACGGCGAAACAATCAGCACAAGACAGTGAAATTATCATATACGAACCCCTAATGAAGTGGCAGTCGGTGTAGTGCTCACGTCTTCATCAGCCGCCGCTTCGGCGTCGAAAGACCTTTTCTTCGGGACCAAAGCAGGGGGATCTTCAACGGCAAACGAGGCTTTGAGGCGCTCTTTGATATCTCGAAACGCAATATAGTTGATGGCAGTGAACAGTCGGCCGAACATCGGATCGCCATCTACCACATCGAACACTTCGGATAGACAGAGTCTCTGGAGACGCCTCTGGCGAATACCTACACGCATAGTGTTTCCAGTGTAGAAAACCATGATCGATGCGTCGGTTTCAACAGCTTGCGACCACGCCTAGAGAGGCAACAGATGAGTCCGATGATCCTACAGAGGAAACAACCACACTCTACCCGTTGCACAAAGTCCTTCACATTTACGGTGTATGGGCCGGAGCGGGCTTTCTTCGAAGCAGCCGCACCAGGTGGCGCCTTGACGGTATTCGCAGCCTGTTTTTTCCTCGCTGGCGTCACGGCGGGTATTCTGGCCGGAGGACAAGGTAATCTAGGGCTGGACCGCCAGGAAAGCGTGAGCGCGCGCATAGACTTATTTCTCAAAGCCTCAGATGGTGCAATCCTAGCAAGGGCCTTTGGGAGTAAGTCGTGAAGGAAGGCGCTGTCTGATGTGACAGGATTGCCGATCTTTGGAGTAGATGGGATAGTAGCAGAAGTTCCAGGAGAGTCCCAAGGGAATTCACCAATCGATGACAAGGCGTCGAAGGCGTCGATGAGCTGTTCCGCGGAGGGATGGTATATCTGCCACATTACAAGACCCCTTGGATCCTGAAAATCCCGCATGACTGTGTTCAAGATCCGTAGCTCCTCGCCATGTAGACACTCACGGAGGGCATCGACCCTCTCCGAAGGCTCCTCGTGAGCATAATGAGAGTAGTGCTGTATAAGAAAGTCCTCGTCGCCGTCAATCTCGTCGGAAGAAGACGTAAAGACCAGAGGGGACCGTATGAGGGGGTGCTCTGGTTGAAAGACCAGAACCGACGCCAGCTGGCTGGCCCCCGGTGCCATGTCAATGAGCAGTTTCACGACATCTCCAGCATTTCGTGCTCTCAGATGTTTTTTCGTGGGTTTTGAGAAGGACACATGTCTGTAGGGATTCCCAGAGCCAGTGGAGGGGGGAGTATAAGCCGACAGGGCACCATCAAACGCGTCGCAAATGTCCTTTCCCAGGGAAGGAACCACCTCAACGCTCTTGAGAATCAATCGGGAGTCGATGTGTCTGTCCTTTTCCTGTACTGGGGACCGAGATCGAATGGGAGGGCTCCCAATGCAGCCAACTTTGGAGAATGAGAAGGCTAGAAATTCGTCCAGGGACATGGGATGCGTATGCCAACGGTGTGGTCGACTTTCGAGTGTTCAAATTGATCGCATCAGCTGAACATGCGGTCACGTGTACTACGTGCCCCGTCCGGGTGACCGCCGACCGGGTCTAAGTTGGCGGCCTTCCTATCTCCTCGGCACTCGCTGGAATACCACCGAAATGCATACTGATACTAGTACTGAACTAAAGCCAACGTTTTCGTATATGGTGCACATCCCGTTCTGTAAGTGACAATCAAATGATCATTTACTTACTAAGTACACGGCACCGTGTTCTCTCAGCTGTGAAATCAGAACCGTGACAGCGGCGATAGCAATTCGCAATCCCTTTCCGTCACTATCAACAGCTTTTTGCTGTTGACCTTACGCCATCCATCTCTGCTTGCAGTGACCCATTTCCGCAACGCCTTCAGAAGAGCTTGAGACCGAGGAGTGCCATGGCCCATGGAGCTTTCAATCCTATGATCTGATTCCATCGTATCACTTCTACCTGTATTGCAGCGCAGGACTTCGAGCTCTACAGGCGTTCCGAAGCAGCGCACAGCCTTCCAATAGCTGTGTGCTAAGAATCGGTCCCAGCAGTTTGGAGCCTTGCCTGGGCAGTGGGTCAATTCTCAGTGTCGCGGCCTTTGAAATGACTGTGGCTCTTCGAGAAAACTTGGCGCCCTGTATGGACAGACTATGATGAGATATGTAATGATACAGCTCTGCCTGACTGTATATAAACACTCAAGGGAGTCTTTCATGACCTCTCAGGCGCGACCCTATCCAGTCACCATGCCATCGATCCTCCTTCGCTCGGAGTCATCCTCAAACGACCACTCAACCACCACCCAAGACGTCTTACTTCTCATCATTCTGATATGTACGCCGTAATCTCCTCCTTCATCCCTTCCTCCCTGACCCGAAACGTTTAAAGTGGGTGGACTTGTTGTCGTCACAGGCACCGCAGTATCCGTGCTGTATTGCATCCAACGGCGACGACAACGCATGACAGAAGAACCTCAGAGCGCCATAACACTTGGCTCTGTCAAACTTGCCGACGTCGAGTGTGTCATTCTACCAGTACTGCCTTCGTACGGCGGCCCAAGGTCGTTTTCGTCTGCTTCCTCCATGTTAATCCTTTTGACCAAGACCCTTCAGACAATGATTCACGAGGATGCTCGTGGACCAGCGAATGATGTTCCAAACGAGCGAGGAACGAAATAAACGAGTTCAAAGACAAAGATACACAGATTATTGTTACAGTACAAGCGGAACAAACACAACACGTTGCTCAGACCGGTGACCAGGACTCTTCTGTGTTGATATGTAAGTTACAGAACAGTGGCGAGACGTAAGTACTAGGAGAGTACCCCTATCTCAAAAGTTCGACTGAGCTGGCGTCACAGGCGTCAGCTTGGTCACCTCAAGCACAACATCCCTTCGCAGCTGTAGACCAGCTGGACCGAGTTCGAGCTCGGCGGACTCGGAGCTCGGCATGGTCGGAGCCCTCCGAGCATGACCTTGAAGGCGGCGGGTCTTACGCGCCAGAAGGCATAGGGCAATGATGGCGAAAATGAACGCCACTATTGAAAGGCTGTCAAAGGAAGGCGCATGCTGAGAAGCTTCAGACGTACAACCAGCTACGATGGACACCCCAACGAGTTGCTCGCGTGTCATTTGGGTGTTTTCACCAATGATGCTGAGAGAAGTGTTGGGATCGGTCTGATTAGACGCCACAGACATCGTTAATGATGGATGGGACAAAAAAAGAAAATGAGTCGTTTTATCGCAGGAGCGAAAAGGGCGAGTGCGGCTCTACTGACATCAGTTTGTTGTGATTCTTTAAGTAGAACCCATGTGTTGGTGGCTACCGCAGCCTAAATGAGAACTGTAATTACTCCCCAGAGGGTACTAGCTGTGTACATTAGAGCTGTTGCTGTACCCGACCGAAAGCTGTCAAGGTTCATACGCTGTACAAAGGCACCGAAGGCGCTCTGGTTGGGTCTTTTTGGCTCGCACCCACGGATCGAGAAAAGGTGCGGAGCAACGACCTGAGAAGCACGTTTGCTGTTACGATGGAAGGCGGTCCTTGGAGATCTCATGTCGGGTCAGAGAAAGTTGCGGGGTGTCGAAGCCACAGTACTTTTTCTGCTGTGATTGAATTGTGGTAGGCACGAGTTCAACAGCCATCTTCGGCGAAGAGAACAGCTGCGCAGCAGGACTCGGGAAGTTAGGGCCTGAGTACGCCCACGTACTTGACTACTAGGAACGTTTTGTGCGTCCCACACATCCCCGTCTGCTCGACACTCATTCTCCCCATCTCGCAAAAAGATGGAGTAGTCCCTGAACGAAAACCATGTCGTGCGTGCTATAATTTACAAATGATGAGTATGTATGTGTGAGAGAAATCCAACCATGTCGAAAACGAAATAAGAAATCATCTTTCCTCCAAGTCTACGAATCATCCCGTTCCCGGTCCTGGTCCTCCGACCCATCTACGCTCGCGTCCGTATCCATCCACTCCTCGTCCGTCGGTGTCGGTGTCCCCCTCCATCTACTTTGATTCAACCACGGATCGTCATCCGCGCCATACTCCCGCTCCTTCTCCTTCCTCCTCAGACTCGGCGACGCAAAGATATCCTCCCCATCCCCATCCCCATGCCGCCGCACCTCATGCAGATGCGCCGTCCTCGCCCACCTTCGCACGCTCCGTTGCCCCGTCAAGACGAAGCTCCCGGAATTCGAGCGGGCGACTTGAGGGCGGGCCGAGACGGAGGCGGACATCGGACCTGGTGTGGTAGCATGATGATGATGTGTTGGCCGGCTGGGCGTGCGTAGGGGGTTTGGCGTGTGCGAGCGTGAACGGATTGTCTTGGTAGCGCTTAGTTTCCGGGGCCGCTCGAGGTATAAGAGGGGTTTGGACGGATTCAAGATGTTTGGCTTGGATTCGGGTTGTTGAGGCGAAGACAGCGTAGTCGGGAATTCGATTTTGACGTCTATGGTGATGATTAGTTGAGGTTTAGACTGTCATGATTGAAAGCCCACCTTGATTCAAGGAGAACTGTCCATTCTGATGTGGACTCCTCTTGAATTGCGGTGGTTGAGAGTTTGGTGTCCTTTGAACGTCTCGACTCGTGAACCAATCACTGTTAAAGCTCAGATGCCTCCGACTCCATTCCCGCATGCCCTTCTTGAACATAATGGGGACGTGGTCCATGGAATCATTCCTTGACCCACGGGTGAGACCCATGAAGACAAGCACGGCGAGCAAAAGGCAGAGTTGCGCTACACCCAGCCGTTTCTCGAGGATGATCTGCGGCAACTGGTAAGCAGGGATTTTAAAGATCAAAATGGTTGGTTATACCTCGCCCGACAGGTGCTCAACCTTGTGCGACAGCTCTTGATAATCCATCTCGATTCTCCTCCTCTGCTTCTCCCACTCACGTAGTTTCCGCTGATACGCCTGTGTTTGTGCCTTTCCGATTCCCTCTAGACGACCGACGTCTTCTCCTAAGCGCTGTATAAGGTCTCGAACGCCATGACTTTGCTCCTCGACGTAGCGCACGTAAAGTGTGTGGTTACCCTCGAGGGCCGTAAGACGGTTCATGATTGTCCGATAGATACTTTCGCCTCCTGAGCTGGGTGGCATTGGAGGAGGCGCAGGCATGCTAATGGTGGGCGAGACGATAGGCATAACTTTCACCTCCGTATGAGCGGTGGTGGAAGTCGCGTCGACTGCGGGTGAAGGAGGTGGAAGAGAGGTAGACGTGGAGGTGCTGGTCGGAGAAGGGCGCACAAATGACGAGAGATCATCACTATAGATATCCGTCGAGTGTCTGTTTTCGTGACTTTCATCGCGTTCCAAGTTGATGGGTACGCTTTCTGTCGTTGATGTCGTCGTGGTGGAGGTTTCCTGCCACGGTGATTCGTAAGTCGATGGGCCGTAGATAGGCGGGGTAAAGATTGAAGACTCGGATTCGACTGGCACCGCGACATCCGCGGTAGACGCGTGGTCAATGATAGTGACGTCGGGTGTCTGCGCTGGTTCCGGTTCCTCTGCGGCATGGGCAGCGATAGACTCCTCGGTTCTGCGCTGGTACTCGGACTCCCAAATGTCCCACTTCCATTGCTCGAGATGAGTGAGTCCGTAGACGCGGAGGAGGGAGATGGGGCAGTAGTATTCGTTCCCGTAATGCGAGTGGAATTGAATGCGAATGTAACGGTAAAAGTCGCGTACAGAGGTGGGGGGATGGAATGACTGAGAACAATAAGCATGATGTGGAGAATGGACTGCACGGATCTGACCTGCACTCCGCGAACATTCTTGCCTAAGTAGGACCCAACGACTGTCCAGCCATCTTCGTGGGTGGTGTAGGTCTTGGCGACACTGACAGTAAAGTCCTTGAACACGCCGCTGAAGAATTCAAAATTGGCGAGCTGGACGGTGTCAATGCGGATGTCGTCGCAGAGCTCAACAACGACAAACTGGTCGTCCTTGGAGTTGCATGGACTGAGCATGTAGCGGTCTTTTTTGGAGGACAGAATGGAGGAGGGCGACTTGGCCGAACGGTGCGAAAGGTGGACGCGTGCCGAGCAGTCAAGGGCCGCATAATTGAACCGGTCAGTTATGGGCACCTGGAAATGAGGAGAGATGGGGGTGTCCGAGGATTCCTGGATGGTAACCGTCTCTGCTGGATCCCCACTGGGAATGATGCGCATGGTGGTCGATGTCGTGCTCGCTCTCGACTTATTCGCGCCCTGCGCAGCGGCGGCCTGCTTGTCCTTCCACTGCTCAAATGAAATGAGCACACTGTCCTCTGCCGGTTCCGGGGGGTCGTCTAGTGGTATGAGGCAGCATACTGGCTCCTCCGCCTCCCGAACCACCTGCGTGCTAATTGCCCTGAACAAGTCGTTCGGCGAGGTCCGCTCAGCCAGGGACGACGAGCACAGCGCCAGCGTTACTAATGCAGCAGTGGCGAAAGAACGCATTGCGCAAGATAACGGTCGAATAAAGCGGTAATAAATAGACACGTCAACCTGGGAAATGCAGCGTCATTAGAAAGGAGAAATCTCGGAGAGCAGGTAGCGCACAATATCCCAGCCTGAGTCCCGCCTAGAAGCCCATAAAAAGAGGTGAAAGCAAGGGTACGGTCACCGTATAAGGATGAAAAGCGGGGCGATCACAAGGGTCCCGGACCCTAACTCGGCGACTTCATCAATTCCCACGAAACGGCGGGTGTCGGGTCGGGCGGCGGGCGGCGGGGGCTCGGGTCGATACGCCGTGTCGGGCGGTGGGTGTATCTGTTTCACTCATTTGCCAATTTGAGCATCGGGACCGCTTATTTCGTACGGGTCGCGATTAGTTCCACGCGCCTGCGGCTTGCGAAATGTTTCACTCAGAATGTTTCCATGACCATCATGATCTTGACAATCCCAAGCCTCATCCCGTCGGTCTTACTTCAACTTGGCAGCAGCAGGCTTCGGGAGAACTTTCAGCATGTATCACGCGACAGAGGATGCTTAAATTGAATTGAAGTGGCAGCAGATGCTCAGAACGCCCCATCATGTTCGCCTTCCCACATCGACTCGTACTACCGTTCTTGATGTTGCAGTCTTTGCTTCACGGTGTCTCTCAAGCACTCTTACCCTCTGGTGCTATCATACCTCTGTACATCTACCCAGACGATGGATGCTCCGCATGGTCTACCTACTTCACTTCGTGCGTGCCATCATCACGAACGAGCTTTCCATCACACTGACAATCAAAAACTCAGAATCACTGCCAACCCGACTCTCCCTTTCTACATCGTCGTCAACCCCGACAGCGGTCCCGGTGCTGACGCAGTACCAGACACGACCTACCAAGCTTGTCTAACCAAACTTCTCACTCTCGGCAGTAACGTCAAGACCGTCGGTTATGTCCTCACTGGCTATGGCGAACGCGCGTCGTCCGACGTGCTCGCAGACGTAGCGACGTACTTGCAGTGGCCGACGGCGTATCGCCCCACGGGCATCTTCTTCGACGAAACTCTAGCGACAAGCCAATACTTGTCCACGTACACGAAGTACGCGAACCAGGTCCTCGCAGACGTAGCCACCGATCCTATCGTAAGTTCCAGCGCCCACGCCACTCAGATTCAGGATCTAGTTCTTATTGTCTTCCAGGTCATCCTCAACCCCGGAACAGGCGTGTCTGATGCAGACTTCTTCTCCATCGCGGACCTCATCGTGACCGCCGAGTACTTCTATGATGATTTCAGGTGGGCACACTCTTTAAAATTTGAATAGACGAAGTCTCACAATACTCATACACCCCAGCTACCCCAGCTCTCTCACGATAAACTCTGCCCAACCGGCCTCGCAGCAGGTCGTCATACTCCACGACGCACCATCCACGCTCCCCGTAACGCTAATCGACAAACTCACTGCCGCCGATCTAGGTGCTACATTCATTACGAGCGAGCCACAGGTCAATGCATACAGCACCACCCCTCCGTATTGGGCGAGTTTTGTTGCGGAGTTGACGCGTTCGCAGTGAGAAACCTCGATGGGAACGTAGGCCGTATTCTTGTTATACGATTGGAAATTATTACCCAAGGGATTCATTCACACACGTCAAAAACCAGTCCCCAATCGCTCAAGACGGCAGTACATAGATCGAAGCAGTCTACTCGCTGTATGGCTGCAGTCTGCATCTTTGATCTTAGCTTACAGTAGCACTCCTTTCTCATCAAAGATCGTGTTCATCAAGAGCTATATGTTATCCGTAACTAATCAATTACGGTGAACGGCGCGCGCCCAAACTGATACAGGAAATTGAATGCATCTACGTCCTACTTTACGAATTGCCCTCAAGCTACGTACCGCATGTGATTGCCGCTTCTTGACGCTGGCGTCTACCAGAGAGGCAGTCAGCTCATCAAAGAAGCGGCGATACAGTATGATGAACATACTTTCGAGTGGTGGCGTAGCGATTGTACCAGACGAAGACGAACTGAGGGTATTGGCCTGAAGACTTTCTGGCGTAGCCGTGCCTGTCTCCGAAGTATCAAGATCTGTCGCAAGCCGCGGGGATTCTAGTCCATTGACCGGCTCCTCTTCCGGCTCTTCTCCCAGGACCACGTCTGATGCGGTGTGCGTCAAAAGCTTGTTTCTCGAGAATGAAAATAGGGACGGGTACAGACCGTCGTTGATTCCAACGTTTGACACCGAATGAGCTTCCTCCTGAGAGGAGGTTTTCCGGCGAAGTTCTTCCAATTGCGCATCTAGATCTGCATTCATCATCTCCGCCTCTTGTATCTTAGCTTGCATTCGCGCTTTGTGCTCTTCCCGAATTCTGAAGCACAAAATCAGTCGTCGACGACACAATAGACTGCGAAAGTACTTACTTCTCTAGCACCGCCAGTTCTTCAAAGAAGTCGAAGGGGTTACCTATCTCGTCGGCAGGTAGCGTCTCAATATCGAGAGAAAAGTCGACGACGGGAGTGTAATCACAGAGACAACTGCAAAGAACAGCACATAGGCAGACGACGGGAACTATAGAGCGAACGGGTAGAACGGCTTTGTCGGAGATCGCCGGCGATGATTGCATTTCCCTCACGTAAAGTTGAAAATACTGACTTGTAGTCTACCATCATCTGGGGCTGCCGACGCCTGGTGAAGTATTTTCCTGCACCTTTCGCGCTTATCTCTCGTGGTTTGTATTTCTGCCGAATTTAAGCTGTATCTTGATCGTTGCGCAGACATGGATCTGGGCCCCGTTTCCAGTACATATACAGGCACAGGATCTGGCTTTTGGGAGTCGATTCGCGATGTCGAAGGCCTTTTGACGACCAACGTCGAGCCCAGCGACTCTCAGCGTCTGCTCATTCAGTCGACCATCCTTCCCATGATACATGCGGATCTTGCAGGCGTTGATGCCCACGTCGAGTATCTTCGACGATGGCGCGCCGCCCTTGTCAATAGGCGCCTCCTCTACGAGAGAACGCTATCTCCAATACGTTGTCTCCCCCGTGAGATTCTCAACGAGATCTTTGTTCTTTATGCCGACCCCGAAGAGTTTTGCGGGACCAACAACTCTCATCGCTGCTTGACAGCGGTCTCCAAGCTATGGAGATCCGTCGTCCTATCCAATCCATCGTTCTGGAAGGACATCAGGCTCTCTTGCTGCAGTGGTGAAGATGCGGTGCAATGGGATTATGATAATCTCAACCTCGCCCTTACGCGATCACGCGATCATCCTTTGACGGTTGATATCGAGTTCGATCAGGAGTTGGACGAAGTCGTCGACGTGGACGGCGTCTTCAGACCTATGCTGAAGCTTCTCTCATCACACGCTCAGCGTTGGAAGAATCTGTCAATCTCCGTCAACAATCCCGATATTCTCGCAATCCTCATTCCCAAAGAGCTACATATCCTCGAAAAGCTTCGACTCACTGTAGGATTATCACACTCGGGTCGGATAGACTGCTTTGAACACGCACCAATGCTTCATACTTTGATTCTGTCAATTGATGGCATGTCAATCGACGTACCGTGGGATAACATCCACACCCTCACGTTCAACGCCTGCTCACTGACCGGCGATAACTTGCGCGAAACAACCACTGCGATCTCCCAAGCCGTCGGTCTCCAGAAGCTCTCAATCGAGGAGCTGTGGACGTATGTGCACGAGGACATCAGCCCGTCAACGCTACTCGTCAATCATAGCATCACGTCCCTGAGAGTGACGGTGCCCTACTTTCTCGACATGCTCGTCCTTCCGCAGTTGGAAGAGGTGATGGTTCACGAACACGACGTCGTCGGCGAGCATGTCTTCCTCTCGCTTATGGATTTACTTGACCGGTCCCAGTGTCACCGTTGTCTACGAGCAATCTATTGCTCCAGAACTACGGGGCCGTCGGATGAAGACGAGTTTCAGCTCTTCGCGGCTCTGAGAGAGACTCGTCAGCTGGAGATTCTGTGCTTCATGTCCGGAGATCCGGTCGATATGGATTGCGGGACGACCTGCGACTATGAAGTCGTGTCGATCATAGCCTCGCTGGAAGAGGCCGATTTCCTTCCCGTCCTACATACGATCAAGCTCGTCATCATTGCGCGCCAGACGAAGTTTGTATCGGAATTCTTCGAACTTCGGGGTATGGGTGTCGCATCGCTCCAGCGACGGTGGGACATGGGACTGAAGGTATTTGAGCTATCGGTACATGGTCGGGATCGATCTGCAGTACCGAGGAGTGGACCACCAGTTTCGAGGCGTCCAGCCGATCTCATACTGACCGACAGATCGGGGCTCGTAGAGCTTCAAAAAAAAGGACTGTCTATATACTTCAAAGTTGATGTTGACGATGTCGACAGCGGCAGAGTGTGGCAGCTTGAGTTTGGATCGCAGACAAAGGATCTACCTAGTACTCAACGTGGGATGCACTTTTACTGTGACGGGTATAGGTGGTCTACAAATTGTTGAAATGTAGTAGACTACTGTGGACATACTGATCCTTGAATCCAAGAATTGTTCTTTCTGCGCCGATGATAGAAAGGGACCAGGACCCAAAGGGTTGACGCCATTGCAACGCGCCAGTGAATCATACGACCATCAACACTGAATTAGGACCTCAACCACATAGAGATCGACATAGATGGCCCCCGACCTGTGATGTATGTCTTGTTTATCATTCTCTACGCAAGTGAGGAAGGCACTTCCCGTAAGTATTGTCCCCGGTAATAAACGTTCAACCTGTTTGACGACTCAGATCTTATAGCGGAAAAGCAGCCCCTTTCGTAGATGATAGAAGTGTGCACGCCGTTCTTTTCAAAGATCTTGTCCATTAAGAGCTATATGATAACTATCGAAAACATGATGACTCGATCAGGCCGAAAGTCGCGCCCAGACTGATACGGAAAGCTGAATGCATCTACGCCCAATCTTGCGGACTGCCCTCACGATACGTACTGCGTTTGATTTCCGTTTCTCGGCGCTGACATCTACAGAGGCAGTCAGCTCAAGGGATGGTGCGAAGATATCATAAACATACAATCGAGTGGTAGCCAAGCGGCGGCACTAGACGAAGACGGACTGGATGTACCGGTCTCGAGACTTTCTGGGGTTGGCGGCGTAACCGTGTCTGTCTCCGAAGATGATACTACATCGACAATCTCTTCTCCTGGGTCCACGTCTGATACAATGCGCGTTCAGAGGTCATTCCTGGACAGTAAGAGCGGGTACAGACCATTCGAGTTTGACACGGATTGAGTTTCCTTCAGAGAGGACGTTTCCCGGCGATGTTCCTCTAACTTTGCATCTAGATCCGCATTCATCTTCTCTGCATCTTCTATCTTGGCTTGCATTCGCGCTTTGTACTCTGCCCGAATCCTGAAGCACAAAATCAATCTCCAACGAGAGAGTAGACTGCACAGGTACTTACTTTTCTAGCGCCGCCAGTTCCTCAAAAAAGTCAAATGGATCACCGATCTCGTCAGCGGCAAGAGTCTCGATATCGATAGAAAAGTCGACGACAGGAGTATGGTCGTACGTATGCGCGACGTCGTCCTCGGAAGTAACAGATTCTGCGTACACAGATGGAGCGAGCAGCTGTTCGAGCTCAGACGAAGACTCAGACGACAAGAGGGGAAGATTGGGCAAGGACGAGAGACCGGCCACGAGACATCGGAACATGGACATGTTGTCCTGTGCATAGTGCTCCAACGGGTTGGATCTCAACGAAGAGACAGATGCAGTGGTCCAACAGTGGTCAGACCAACTAGGAAGCCGGCCGTTCGGTTCGTACGTCGCGCTTGCCTCTTCCACTGGCAATGGTATGCTCTCTGCAGGGACTTGTTCCTCCACAATTGCTGGCCGGCCCACGAAAGGAGGGTAACCAACCTCTATCAGAGGCATACTCTCCGCGACAGCAGGTTCTTTCACACTCGCTGGCGCATCAACAAAGTAGGGGTCCTCCGCAAAGGGGTCTGGCTCCTCAAAGTCCGTCCCGCCAGTCGCCTCCGTGCCAATCATCTTTTTGCGCCAGGCAGCATCATCCGTGTTTTGGAATACAATTCGACAAGTATTGTCTCCAGATATGGCGAACTTTCTATCCTTGCGCCCATCTAGTTCCAGACACTTAACACGGACGGTAGTGATTGCGAATGTCGGATGGAAGCAGTCTGGCCAGGGAAGTGGGGGACTGCATGCAAGAGGCGTACGATTGCGAGGATGTGATGTGTTGGGCAAGATGGGAAGAGACATTTCAGGAATATGAAAAGACTGGTTCGGAGGAGGCCTTGGAAGGCCGTGAGATACGAAGGCAATTTGGATGGGCAGAAGACAGCCGGGTATGGAAAAAGTGATGCGCTGCGCCACGAAGAGTATGGAATAGTGTCAATCAGATATGTCAACCGCATTCGCCCCAATCACGCACCCGCATAAAACAAGCGACATATTTCTTTGGCTGCATTGCTCTGCACGCTTCTTGAACTTCATCGTGCTCCAGAATTTGCGACAGGCTCTCGTAGGGATCCAGCTGGATGGTCATGTATTCGCCCCAGAGTGGGAGTGACATGATCGTAGTTGGGGGGTATTGTGGCGGAGCAAGGCATGGCGGTGTCTCCAGTATAAGTACGCGCAAAACAAGAGAAGGGCCAAGAAGGGCACAACGAGAACAATAACGTGGGGAATGAGAAAGCCGATCGTAAAAGGGCCATCACGGATATACCCGAAGTCCTCGTATGTAATTTCCTCAATCGTTTGTTTCGCTTGCTGCCAACCATTACCTCTTCCTGTACACACTGCGCCCTTACTTAGCGCTTATTAGCTGTCTCAGCTCTTTTAGACTAGTGGCAGGTTTCTCGGTAACAGGGTACAGGTACGTCCATTAAGCGCCTTCTGTTCATCATACTCACACTCCAAAGGTCTTTAGCTGACGCGGGGCTTGCTGCACCTTGCTGACACCAAAGGACATCTGTTTTCGTCGCTTCAGCCGCTGCGTCGGACGCCGGGTTTTCCAGACTCCAAGTTACGGTGCCCAAACGTAGATTGAAATTACACGGCGTCATGATGCGATACGACCATGTGATGGCCTGAGCGCGCGGGGATATCTCACCATTCGAGCTCCGGGGATGGTCAGCTGGCCATGACACGCTCTGATCGCGCCAATTAGCTGTACGTATGAGGGATATAAAGCGCAACTTTCTTGGCTCGCTCCCTTTGATCCACCAACGCCCCAAACCAGCTTGAGCGTTGATGATCTCCTTGGTCGTCCTCTCACTCCTTCTCCAGGCGCAGGGACAGTCGAGCTCGGTGTCGACTGTCTCGGTTTCGACTGCTGTAGCCAGCCCAACTGCGTCACTTGACTCCACCTTGCCTTCCCAGGTCCCAGTCCCTCCCACGCAAGCGTGGTGCCCATCTGATATCTTCTGTGCGGGAACGGTTCGTGATCTGTTGCTGTTCTTCGAGAGAATTTACCTGATCCGTTCTATCAGCTGCTACAAACCGTCAATGTTGCAGTTCTATACTCGGATCCGAAGACTTTCGTCGACAAGGTGAGCCGTGACATGCATCTTTTGCTCTGAGACGGTCTCAAGATGCAAAATAGCCAACAACCAAACCGCCTTCCGATGTGCTAGCGGACTTCAACGCCTTGCCAGGGAACACTACTTTAACGGAAGGCAATGTGACCGATTTCGTGGACACCGACTTTGCTGGCGAGGGGCTCGAATTGGAAGCCTTGGTGTTGAGTAACTTCAACGCGACTCCACCGTTCTTAAGCAATGTTTCCGATCCACTGTTGCACGCCTGGACGCAAACGGTCAATGGCTACTGGACTCAGCTCATTCGGACGACGAACTCCTCCACGTTATGCAACGGTGTCAAGTGCGAGAGTTCCTTGATACCGCTGAATCACACTTTCGTCGTACCAGGTTAGTGTGAGGTTTGATGTTGTGCGCACCAAGTTTGACGCCCAGTCAAAGGCGGTCGTTTCAGGGAACAGTACTACTGGGATAGTTTTTGGATCGTCGAGGGCCTTCTGGAATCTCAGCTCTACGATGTCGCAAACTCTACGCTGCAAAACTTCATGGACGAGCTAGAGCGTTTTGGTTTCATACCTAACGGTGGCAGGATATACTGTACGGCTTACAATCAGTTCGGTTAGTACGTTAAGCGCTGATCTCTTACAGATCTCAATCGATCCCAGCCTCCGCTCTTTACGCAGGCAAGTCTCTGTCTGCGCCTCTGGCCTTTGCCTAACTTGTGCTCCTAGATGCTCGCTCGTTACGTCACAGTTTCCGGAGACGAAAGTATCTTGGACCGAGCACTACCGTTGGTTGAAGTGAGCCAGCCTATTCTCTCGCCGTACTCGCGCTCACCGGCTATCAGAAAGAGTTTGCGTGGTGGACAGAGAACCGCACTATCAACGTCACAAGCCCCGTCACGAATCAAGTCTACGCACTTGCGCACTACGCTGTCAATAACAGCGCGCCAAGGCCCGAGTCATATTTGACAGGTAGCTTTGCCTGGCTTGCTACTCAGCTCTGATGTCCTGACCAACACCACGCAGACTACGAAACTGCGAATAATCCTGACCTTTCGCCTGCTTTGAACGAAAGTCAACGTTCCGCTCTATACGCTGAATTAGCTAGCGGTGCAGAGACCGGTACGCGTCTCAACCATACTCTCCTGCGGACTTTCTTCTGATCATCACGAAGGCTGGGATTACACTGCAAGATGGCTTCCCAACTATAACGGAACCGCCGATCTCACACAACTGAATGTCCGCAACACTGTCCCGGTTGATTTAAACAGTATCCTCTGTGGGTTATCTTTAAACCCTGGACGTAGCCTCCGGGTCTAATATCGTCGACAGACAAGAACCATTTGCTAGTGGCGCAACTGTACGGGGCCTCGAACGATTCAGCTGCTACTCGTCATAGAAGTGCGGCTACGTCAATTCGGTCGGCAATTCTTGACCTCATGTGGAACTCAACGAAAGTGTGTTTGGCCTGATTGAGTTGGTCGTATGCTCAAATCGGACCCTCTAGATGGCCTTTTACGACTTCAACCTTGCCACGGGCCAACAGTCACCAGTGTTTTCGGTTGCCGCATTCTATCCATTTTGGTCTGGCATCGTGCCAGACGAAGTACTCGAAAGTCCCGAAAACGCTTTCAAGGCGTTTTCATCGGTCAACATGGTGATGAATCGCTACAACGGGACGTTCCCTACAACGTTCTTGGAAACTGGCTTACAATGGTTTGTCGGATGTTTCGCGGCGTCTGTTTGTTACTCATGTTGACGGTAGGGACTACCCGAACGCTTGGCCGCCTCATCAGTACATTGTAGTCAAGGCTCTGCAGTCTCTACCAAGCAACCTCACGAATACGACGTTGATTCTGCCGGCCTCAAATCAATCCACATTCGATCTCATACCCGATAACCAACTCGGCATCACCGAGGCTCAGCTTCCTCCTCAGACTCTCACATTGGAAACCAATGCCACAAGTACAGGGCCAGGAGCAGATATCAATACTCTGAATGGGACCGTCGCCAACGGCGGGAATGCGACCGACGGCGAAGGCTGGGCGGACACTTTGATTCGAGAAATGGCGAACCGATACTTCACTAGTGCTTTGTGTAGTTGGTGAGGCTACAACTCGACCTTCATGCGCATACTGACAGCAGACCAGGCATGCCACAGGAGGGTCTATTGACAACCTTCTCCCACGGCTTCCTGACTCCGTTCTCAATCTAACAAGCAGTGTGAACAACACGGGAAATGTAAGTGGTCTTACATCGCTTGCGATCTCGATCTTGACCATGCGGCCAGATGTTCGAAAAATTCTCAGTCACGGACGTTGACTCTGCGGGACGCGGTGGCGAGTACACGGTACAGGTAAGGGTTCCATGCCGTTGCCGGTCGCTGTTCGTTGATCGTTGTTCAGGCTGGGTTTGGGTGGACGAACGGTGTTGTCCTTTGGATGGCGAGCGCCTTCGGCGACAAGCTAGTTGCCCCAGCGTGTCCTCTCTTGGAGGGGCAAACTACCCAAAATGCTCAGACCGACACAGACTCATCTCTCGATATTCGTGCGCCGGCCTCAGCTTCGATCATCGTGGCAGTCATGACGCTTTGGGTGCTTTCGAACGTGTAGATGATATTTCTATTCTATTGTAAAATAAAACGCGGACGGTACTGTACTTTCAATCAAGGACATTGTATACTTACGACCAAGGACGTGATTGTTGATGCAAGCAGTTCAAACTTCAATCTAACGCACCGTCCGGCCAGATCCGAGTCTACTTCCAATCAGAATGATGATGCCACTTCACTCCGCTCTCATGAGGATTGCATTGTTGTCGGATACAGGCTCTCGCAGTCTGGACTGAAACTTCCCTTGTGGCCAATGAATTGCAACCGTTGGAACACCCGCGCAGTCAAGGAGCATAACGTTAATCATCTGGACTACTTTTACGGTACTTGTGAGGTGGGCTGTTCTACTACGGTCAGTCCGTGGTTTCGAATCAATTGGGTCTCCATAGCTGACATGCAGCTAGGAACGCAGCCACATAATTAGACACCTTCGACCCTCTTCGACCACGATGCTCGCAACATGGCTACTTCAGGGATCCGGACCTGCTCCGGGACGGCGAGGTCATCTATGTACGTCTGCAGACTGTCTGCAGGGATGAACACAGGATGAACATGCGTCGTCGTGCTGCACGGCTACTTCGTGGACCGGCGTCGGTGTCCGTGATAATCATAAAGGTGCACGCTACAACCGACGCAGCTTGATGCTTCTCGGGCCACTATTCCAGATGCTTTCGAAGTCGTCGGCGCCGTTGACAATTGCAAATCATACACGCGGATCAACCCCACATGCGGGGGAATGTGGGGTGGTTGTTGGCGTCGAGGAAGAGGGCAGTGTTCTCTAACCACCGCAAGACTACCAGCGAGCTTATGACAGTTTCCAAGCATGCATCTGCCCGACCCGTGATACCCGCTCGTGACAACACTAAGGATCTTCCAGATTCGCAGCTTTACTCTGTTCTAAGGTCCAAGAGCTATAAAATACTCGGCTATAAGCTATTCCGAAGGTGGTGAGTCTATCCACTTGTCGCGTCTGCCAGTGCTGTCGATATGCTCCTCCAGTTCATTCTTGCCGTCGCACAGGCAGGACTTGCTTCTGCGGCGTCTATTTATGGGCGCGCAGGGCCTTCAGTGACCTTGGATAAGGCTACCGTGGTCGGAACCACCTCCGGCACCGTCTCCAAGTTTCTGGGTATACCATACGGAAACCCGCCGTGCGTCCCATCTCTGCAGTCCAAAAGTTCGATTACGCTGAAGACGCTATAGAACTGGCAATCTTCGGTTTCAGCTTCCGGTAGCCGTGGATGCGTACAGTGGGACAATAGACGCGTCAGATTACGGGCCGTCGTGTCCGCAGCAGGCCATCAGACTTCCAATCCTCACTGGTCTTGCTCAGGAAGCCGTTGACGATGTGCTCAGCTCCATCTACAACGTGATCCTTCCGTCATCTGAGGACTGTGGGTGCTTCTACTTTTCTGATTTCGTTTGAATCTTATCATAGCCAAGGCTTGACGATCAATGTGATCAAGCCCGCCAACGCCACGACTACTTCCAAACTTCCCGTTGTTGCTGTACGTGTACCACTCACCACTCTGTGAGAAAAGGATCTCACGCAATTCATCCACGGAAGTGGATATTTGGAGGTACTTTCAATTCAGACTCGCGCCTACTTCCCATTCTCAAGCAATCTCTCGTCTCTTAGGCGGTTTTGAAATTGGCGGCACGGAAATGTAAGTCAATCACTGAGGTAATTAGCATGTTCCTGAACTGACCCTGCAATCAATCTAAGGTATGATGGTACAAACATTGTAACGCGCTCTTCAAAACTTGGACAACCGATCATATACGTCTCTATGAACTATCGTGTCTCTGGTACGTTTCCTACATCCTCCTTAAATCTATCATTGACTGTTGGCCTCAGCCTATGGCTTTTTGGCAAGTCAGGAAGTCAAGAACGCGGGGCTAGGAAACCTCGGACTGCGAGATCGTAGGTTTAGAGCTTCTTCACAGGCTACATCGACTCAGGCCTGCTTCCAGAACGCTTGGCATTGCAGTGGATCCAGAAGTACATCGGGGCCTTCGGTGGCGATCCGACAAAAGTCACTATGTGTGTCCTGACATTCGAACATGAGACGCTTTCACTAACTGCTCCGGTTGAAAGCTGGGGAGAATCAGCTGGTGCCATCTCTGCGTCTCTGCATATGCTGATGAATGGTGGTGACAATGAAGGTCTCTTCCGAGGCGCATTTATGCAATCAGGATCGCCCATTCCAGCAGGAGACATCACTCATGGACAGAAGTGTGAGCTCCGTCTCCTTCCTCGCTCATTCACAACCAACTCACGGGAACCCAAATTATTAGACTACGACGCACTGGTCCTCCAGACCGGCTGTTCCGGAGCTGCTGACACTCTTGCCTGTCTCAGAACCGTGAAATTTGACGTACTGGAGGCCGCCGTGAACGCTTCCCCGTTCATATTCGACTATCAGGCGAGTAGCACACCAACGACGCGCACTATGCGTTATGACTTATGCTTACTCCTTTCAAAGTCTCTGATTTTGGCATGGGTTCCTCGGGCTGACGGCACCATGTTCCCGGACGCCTTCTACAACCTTGTCAAGGCGGGAAAGATTGCCAACGTCCCAATCGTAACTGGTAGCTATCATCTTTCATGAATCTGCCGCTTCGTTTCTGATGCATAGTATCTGACAGGCGACTGTGATGACGAGGGGACTCTGTTCTCGCTCGCTCAGCTTAACATAACGTTAGCTCTACTCTCTTGCGAAAGGCAACTCATATTGACCTTCCACAGTACGGATGCACAGTTCAAGAAGTATATCTGGGACGTCATGTTACCCGGAGCAACTGAAGCAGAGGTCAACTCGGTCCTGGCAGCATACTCAAGTAATATTCTTGACGGATCACCATTTGACACCGGAATCCTCAACGCGGTTACGCCCCAGTTCAAACGATTTGCGGCTTTCCAGGGAGACGCTGTCTTCCAGGCGCCGCGTCGTTTCTTCATGAATCAGCTCGCAGGCAAAGCGGACATCTACACATACAGTACGCCTTCCGAGTTGCTTTCTATCCACGGCACTATACTTATTGATTATGGCAGTAAACAAGCGTCTCAAGGACGTCCCAGTGCTAGGCTCTTTCCACGCCAGCGACATACTGAACGTATATTTCAACGGCGACATGGCGGACTACCTCATCAGCTTCGTTGCCACGCAGAATCCGAACGGCATCACGAACATCCCCTGGCCAAAGTGGACTCCGTCGGCGCCGTGGATGTTGTCGTTCAATGACGGGTTGATACCGCAGAGTATCACCACGGACAACTATCGAGCGAGCGCGATGAACACGCTCAACACGGTCTTGCTGGCCAACCCTCTTTGATTTATTCGACAATGAATGAATGGTTGTTGCCCTTCACATATGTCGCGGTGTATACAAACAGAATACTTGTGTAGATAAAGATACAATTTATGTTATAAACCCTCGTCGTACAGCTTCCTAGACAGAGCTATATAGAATCGATCGAGGTCCGCCTTGGTCTCGAGATCGTGTCGCGGCTTGCTCTTCGAATTCCCCTTCCCAAGCAGCGGCGGGGTCGTCGGCACCTGGTCGATGACCCAATCGAACACGGCCGAGAGCTTGTCCGTCGACGCCTTGACGACTTCGTCATCCTGCTCTGCAGCCTTGGCGCGCAGAGAGTGGGACTTGCTCTCTACCTTGGCCTCAGAAGCGATATCCTCCCTCTCCTGCCTCCACGCACCCGCCAACCAGCCCCAATCGCGCTTTTCGCCAAAGTCCACGTTAAACTCGAGCCCGCGCGCGCCGCGGATCTCCCAGTGGTCGACGCCCTCCATGACGCCGAGGAACTCGCCCCACTTTGCGCTCTGGATGGTGACGAGACCGTCGTTGCCCCACTCTGCGTCGTCCGCCCAGAGGTCCGACCCGGCGTCGCGCAGGCGCTCGCGCTCCTTTTTCTCCACGCCGTCGAGGACCATCTTGGGGAGCCAGAACGGGTGCCAGACGTTCGCGGGGCCCATGCGGCCGGCGACGCTGTAGTACTTTACGGCGGGGTCGTTGGGCGTGTTGGGGTTGAAGGTGTTGTTGAGGTAGGCGGAGGTGAGGTTGGCGTAGGCGGGCGAGTCGAGGACGGAGATGAGCAGAGTGGTGAACGAGGATGGGAGGGCGGCGAGTGCGGAGAGCGCGGTCGAGTCCGACTGGGGTTTGTTCTCGGTTGGAGGCAGGTCGGAGTGGGTGACGGTCTTGGCGAGACGCTCTCCTTCGCGCTGAATGAGACGGCCTAGCCCAATGTTTTCTGCACACCAGTCCATAAACGGACTGCCGCGATGTGGCGTGCTGACGGTGGTGAGAGACAGAGGCTTGTATTCTGTCGGCTTGACGTTCGTGATGAGATGGCGGCAGTCAAGACCGCCCATTGAGTGAGCTAGAAAGTTGATTCCGCGGCCGGCAATCTTGTCGCTGAGCTGGCGATTGAGACTCTCTGCGCGAGAAGTGACGGAGCCGGTACTGGAGTAGTGTTAGTAATTGTAGTGTTCGGGAAAGCAAAGTAACCTTGGGACAGAGGTCACGATGACTTCGGCTCCAACAGTCTTTCGCAGAGCGCGAAGAACGTTGGACCAGTACTGCATTCTGAGACTGGGAAAGGAGGTGGGCCCACGTTCGTCAAAGCCGTACAGTCCTGTGCTGGGTTGGAACGCGTCAACGACGTGCAAGATGGAGCTCACCGTGGCATAGAACGACTGGGTATCGAGGAGTGCGAAGTGGGTCAAACAGAGCGGGATTCTGCATCAGTCGGTGTATGGTATCCATTCGTTTGGGATCCTGTGGCGGAGGCTTGGGCATTGTGGAATGCTGGGGTGAGGGAGGGGGTCCGGAGTCGCCAGAAGTCGAAAGGTCGGTAAACGACGCGAAGTTGAATGGCAGCCACGACCATGAGCTTGTGCTTGGAGCTGGCGATGAAAAAAGAGTGAGCCAGCTGTGGAGAGAGAGAGTGTGGTCGGAACACACCATGCCCGGTATTGGCAAGCGACCAGTACCATCTGTCGTCGCTGCGAAACCAGGACCAGTCCAACGTCTTCCACGACGGCGGGACGACATCTTTCGTGGCATCCTCCTCAGCTTTCGGTCCCTGGGCGCTGTTGGGTGTTGGTTGTGCTGTGGTTATAGACAATGATGAAGCGACGTGGACGAGGCGGCGAAAGAGGGCGGCGACGGGAACAGGAAAATGGACGCTGCTCATCGTCGTCGCCGTAACGGAAGAAGCTAAGTAGGACGACGTCAATGAGCAAAGATTTTGTCGGACGATGCCGGCCATCTGATTGGGGCGCTGCACGTGGCAAGCGCGACCATGACATAAGCCGTTAGCGGTCCTTCCGAGCCGCGGGCCAAGGCGCCCATCATTTCTTGGTTTGTTACCACCACCATCACCGCCGCCTCCGCCCGCCCCGCCGCCAGTCACGATGGATTCGGATGATCTTGATTACAACGAGCGTATACCACACGATGGCGCGGCCAAGAAGCCTTTCCAGCTCAACTTACCTGTGGCACAGTCGGCCGCGTCGACACCGCGCAGTGGGCGGGCGCCGCACGCCGCGCCGCGCAAATCGCACCCCTCTATATTCGCGCCTGCAGGACGCAACGGAAAGCCCACATCGGCTGGCATCTTTGGACGGACGCCCAAACAGCCGGATCGGCCCCGCTTTTCGCTGTCGGCGCTGCAGTCGCCGCCCAAAGACAATTTCTATCCCCGTACGCGCGTTTGCTCAATCACTGTGTCTCATCGGCTTACAGGTAGTATCGACAGCAAATGACAAGGAAAATTTTGCACACGGACACCATGCCCAGCAGCCCGCCTTCAAGATGTTTCCTCAGCCGAGCCAGACGACGCAGGGACTCATGACCCCGTCGCGCCACGCGTCCTCCCGCCTCCACGAGTCGTTTCCTGCACCGCGCGCAGAACGCTTCGATTCGCACTCGCGCCATTCGTCCGTTCAGCCGGAGCCGGTAGCGGACGAAGGCAACTTGGAGGACGTTATCCGCAAGATGAGAGAATCTGCCATGATAAAGTCTCAGCTAGCAGACGAGGTGCGCGACTATCTCTTTCTTTCGCACGCATATATTCATCTTTTCTGTAGCGCACGAATAGTTTGAACCTACGAGCCGAACTAAGCACAGCCCAAAGCGCCAACATGGCTTTGCAACAGCGTATTTCAGTCCTTGAAGCGGAGAACGACCGCCTGGCGACGAGCCTCAAGAGCACTGGTGAGGACGTGCTGCAACTCAGGAATCAGATCATCCAGGTCACCGAGGAGAAGGACCGCACCGCATGCATCGTCCAGGACAAGAACGCGGAGATGGCCCGCCTCCATATAGATCTTTCGGCTGCCCTCGACAAGGTCAAGGGCGCTGAGGAGCGAATCGTCAAGATCAAGGACGTCTCGCGTAAAGGAATGGAATCTATGTCACGCAAGTACGTCCTCAACCCCCTCCCTCCGCGTTCCTTCTGACCAGTATCTAGTCTTGAAGAACTGAAGAACGGCATGAGCCAACTCAAGTTCCGGTTCCAAGCCACCGGAGACTGCGTCGAGCGAAACAAGGACGAACTGTCGATACTCAAGTCTGCAACTGAGAGGCAAATCAAAAGTACGCTTCTGTTTTATTCCTTTCCCTGGCGCCATGGATGATCCAACCTCGTATTGTAGTCGTGGACACTCATCTCGAGGAAAACGGCCGATACCTCCACAAGTCCGCTGAAACGCGAGATCTGGTCACCGAAATGCAGCAGGATCGCCACAGCTGTAAGTCCGCCGCCAATCAGCGAGCTGTTTCTTACTCATGCCATACATAGCGCATCAAGTAATCGACATCCTCCGCGAAAAGCTGTCAACAATCGGATGTCAGCTCATTGAGTCCAAGCAGAAGGTCGCTGACCTGGAACTACGTCAGTTGGATGACGGCGCGAAGTGGGCTCGACGAACGGAGACTCTCACCGAACTTGGTATGTAGGAGATGACGTGTTCGGCGTCCAAAAACTGAGTCTGATATCTTCACAGAAGGGAGAGTCGAAGAACTTGCTGATAAGCTCGTGAAGCAACAGGCCGAAAGCTACGACATTCTGCTAGAGAGTGCCAACATGTCAAGCGCGAAGCGAGAGGCTGAGGAAAGGTACGCCCTGAATGGTTGTTCGTTCTCGATTCTTGACAATGTTGTATTAGGGCGAACGACCTTACGACCCACTTGGATAATAAGCAGCGAGAGTTGGGAGAGCTGCAGAAACGGTAGACAACTCGCATCGCACTGTTCGTTCATCATGACTGACCGCCTCTAGATTTGACGACATGGAATCGGACAAGATACAGAATATAGAGAACACTTTACGCGAGTATGTCGACGTTTTATGACTGCTGTCATCTTACTCACACTTCTCTAGAGTATCGTCCAAACTCGCAGCCTCCGAGAACAAGTCGCGTAAACAAGAGTCGCAGCTGGCTGCTATGCATGAGAAGGTACAAGGGCTGACAGAGCGCAACACATCTATATCCCAAACGTACCTCATTTCCTTCGGTGTCTATGTCTAGATGTACTGATTTGCTGCTCTATCAGCTCCGAACAATACCGGCAGTCCGTCTCTCGCTTAGAGCTTGAAGTCCAGGAAGTCCAATTCGCGTGCACCGCCGAAACGAATAAATGGAAGCAGGCGCAGGACAAGCTCGCACACGTGGAGCCCGAGATCGGGAGGCTCAAGAAGGAGGTGTCGGAGGCGCATAACCGGTATGTCGCTCAGCTATCATTTGCTTGTTTACTCATCGGAACGTCGTAGACTGAAAGAGGAGCATGTTCAGTATACTGTATGCCACCACATGTGGTGTTGAGCTGCCGTCGTTCATCGCGTTCCCAGGTTCTTCAAGAACGATTTGATTCGCAGGCGATGACCCTTAAGCTGGCGAAGGAGCAGAGTGGTGATATCCAAGTCTGTCTCCTAGTCGTATCTCCGAGACCTTCCTGATGTTTCCTGCAGGAACGACTTTTGCGATCTGAAAGCTCTTACGCGGTACGCTGCCCTCCCTTGGCGCTTGTTTTTGTCTGACTACGTCACGGTAGGCAAAATTAGAGGCGGCTGCAGGCGCATCAAAACTTGAGGTCGCGTTGCTCGAGGAACAGAAGTCCGTCCTGGATCGAACTCTCCAGGAACGCAGCAATCTTGTTGTACGCCTTCAATATCAATGTTGATACCAAAAAGCTGAAGTTTTGACAGATGACGTTGGACCAGGCCGCCGCTGCTCTTCGGACCGAACTTACGGACTGCGAAAATCGGGCGAACTCACTAGCGGAGCAAAAGGTGGCACTCGAAGAGGCTCTCAAAGAACAAAAGACACAATTCGAGAAATCGCGGAAGGACCAGAAGGCTGCGTTCGATACTGGGCTCAAGGCCTTCAACGACCAGAAGGCTACATTGGACAAGACGATCAAGACTCTGCAGAGCGAGGCTAAGACCTATCAATCGGAGATCACGAAGCTCAAGGTGGAGACGGCTCGACAGGACGAACAATTCGAACAACGACTCAGGCTGGAAGGCGGCAAAGTCCTGACGGTGCAGAAGGAGCTGGATACTACGAGACGACAAGCTGTAGAGGCTCGACTACTTCTGGACAAGACGGTTATGGACTTGGAGACTTCGAAGACTCGAGCTCGGGCTGCTTCTCAAGATACGACGAATCTTGCGAAGGCTTTGACTGACGCGAACGAGAAAGTGAAAGGACTGCAGAAGGAGTTGGACGCTTTTCGGGATCGGGAGAACACAATGACTGCTCGGTACAAGGATGGGAATTTGGTTCGTGTTCTCACTTGATTCTTCCGTTGGTGTGCTCATGATCCGACTCAAGAGCGACGGAGAGAAGGCGTTCGTCCAGAAAGTCATCCACATGACGCAAGACATGTACGAGCAGGATGTTGTGAACCAAGAAAACGAACTACGCTCGGTGATGTTTAGTTCTATTCCAGTTGGGACTGATCCTCATCTTATGGATGTAGCGCAACAACATGATCACGTCACTGCAAGCCAAAATTCACTCGCTCGAGTCGACGCTGGCCAAGTGCCTCAAGAAGCAGACTGTGGACAACGGACAGTCGAAATCTATGGTTGACTTGAACTTGTGGATGTCAAGCTCGCCGTCTGCTCGGCCTGAAACTCAGGTATACATCTCTCTCTCCGCTATGTGGATCTTGTCTAATGTAGACCTATGTCCTCAAGAATCCAGCGGGACCATCCAAGCCGTTGGCGACCGGTAGAAGCAAGACCCTCGCAAGACTGCCAGAGGAAGACGACGACATTTCGGATCTTACGGAAGACGACGACGACGACAAGCCGCTGTGTGACGATCCTATCCTTCCGGCCTCGAAGACTTTGTTGGGAAAGCGCGACCGAGCATCGTCCCCTGTGGCGAGACAAGAGGAACCCGCTCGTCCTGCTAGACGGACGGTAAGGACTTGATTTTCACCTTGATGAGCGCGCTCATTGAGGTCACGATACTTAGAAGTCGACCGCCCCGAAGAAGGCAGCTCCTGTGGAGAAGAAGGTCAGTCGTAAGGCGAAGTGACGCAGAGTTTGCGCTGATGGTTGGAGCAGGTTTCTGATACCAAGCCGAAGTCAAGGAAACGTCGCTAGGATCTGGAGGTTTGTGATCTGTCTCTGGAATACTCGTCTGTGACTGGGTTTCTTGTTCTTGCTTTGGCTGTGTTCTCATACTGCTCTGTGTGTCCTTGTATTGGCTCTTCTGCATGGGACTTCGCTTTCTTTTGAATAGCTTTCTATACTACTACCACGATACGCTATACTCTTCTTGGAATGAACGAAACGTTTGTCAATTGCAGCCATGTGCCTGATCGTTGATAAGTGAGCTGGAGGGAAGCTGAATTTACATCGATGCTGTACTCAGCCGACTGTAGCGTATCAAAATGAATGTGGAGGCAATTTCGGAATTTTGATGGGACGGTTATTGCGACGATGACCTTGGAGCCGCAGCGGTGAAAGGATGGCTATTTATGGGAACGGACAGTCATTCTGCCTCGATGCGGCGTCGCACTTCTGATTGCTGATTTGTTTTCAAAAGAGCGCCGCCAGCTGACGTGATACAATTTGCTGGCACGACTCGAGACACGGAGTCGATTACAATTAAGAGTAGTACTGTAGTATTCGATTCCTGGAATCACGATATTATAGATGTTCGTCTGTATTGTTGTACCTTTGTGGGAGTCAGTCATGGCACGAAACTCAAGACGATCTTCGTACCCTCGTACTATCGCCAGGTTTAGACGTCAGAGGTCTGCATGCACCAGGGGTCGGCCTGTTATAGGGCCTGCGATTTTGAGACGCAGCGATGGATCCTCTGGGTGCAAGTGAGGTACCATTTGTAGGTTTCTTGATCTGAATGTCAATAAGATGCTGAAGTGAAGATGTGATACGTTGAAAACAAGCCTGATCATGAAAGTATACAAGTCCACGGACCTCCTTGTTATTTTCCTGCAGCTCGTTGACAAACTTTGTCAGCTCGTATGGATTTTCTCGGACCCTGTCCAGAAAGTTGGCCATTTTGAGCCTACTATCTTCGACGAGCATGCGATACTGGTATGTGGAGAGACGAATGCCGCCTGCGGATGGGTGACGCCATGCATCCGCATGTGTTGGATGTCTCTCGTTCTGAAGCACCAAGGGAAGGATGACAAGCCACTGGCGCGGTGTGGTACCAGTGACAGGATCGGGATTGACCTCCCACCTCGGGATGGTGTGAACGTATTCTGTGCCAATCTCGTTGGGATCCTGAGCGACTCGATAGGCGAAGTCTCTTAGAACAGGCGGAAGCGTATCTTCAGTGTGACCGTTGAAAGTTCCCATAGGAAAGACCCACGGCTTGCCTTTCGGACCTCGATATGTCAAAGGAGCCTCGCAGATGACAGCCGGTCTGGGTCCCTTCTCGCGCGTATCAACGGCCAGTGAGATTGCACTGAGTGATTCGTTGATTCGAGAGAGATTAGTGGCAATCGATCGAGCCACAGTCCTAGCACGGCGTTGAGCATTGCTGGCGGCTCTACTTGGCGCACGCTCCCAAGAGGACTTCGATTCCGTTTCACCGCACGCGGTAGTAACGAGAGACGATTGTAGAGCAATGTCCGCTGCCAGCTCACCAAGCTGATAATATGGCATGACCAGTGACTGGCGCAGTCCTGCTATGGCCTGGAGAGGTAGACGATTTTGAGCTGGCTGATCTTGGGAAACGACTGTCGGGGTACTGATAGGCGCCGCAGAGGCCTGAGCAGCGGAGAATTTGACGGAGCCAGCCGTCGGCGGTGTAGGAGTAGAGATTGGGCCGGCGTTAGAAGTCACAGCCATATTGGAGGACTATCAAAGTCACTAATTGATGCGCGCGAAGGAACGGCGATGGCAGACCAGCGCCTCTAAACTCCTCTATTGGGGTATTTATTGCAGAAGAGGATCATCGCATCTCGACCGGTTAACAGCAGGCTTATTGTGCCTATAACAGCTGTCAGTGGTTGCTCGACCGGGAAAAGAATGGGGATAACAAAAGCAAGAACAAGAAGAACGCAGAGTGACTCCCTTGGACGGCCGTGATGGCCCTTCGATCGGCTCGGCTCTCCCACGTTATTGTTTTGTGTTTTTTTGTACCCATCTTGGCCCTTGTCTTGTTCCACCTCGATTATTTAACACGACATGCCTCGTTGGATCCTTCTTCTCCCCATCTCATACCCCCCCTGCCGTAACCATGTCCTTCCCTCTATATGGTGAATACTTGTTTATCGAGCTGGATCCCTACGAGAGTCTGTCTCAGATTCTGGAGGACGAGGAAGTTAGAGAAGCGTGTAAATCAATGAGGCGACAGAAATATGTCGGTTGTCTCATACAGGTACGCGCTTGTGGCCACGAAAATCCAAGCACGCACTCATATGCCTCGTGACGCAGCACATCGCATTTGCTATCCCCGGGACTCTTCTGCCCATCGAGATAGCCCTCGTATCCAACGGCTTACCATGTCCTCCAAATGAGCCCTTTCATCTCCCAGAAATGTCTCTACCAATTTTGCCCAATACCTCTCATTCTCGCAATCGTGCCCCTCTCGCCTGTAGTCCTCCACTTCCCTGGCCAGACTGCTACCACCCAACACTTGCAGTTGACGTTGTACGTATCAAGTGTCTGGATGTTCACAGGCACACAGAGAAAAAGTTTGCTCTATCTGGACATGATGCTTGTCGAATCCATTTTCAGAACACGGACGACACTGCGTGGCGCGAAAAGATGATACATGCGGAGGCGACTGGCGGAACCGACTTCGAAGAGCCTGACCCTTACGCAGACGACCCTCCTATGATCGATTCTCCGGCGATTGTGGAAGAACCCGTTGTTGCGGAGAGCATGCCATTGCCAGTCACTGGGGTCGGCGAAACAATCGACGCGAGTGGCCAGCTGCCTGGTTGGTCGAAGCACCATTGGTCCACCGCATCCATATCTTCGTCAAGATCTAACCCTTTGGAGCACGAGGCCCAAGACAACATGTTCATGTTCATGTGTCCGGTCGATGGTCTCTCGTCCTTACCCAATCTTCCCCTCTCACCGTCCCCCGAGATGTCATTTGAGCCCGATGAAGTACTCGCTCCGTCTGTCTACGCAGAGTCGGTAACGCCGGAAGACGATATAGCACACACCTTTGATTACACGCCCGTCGTCGACTTTTCTATTCATATTGAGACTCTACCTGCCGACGAGATAGGTAACCCATTTGACTTCTTTGAGGAACTGGCGGTGCTAGAGAAGTCAGTACTTGTGCAGTCCATTCTCTTGCCAATGACTGATCTTGTGCTTCAGGATTCGAGAAGAGCACAAAGCGCGAATGCAAGCCAAGATAAAAGAGGCGGAGATGATGGATGCGGATCTAGATGCGAAGTTAGAAGAACATCGGCGGGAAACCTTCTCTCAGGAGAAAACTCAATCTCTGTCGAACTTAAATGGTCTGTACCCGTTCTAATCTTCTAGAAATGACTTTTTGACGCACGTTGTATCAGACGTGGACCCAGGAGAAGAGATTGTCAATGTAGTATCATCTTCGGAGACAGACACAATTGCGCCGCCAAACCCAGAAAGTCTCGAGACCGGTACTACGGCCAGTCCGTCTTTTCTGAATTCCGCCGCTAGGCTACCACTTGACCGTACGTTGATGATATCTTCGCACCGTCCCTTGCGCTGACTGCCTCTGTAGATGCCAGCGTCGACACACGGAAATCAAATGCAGCACGTATCTTGGAGAGAGTCCGTAAGATTGGGCGTAGATGCATTCGAATTCCTGTCACAGTCTGGGCGCGCCTTTCGGCCTGATGAACCATGTATACTACAAGAGTTCTTTGTCAAACTATTTATTTGCTGTTGAGTGTCATTGCGCCTGTTGTCCACTGGCAGGCGATGGAGGAAATAATACCATTGTTGGTATGCAAGGTACATATCGGCGCGTCGTGAAACCAGTTATGACCGGGAACTCACCGGCAACCGCTAGCTAGCACTAGGATTTGATGCGACTGCTACTGGGAGAGTTCTCAAGGTCGGCAAGCGTAGAACGGTGAGGCAAGATGGGACATAACAACAATTTCATTTACAATTACAAATCTCATGAGCAATGACAAGCAGGCTTTCTTTAAATCAACGGGAACTTTGGCCGTCGGGCAATGGTGACTACCGCAATGGCGATTTAAGTAACGAGGGCGCTCTCAATGTTGAATCTACAAGTCAACATTAGTATCCCTTTGAATGATCACCCAAAGACGGCTTACCCATCAGGAGCGGTCACACAACCAGAGCCCGCGCCAAGCGTCGCGAACGGGGTCCCTTGGCAGTTATCGTTTTGCCCGCCAGACTGGTAGAAAGAAATCTGGTCGGGGACACCCGAATACGACCACGACCTCGCCGACCCGCTACCGAGGGTCCAACAGGCGTTGCCTCCGGTGGCGGTTCCAAATGCCGCTCCAGTGCAGCCTGCTCCGGAGAAGGGGGTGAGTGTGACAGACAGCGCCGGGGAGGCGACAGCGAGGATAGCGGCAGCGATGAAGATGACGTTGAAATGCATTGTGTTTAGCTGCAAAGTGGAGTGAGTGCTGAAGAACATGAGAGAAGGGAACCCATGCTGGCCTGATTGCAAGTAACTTGGGAAGAGGAGCTAGAGAAAGTTCCAATTGACACACACATCTTTATACATTTTCGGTCGGGCATTTTGTTACCAATATGCGCGGGTGCGTAGCCATAGTTCTGCACCCGAGCTGTCACGCGTCCTCTTGGTACTTTGCTTCTGGATACAACTCTAGGTTGCACGGGACTCGGCAAGAACGGCGTTGCGGGAGTAGGAAGCCTCGAAAGCAATGAATGGGAGGTGGATCAGAATTAATACGGCTAGAAGAAGGAGGCTCAATTTGTACACCAGTCAGTGAGCTGAGAGGATACATCTCCATCCCGACCGGGGACCCACTGGGTAGTCCAGAAGCTGCGGCGAACACTGCGAATCTGAGTAATGAGGATGAGTGTTGCGAATTGTAGACGGATTCGCGCACAATCCTTGGGCAGAACAGCAGTCATTTGGACTGTGAGACAGAACTCTATTCTGCGAGGATCGGAGGGTGCAACAATCCGACACGAGCGGAAACGCGAGAAGCGAAGGACGTCCGGCATCCCGCCAACGACATCCCGTCAATGCTTGATGACATAATGACACGTGCATGTTCAGATTTACCCTCGCCTTCAGATTAATCATTATCACTAGGTGTCTCGAGCTTCGCTCGGACTTCATTCCTTGCGTAAGGGTGCTGGGCCCTTTTTTCTCTAATTGTATTCTACACAGCCTTCTCTAATACAGTTAATTTGGTGCACACGATCTCAGACCCCACACTGCATGAAACATACCGTATTTACGCCGGAAATATGGTGAGAAAATGTAAAATTTATTTAGCATTTTTTCACTTTGAAAATGATAAAATTATCATAAAATTAAGTGGAAATATGATGAATACACCTGATTATAGCAAGGTATAGCATATATTTACTATATTTTCATGTATTTTTACAATATTTTCATCATTTTTGAAGTGAAAATATGCTAAAGAAATTTTACATTTTTTCACCATATTTCAGGCGTAAATATGATATGTTTCATGCAGTGCCATCATCTTAGCATCGACGACCACGAGAGCTCCACGTAGGTTGTCGTCTGTCCAGCCAGACCCGACAATGGGCACTACAACGTAATCACAATTCTTCCGCACCCATGCCAGCCAAAATCGCGATTTTGCTCCACTTGGAAGATCGTCTAACGTCACGACACGGCGGTCTGTTGATTGGCGGTTAAACAATGCATAGAACAGGAGTGCGAGGACTCGCCTTCACTGTCTGTGCGTTCTTTGAACATGGGAGACGTCATGTTGATACCATGTTCGCATCCGGCGTCGTTGTGGAGGGATATAAGATTCCAAGCACATTCCCAGTCGGATTCAAAGGGTGTACCCAATGGGCGGTAAAGGGTTAGGAACCATTTTGCATTTTGGACATCCGTGAGGCATTCAACGTGCACCCTAGCTTTAGAACGTCAATGTTGGTGACTGTCTCAGTGTACAACTTACTGGCCCAACGCAGAGCGAATTCGCCAGCACAAATACCCAGGCGGCCAACAACCCGGAAGGACAGATTTTGTGGCAAAGCCTTTGTATTAGAAGAGATATATGTCGGGTCGCGGACCAAACAGAATGAATGGAAAAGAGAGGAAAGAGACATCGGTACACAAAGAACAGGCCCGCTCGTCTAAGTAGTTTATGTAGGCCAGACTCGATCAGTCACACCCATCTATCGCTACATTTTTTTTCTTCTTCTCAGTAGCCGGTGGCGTCGGAAGGCCTGCATCGGACCGTCTCCGTTCTACAGGAGCATTCAGGTTCTGAGTCATCGAGAAATCAAACGACTCACTTGGCGTCGCGGGCCCCCTGCCGAGCAGCGAACTAAAGATTGAAGAGGATGTGCTGTTTGTCACGAGCGGAGCGGCAGCATAACTCGATGCCGGAGACAATGGCGCGCTTTGATTTAGTGTGGAAGATCGGATATCTATGCTTTCGTCAACACTGACCGGGTCGACGTCCGTAACGCTAGAACTCGATGCCAGCATCGTTTCGAGGCCAGGAGCGTCCTTCAACGTAGTTCCAGCGTGCGGGGGGTTGTCGTTTGAGGCAGGAGGTGACTCAGACCAGGAGTCTATGCAAGCGCTTCAATTAGAAGTCAACGACGGGGTCAGAGGAGAATACACACCAGTGAGAGGTTTTTCGCTCTCTTCTTCAACTGAGTCATCCTCCGCAGGCTCAGCGTTGTTGTCAAGTTTTTTGTTCGCTGCAGGTTGAACTGCGCAACGAATAAATGGATGACGACAGAGACGGTGCGATGGTAGACATACTGGCAGATTCCGGTCCAAAAAATTTGGCAGCCGCCATTTGCAAACGCACATGCGGCGTCATTGCATTGTACTCTGCTATAATTCATTCGATGGCCCTGCGAGGAACGACAACTTGCAGGTCACAGAGATTCCCGGTGAAGATGTGCTTGTTTCCAAAATTCATGTAGGACATCTCCAGTGTGGCAACAGCGATGGATCCACGGGCCTCGAGGTTTACGAACTCGCTGTGGCGAGGCGTGATGTCGTTGCCTTGCCAGTCGCGAACAGGAAAGGTGTTGATTTTGTAATGCTGCTTGAGAAGGTCCAAGTATTGTTGATGGCTGCCGTTGACCGTGTAGGACTCCATCACCGGGTCCGCTGGGAAGATGATCAGTTGAAAACATGGACTGAAAGATCACTCACCAAGTTCGTTGTTGTTCTGGACGAAGATGCGCCTACCAGTCTTGACACTCGTAACCGCATCATCCGCACCACCTCCAGATCTCTTCAGGAAGTACATATCCGCCCCTGCGACAGGACAGATGATATTTTGAGCGGCGACAAAGTTATCCAAAGACGTTCGCCAGGGTACGACGGCCATAGTGCCGACTGGCTCGACCAACGTAGCGACGAATTTTGAATCCTTGAATCGAGTGGGTTCTCTCTCGTAGAAATTGCCTGATGGGACATTAGAGGGAGTGAAGACAAACAGGATAATACGGACCGGCACCGCTCAGAATCGTTTCGTAATCACCCGATGCGACTTGACCGAGCAGTTTGATTTTTGCCAAGGGAACGGGACCGCGCCGCGTTGGCTGGTCCGCGTCGACAATGCGTACAAAGTCTCTTCGAGAACCGTTGGCGACCCATTTGTGATTAGCAAGGAAGTCCGGATGGGCAGCGAAGGAAGGGTCAGCGGAGAGCGTGGCCAAGTGCCAAGGAATGTTGTACTCGGGCAAGGGAGGCATGGCTCGGTATTTTTTTCATTTTAGACAATTCGGTCGTTATTTAAAGGTAGGTATCGATCACTAGGTACATGACACAATGAAAAAAAAAATTTACTGCGGAAGAGATCCGTTAAAGAAAATGCGAAAAGATTAGAAGAGAAAACCCACGGAATTGTGTGGCGCCGCTCCTTCGGCCTTCCAAGATAAAAAAATTGATAGAAGGCTCCACAGGTGACAATGTGCGTTGGGAATGAAGGTCCAGAGGAGTAGATAACTGGTGGAAGTGCTGATGAAGTATGCCGCGCTTTTGGTATTCCAGACAAGGCATGTTGGACATGGAGGTGCTTATCTGGGTATGCACGTCAACACGCTAGCGTCTTTGAGGGAAACAACGCAGTACATGCACCTTACTTGATAGGATAAAGTAGGCTGAGAGTTTGTTCCACGTCAAGACAGGAGGATACATGTAGCTTTATAGAATTGCCCGTAAGATCGGCCACGGCAGATCGAAGCTTTTGATTTGTCACGAGGATGTCACCGGCAGAGACGTTTCCAGTGAGGTTCAAGAAAAATTGAAGATCGTAGAGTTCCGGGTAGAGCATGGGATTGAAGAGCGGAGCAGCCGCGGCTACAAGGGTTCCCACATTGTACGACAAGGCGGTAGGAGCGGACAGCGTAAGGTGGAAGTGAATCAGAGATGGACATCCTGGTGATAGAAATGCCGGCAGTTTCGCAGAAACAAGACCGGACGTCATCCACAGCACGAGTTTCGTTAGTGTACGACACTGTTCGAGGGATGGCCACGAGAAGTATTTAGCTGCGAGACCTGCGAAGAACTCAATACCGTCTCGACATAATGCGGCGGACTCACCATCAAAAAGGAGCCGCAGTTCAGTAAGTCTCGGGAACCCGATCTCTAAGATGCCACTAAAGCTGTCAGGAAACAAGCATAAGCATTCAGCGGGTGGAAGTGTCGAGACGTCATCATATTCAAGTTCCACTTGGCGATCAGGACTGCTGAGATAGAGTTGGCCATATCCGACATATTGAAACGATCCAAGAGTAAGGCCTGCGGGTAGTAGCCAAGAGAGCGTTCGTTTAACCGTCGGAATGACTTCTGGCACCGGAAACAGACATGCGACCAAGGACAGATTTAAGAGGTTTCCTGTCGAAGAATAGTGGCCGATCATCCGACACATCATCGGGCGGTCTAGAGTACACCGTTCAAACATGAAAGTTGCGAACCGAGGGAAGACGTCCTGCATCAGAGAGAAGCTTGAGTCAACAAGGTCCATGTCCCTGACACGCAAAGTGAGCGTCGAGCCGCGCTGTAGATGTGCAGCGATGATCCACTGGTGAAGTTTCATACTAGCCACCGTCGAAATTGGCTCAGAAAGACTTATGTCAAATATTGAAATGAATTTGAGAAGCCTGGGATGTCGCTGGAAGACGGATGTCCAAATCTTGATGTCTCGGCTGCTCCAGATCTTGATATGCTTGAACCGTTTCGCATTCGCCGTGCTGTACCAGACCCAATTCACGAGAGTCAGTGTTCGTAAGAAGCGCTGGTCGTCCATGGCCAGGTTGAATATGTAGTTCATGATTTCTGCAGGCCATTCCACGGGATTGAACGAGTCATTCCCCAAGCATTGACGCGTAGACGGTGCAAGATTTCTGAACGGACTCATCAGTATATCAGTATTCAATAGTACTTATGACGCACGTCGGCAACAGACCCGCGATTATGGCGGCAAGTAGTATGTTCGGCAAGACACAAAGATCGATGGCGTCGTAATGATGAGGAGAAAGGGAGTTATGTCGGATGATGATAAATGCATGATCTTCGTTCGATAGGTCTTTGTCTTGTAGAAGGGAAAAGTCGATAGATGGGAAGATGTCTGGAATCCTAAAGGTTGTCGACGTGAATCCAGCACGAAATAGTCCCGACACATCCAAGTCCATGCCATGTCTTGTGAACGAACACGGAATTACACGGATGGTCGGCGTGTTTACAGGACCACGACCTGAGATACATGGCAAGCCGTATATAAATTGCTGGCGGAACGTCTGCACGTCCAACATGAATTCAGGGAACGAAATTACGCAGCAAGGACGTACTGTGCGAGTAGATACAACCGTGAGACTGTCAAATTTTCTCACAAAAGGCGGGCTGGAAGCGAGCGTGAGGGCAAAAGATGAAGTCATGTTGCACGGCGACGTACGTGAGAAGCACTTTAGCCCCGATGACATCTATGTGGTCAACGGGAATGGCGAGGCCTTCATAACCAGGAGTATTCATCTGCAACCACCGCAGAGCTGCGAGAATACTCTGACGAGAGACTGGTACTCAAATGGAATCCTCCATGAAGGCGGTTCGAGAGATAAATTTGGGCACGTGGTCTGTTTCCAGCTTGTCCCAAGTCCACACCATGGCTTTCACCCAGGACGCCAAAAGTGATGAGGAGCTCATGCAAGTCAGCGCCTATGCTCAAAATCAACAACACGTATGTTTTATCTATCCCCCTTGACAGGCTTTTTCTCAGTGCTACCCTCCGTAGGTGGACGCTTATTGCATCGGATGTTTATCAGTGGATCCCCTCCTCATCCGCATACCGATCCTGAACCATCCTGTTGGAAAACCTCCAACGCCACGGGTAGACGATTACATTATGGACGCTTATCACACGCAAGGGCGGGGCTTTTTGACAGTCATGGTGCCGGAAGTGAACACCATATACGAGTTTCACTATACTCAGTCCCAGAGGTTCAATTACGACGCCAGCCACGAAAATGCAATCAATTGCTACATGTCTTCGTTAGTTGAGGGGGATGGGGTATGGACTGGATCTGTAGTAATCATGTTACGGACCCCGGGAGCTCTACGATACCATAGCGAGTTGCAACAGCAACAGATGCCTCTGGATGTGATTATTGCAAGGTGAGCCTGGACATTCAACAACGTCTGCACAATTAACTTTTTCAGATTTATAGAGCAAGTCATGTCCAATATTGTTCGTGGAGATGAGCATATTGGTTACAGAAAGGAGTATGATGGGCAATTCGGCCCGTTATACAGGTCTATGTAGATTCATCGTCTACGAGAATCATGGATACATGCAGCTTCGCAGATAAAAGACACATTTTTCTTCGCATTCTCTTTTCCACATGTACACCATCGCCAAGTATAGGTGGCAGACGTCTGCTTTTCTTTCGGATGCCGATGATGACATGGAATGATTGTAGGACACCGTAGTAGTCATCAAGTAAGGCGACGTACAGTGCTGCCCAGAAATTGGAGATGAAACGAAACTCATCATAAAATAGCTTGAGCCGAATTGTCTCCAAATGAGGGGGACGAGTTGTGTTCACTGTCAGCATCTGGACTAAGCTTTTGAGTGCTGCCATGGAGTTCGGGGCGACAGATATCTCGAGATGCCTTAATTGGAGGATGGGAGACAGGTCAAGACTCCATAGAGTCGAACCTGAAGTATGGAATAAGCATATGACTGCGACCTGAGTAGAAGCATACCATCAGACAAAAGGTGGAGTTCTGTCAGTGAGGTGGCAGTGATCTGAATCAGACTCGAATAGTCGAACACAGTTCCGGACACAGGAAACTTGATGATTAGGACTTGAACCGCTAACAGCGACCCTGCGAGGCTTGCGTGAAGTAAAGGAAGGTCGGAAATGTCGTCATCCGGGGTATACGCAAAGTTGCGGATCTGTATGTCCGACATTAAGGACAACCTGCGCAGATCCTCGCTAGTTTCGAAAGAGATAGCACATCGATGAAGACTCAGAGCCAAGTCCTCACGACCGTGTGTCAGAATGGCATGAAGACCTTCAGCAGACAACCTGAAAGAGACCATGAACATCGCACGCACATCATGTTATCAACACATCAAAATCGAAACGCAAGCTTACCTGCAGTAGGAAAGGTCTATGGATTGGAACGTGTCATCATGCCAAAGGCTACGTATCATGCCAGGCGAGAATATCCAACATTTGAAAGAAAAGTGAATGCTTGATCCATGCTTGGCCGTTGAGAACGCAATTAGTGGGCGAATGCGCTCAATGTAGTCTTTTGAAAGGTTGCCCGATTGGTCCACTTCATATCGCAATACATGTTCCATCAGCCTTGGTGCCTTTCTCAAGACAGTTTCCCATCTATCGAGCATGTGAGCTGACATGTAACGGATGTATGAATACTGACCTGACTAGATCTCGCTGAAAGCGAAACCTGGCTGTGCGGAAGATAATGGCCGAAGTAACGCGCACGAAGCACCGTGCAGTCAGAGCACATGCTTTCGCAATGGACTGTGTCTCGCAGGCGATCTCTACAATGGAGTTGTACGTCTCCGGCGCAAGTTGGGGTAAGTTGAGATATAGACGGCCTGGCAGGTCGGTCATTGTGGTTGAAATAAACAATATTCATTCGGCGAGAATATTTAAAACTGCTGTGAGCAAGGAGTCCCTATTGATAAAATCCACGTCCACTAAGCGGCGAGACCCAGCCCGATCGTGTTTCACCAAAATACAGTTTTTTTTCTCTCCGATGCCGCCGACGAGGACTGTGTACCTGTTTTCCACCGAAGAGGGACCATGTTTACATTGGAATGTGACGGTTCGGAGCGGGCAAAACTGTTGATCACTGAAGTCCAGGCGGGTCCCCCCTTGGGAGGTGTAGTCACAATTAATCCTTGTAGACGTGGCACGAGACGGCGAGTTCATACAGAAACGCAACGCATCCACGGAGTAAAGGAATCCAAGCCGTGAATACTGCGGAAGATGAGAAAAAATGTCAATTGTGTGAAGCAGCTGCGACATACACAGTCGGTCGAGACGACTAGGGAGACATGCCAACTAGAGTCCCTCGCTGAATTCAGGCGACCTCTGTACACACGATAAGATAGTTAGAAATGAGCATACAAGACAGGCACTGAGTTGAAACTTGACACACCGTTGTACACCTGTGATCATGGTAAGACGTGAGATAGAAAGCGGACAGATTCCCCTTTTGGTCATTTACTTCGATGGTGCACAACATCCAGGTCCTCATTTCCACCTCATGTGAAGGTGATTTATCCCCACAAGCCCTACCAATCGGTGGATATACGGACATTGACATGGGAAAACTGCTCAAAGACCGCTACTCTCCACGGCGGGCTTTTGTGGAGCGAATTCCGTTCGACACTAGTCATGCCCTTGTTTTTCGTTGTCGCCATCAGGGATTATTCCATACATCGAACCATCTCAATCCGCGAAACGTTTGGGCAACGTCTTTCCTACCGTTTGGGTGGTATTGGTATGGAGATATCATTGTCATCAAGGAAGGAGGTTCTGGCTTAAGAGAGTCGTGGAGGGATGAAGAGATCCCGCATGTCATAACTTGCATAGAGCGGTAAGTCTCTTAAAGAAGTCATCATCACATTCAAGCTGACAATGCGTAGATATGTTCGGGAAACTTTCGCAGCACTGCATGATTCTGATAAGAAGGATGGTCGATTTCGGACGTTGCAGGGGACGTCATCCATGCTCTTCCTCAACGCGAACAGAGCTGGTACCAAGCATATAGGCCTGTCAGAGCAAATGTTATAGAAATATTAGATCGAATCATGCAGTTGAGGCACTTCCCATCAACAATATGTTCGACCCATCAAATGATAACAAGTAAAGCACTGTGATTTGCATCCCGCGACAAGGATGGAGTAGTTGAGGAACTGTCCGCAGAATAGAACACCATGGGGGCGCGAGACAAACTAGGACATGAAGTTGGTCAAGAAGCGCGTAAAGACAGTGAAGTCACTGACAAGAAGAATAATCGCCTCATGCTGCACCTAGATAAAGGACTTTCATTCGCTAGAGGAGTACTTGTTGAGAAAGGCGTCAGAAAGCTTCAGCATACTTTTCAAGCAAGTCAGTGATGCGATCGGAAAAAGGCGGCAACGACGCGACACAATGTTTACCATCCTGTGAGGCATTCGTTAGAAAGGGTGTCTCAAGTGTTGTGAAAGGTACATACTTTACTTTTTGGTCCAACGGCTGCGATAAAATACGGTTGAAGACATGCGGGCGCGGAGACTCGAAAGTTTCAAATCAAGTTCGTATGCGGGGAAGAGGTAGACAGGTGTGGAGAGAATGTTAGGCGAAGCCAAAGAATGCGCACAGAACATGTTGTAGACGTGTGCAGGAGGATGTTCAGAACAGGTACGAACAAAGCGCGTAGATCGTCGAGGCACAGTCTTGGAAGACGGCGGGGAGCCATCGAGTTATGTGCTGTATCCCTGCCTCCGCGAGCACTATCCCCCGTGCGAGATGCGTTAGAGGCGCCGACGCTGCGTGTAAGTCAATGAAAGAGTCGGACGGAGCAGTGAGGCTCAGGAGAAGGCGAAGGTCCGCGTGGGAAGCCGCTCCGTGATCGTGCAAGAGCATCTCGCGTACGCGTTCGCAATGCCGGTCATTGCGCATGATACGTCGTTCCTGCACAGAACGGGACTGCGATTGTGCAGTAATCGACTGGGGCCCTTACACGCCCCAGTTTACCTTCGCGCCCTCAGACCCGGCATCAATCCCAATCCTCTCGATACATTCAGATCCCGGATGGGCACGCTCCTCGCCATCTCGCCGCGCTCTGCTCAACATTGAGACGCCTCGAATCGCCGAGGTGGAGTGGGTGCGGTCCATAGCGGAAGGGGCTTTTGGTACAATGTTTCATCTGCGACTGGGTGCGGTCATGAGACGCCGCAGTGTGCATCCAATTAGGGCCGGAGGCGAAGAAATCGGGTTGACGGCGGCATCCGTTGAGTTTAAGCAAGCTGAAGGTCCGATGTTGGCGTCAGGCATATGTACACAAGTTCGATAACGAGTGCTTACCCGGGTAAACACATTCTCTTCAGTGCTTTCATGGGGGACACTTCCCTGGTCGCTTTTCAAGACCGCGTGGATGAAGTCGTCGAACTGTCGGAAATTATGCGCCTTTATGCGTTGCAGTCTATGGCGGACCTGCGGTTTGCGCAAAACGGGACGGGCGGAACGCGTTTCACAGATCCCAATCCATGTACACCCGAGGCTCATACGCCTGTCCTGGCAATCATTGGGTGTGGATCCCTACAGGTGCTTGTTACAAGTTTACATGGCTACTATTACTTATGACAAAAATATAGACATTCAACGCGTCGCCATATGTCCAATCCATGCCCACCCTCCGCAAATATGACAAGCGCATCATGTATTCGACCCTCGACATTCACGTACTTGATATATGGGTTGACGCAGCTACCGACGATCCAGACAAGACTCGTCGCCTACGTTCTTGGTTTCGAGCAGGTCTGCACTCGCTCACAGATCTCACCTTCCGGTATGCACGAGAAGAAACGCTGGAAACCATCGTGAAACTCAGTCGGGTGTTGCACTATGCACCTGGTCTGACACATTTTAGAATACTTTCGGATGACCTCAGTGTAAGCATCAATTTTAGATTGGCCATCCAAAATGCTTACTTGGACCAGAGCGCGTACGGCGATTTTTTCCGCTCCATGCGTCTGAAGCGAGCTCTCAACGGGTTACCTCCCATTCATGAATTGTCGTTGTCCTATGAAGGACCTCTTTGTTGGCCAACTTTTGACGCCATGAGGGACTTTTCCAACGATTACGACGGCTTCGATGACGAGGAAACATATCACGACCACCCTGACAATCTTGGCTGTGAGGTTGATTCTCTTGTCCGCGAAGAAATCGAACATGCATTGCTGGCATTGACAACGACGGGGCAGAAAGTGATGATAGCGAGAGTGATGACGAAAACGACTCACCACGCCACATTTACCCTGATGGTCATGTTTATCCTCGTTCGCGCAGAGGTTGGGTTATGATGGAGCGTGCATATGCTGCTTGGATCGCTCCATCTTCGGTGCGTCTCGTTCATCTCTGTCATGCCTGGGACGAGGAAGGTTATGTTCCGGAGCATTCGGTAGACATGAACGGCAGTGAGAGGACGGTGTCATTGGCGCGTTCGACAGTTCCCTACATTTGGCATGGAGTCCCTTACACTGCAGGAAGGAGTACGGCACCATTTCCCCACCGAGATCATTACAGTCAGGCGAGAAATCTTCCAAGTGGTTCCAATGTGATGTGTTATGAGTCAATTTAATATTTGGGGTTATATACGATTTTCAGTGACAAAGTAACCTGTACTGGCAGTGTATCTCAAATCCAAAGCGTCATCACAACCTGAGTGACTTTCAGAGAGGCGTGGCTTTTTGCTCAGGCTGCATGCGGATGAAGAGAAGGAGTCGAAGTCGTAAAGATGATGGTTGGCTGGGCCTCCTGCACGCGCAATGAGCGACGTAATTTCCGTTGGACGGCGAGGGCGCACCTTGCAGGATGTGCAATCCGTCCTTTGTTACAGCGCGCGCAGACGGAGGGCGCAGACATGACAGGTGCGGTGATTGCACTGCGATACGGAATAGTATTTGACAGGTTCTGCGCAGATCCAGCAGACCGCTTCCCCATTGGCCTCATCGTCAGGCAGCACAGACACGACAGCCTTCTGCTCAGCACTGGGGTCGGCAACGACGGCTCCTCCAGCGCTCGACGTCGCGGTTGATTGGTTTTTCAATCCCTGGAGCAGTTTGTTTCCCGACGGATTGTTTGATTTTACATATCAAGGTAAGCGTCCGATTTGCATTGTGTGGTCCTTGTGCTCACCTTGACTGCATGTCCAGACCTCGCAAAATTCGCCAGGCTACACCCTGGAGGTCACTCCGGTAGTTGGCACGCGCCTGACCAGAACTGTGGCGTGTTTGTGGCAAGTCCAGTGTATGTGGCTTCGTTCGCTCGAAAGTCGAAGTGCGGCTAACGAAAAATAAGAAAACCAGAGTCTAAAGAAACCGATTCTGACGCACCTTCAGAGTCGAAACCTGACACAGGCTCACTGTGCATGCTGTGGATGAATAGCTCTGCAGGCTTTCATGTCATATATCTACCATGGATGGCCGGCGTTTTCCAAAGACCACGACGCCGCGGTTCGCGTATTTGCCTGCAGCAGGGTCGGTCGTCCGCAAGACATCGGTTATGCGCGGCGCCGGTGTTGTTAAGGCGGTCGGTTACTGGCTTCCAGCGCCATTTTCCGCTTCGTATACGGGGTTAGGAGAAAGACGAGGACATATCTCTGCAAGCCGGCCATTGAGAGGGAGCACCGACGTAGTGGAAAGCGAGTACGCCGCCGAGATCCATAAAAAGGAATCTGTACCATCGAGATCATGCACGACGGACGGTAGAGCTGTACTCAAAGACGCCTAGATTGTTCATGATATCAATACTGCGTGAATGGAGTCCCAAAAGTCGCTCACAATATCGATACCGGCGACAAAGTCAGACAGACAAAGCGCCAGAAATATGAGCCAGAATCGCCAGCCGCGATGGTGTTTGTCACTGGCGTTCGGGTCGTTCCGGTCTGGGGTAGGGGACATCGGTGTCCAAACAGCTGAGATTCGTCAAAGCGGGACAGACGAGGGGCGGAGAGGTCTGCTCGACGTCATACACATCACGGTCTGGGTTTGGGAACGTCGAGTGCGGAAAAACGTCGAAGGTGTGCTTTTCGCCGTCTTGCTGGGTGATATTACCGTGACGGTAGTGAGCCATCCCGGTGTTGTTCGAGTACTTGTGGTCAGAGTAAATGTCGCTGTCGTTTGCGTCGGCGATGCTGCTGATGGAACTGCTGGATTTGTGGTGATGGGTGCGCTGTGAAGTGGCACGCACCATGTCCGACGTGATATTTCGCGCCTTCGGCTTGCTCATGCTGCTGTGCTGGTAGGGTCTCGAATGCTGATTTGTAGAGGCGGTGATAGAATGCGGCGGAAGAGCCAAAGAGCGGAGGTGAGGTTGCTGGCTAACATGCTGGTTGCGATTGAGGGAAGTTTGAGAAGAGGCGTGAGATGAAGCAGCGTAAGATGAGCCATCAGAGTGAAGTTAACCAGCGTTGCGATCGCCAGGTAAACGCGAAGGACCATGGGCGTTGGAGGTTTGCATCGTGGTTCGGATCGCCCGCCACGAAGCGCTCCGTGACCCAGAGTTGCACTGTTGGTATTGTCGTGTCTCGAGCGTTTGCGAGGGATGCAGGGAGCCCTACACCTGGCACGTGCATTAGTTTTCAAAGGGATTTTTTTGATTCTCACGGGTTCACATCCTCCCCCCACCGCACCGCGTCCGCTGTAAAGCCGTACGCGTCACGGAAGAGGCGGGCATAACGCGAACGAACGGCTTTCAGCAGAGTTAAACCTGCAACTCGTGTCAACGCTCGGTCGTACACCGCTGCGCAAGTTGGAATTCCTATCCAAGGTTTTTGGGAACATTGTTGACACGGTCGTTGCTGAATTTTAACCGTGCGTCACTCATAGTCCTACTCTCGCCGTCCTTAAATCATGGTTCTTTGTGTCAGGTCTTACGCAGCGCATTCGGGTAGTACAAAGCCGTGGACGCGTCATACAACGACGCACTTATAACAAGCGTCCGTGCCACAGTAAACGTGCGCGTCGGAAGGTAGCTCGTTTATGTGTTGCATACTTTCTGGCAATGACACGACGATAGAACGTGCCAGAACAGCACTATCTGCGACTGGAATTAATCGACTACGCACGGAACTGCACGACATACAGTCACTGCTCATTGGACAGACAGCGCTAATGGCATCGAACACGCTGGATTCATGCTGTACGTCGAGCCATGACTTTGGTGTGTCTGAAGTTAATTGTTGCAGATGATACAATGCAAGCATTGAGCGCTGAACTCACGACGTACGATGAGTCTGCAATACGAAACGCCTCCCGAACTCACGCCGTGTCATGTAGTCTTTCTCGAAAAAGTCAGTTGACTGGTGACAAAACAGAAGTATACGAGGAGTCAGTGGCATTAATGTCCCATTTTCTCCCAATTAATACATGCCACAGATACACTCGACGCACTAAGGACCTGGCATCTTGGTTGTATACAGCCAAACAGACTGGGAGGGTGAGTTCATGACACAAACTTCATACACGATGGCCAAGTTTTTGTAGGCCAAATTCCATGTCCTAAACCTGTCTCCACCTCCAACGCTTGACCATCCATCGAACGATCGCATTCATTATCTCTACACTGAACTCAGGAGCTTCCTTACAAGCGAAGACGACACGCCACTAACGTTAGAAAGGCAGGTGGAGCAGGATCTGCGAATAGACTGCACAATCGAAGAAGAGATAATCCATGAGGAGAAGTTAGTCACAATTCATCCACCGTCCACAAAGGAGAACCTCCAGTTGGCGAAACAAAAAGCTTCAACTCTGCCAACTTTCCCTTTTCCATTAACAGCCCGGAATTTGCGTCAATGGCGTGAGGCCCATGTCGTCCCTCGGGAACGCAGAGTACAAACTTTTTTGGTATGGATGGCTTCCTTGGATGAGTTTTTTTTCAAGGTGAGAAAGACAGACATTGTATGGTCATGGACTCACGAAGATACAGAATGTTGGATTCAATGAGTCTCGCATGATCGCCGTTCTTCAAGAGCTCAGGGCATGTCGTGTATATCGAGACGATGAGTGGCGCACTGACGTGAAGGTGATTCCCACGAAGCCAATTTACGACTCAAACACTGATGGCCGTGTTCTCTAGAGAACAGGGCTTGGCCATATGATCGTTCGCGTGTCGGATGGTACAGCACGTCTCGCTCTCAACAAAGAGCTTATATCGTCATACGCGTTCTATCGGTGGAATATGAGGTTGGCGGATTGCATTGATTATTGGACGCCAGAGTTGAGAGTACCCTATAATCGTCCACAATATTTCCGTGGCATAGATAAGGTATCGAGTAGTGTGGGCTTTGAAAATTCAAGACTAACATGCGGAAAGGTGCACCCATTGGAGTCATCAATGGCAGTATTCTTCATGAAATATGTGCCGTTCATTTCACAACCAGAGACGTGCTTCTTCTTGTTCAGCGCCCATAACTTCATCCGCGTCTGGAAAGAAGTAGTGGTACCGGCCGCGATTGCCGATAGAACAGACGTAAGCCCATGTTGGCACATATCTTTAGAAATGTATACTAACGATTTTAGGTTGCCCTCCCCGACTATGAACTGACAGTTAAACATCGAAACATGCGTAAGGCATGCTCTAATCTTGCATCTCGAAGGACGATAACGACACATCCATTCTTGCTGAAGTTGATGTCCCTCACTGCTGAACATGCAGCCCGACGACCTCCTGTTGTACTGGGCCCCACAGTTTTAGACTGCACTCACTGTGCTGGATTGAACAAGGACTCTCCTTTACGATGCGTTCGTGAGGTGCTCGTTACGAAGAGGGATACGGCGGCCATGGAACACACGCTCTTGATTGATTTCGATGAGTGTCAGGCACCGTATATGCATGGCGTGAGTCTCTTCTTTGGGCAGGAACTGGATACTGAAAGCCAAAGTAGACCTCAGAGAAACTACAGACTTTCCAAGTTCGTGATATGGAAGACGTGCGAACTATTGAATCCCGACCTCGTGTTCATGACCGATGTGGGCGGGATGTAACTATACTCATCGACAAAGACTCTGGCGAAGAAGTAGGTTCGGTTCGTTTTCGAGCTCTCGAATCGCAAGCCATGGATAAAATCCGCCAAAGTCATGCCTCCATGAATGATACCAAAAATATCAAGCGCGGCAGGCATAAACAAAAAGTCGCGTATGGTACAATAATCGGTCAAGGATTTCGGGTACCTCAAGGAGGACGACCAGGTGATGGATACAATGGGTACCCAGGAACAATGTTGCCTTCTGGAAGCATGCCTGATCTCATAGTGGCGTTGAACAAAATTTTTTCGGTTGGCGAAGTGAGTTTACACGTTCGGGTCTCTCACGTACATTGACAGCTTCCAAGGATGTGAACGTCATAATGGCGACAGTCAGACAAACCAGCCCACATATCTACAAAGAATTCCTCAAGGCACAATTGGACGCTCACACATTCCCACTCGGACGATATGGAGTGAACGCGTTCTATACGTGGGATTACATTGCCACACAACACAAGGACCGCAATGCATCATGGACTGTTACCATTCAAATCGACAAGTCAGCGCCTGATGGACAGTATGACTTCGCGTTCTCTGCATACGGAATTATCCTCAAAACAGAATCAAATTTGGTGTGGTATGTACTCTAACCGCAATCGCATCAATATCACGCTACTGATCTCTCATCCAGGACTTTCTTCGCAGGTGACATGCATGGTACAGTTGGTCCAACGAGGGACTCTACTGGAGGAAAACATCCCATGTCAAACGGTATAGGCTTGACATTGCGTCGTAGCGATGCGAAAGAAGCAAGTTGATATCACACATTGTTAGCTCGTTCGACTGAGCGCATGAGTTACTGGCTAGAAGCCAAAGAATAATTACGTAGGGCACATACGACTGAAGACATCATTGTACTTCTGAAATGTATCCTTCTCCAAACCAACGAGCCTCACATCCTCTTCAACCAATTCCAAACCTGGCGACGTTGTCATGACAGAGTAATCGAACTCCCTCAAAATCCTGATCGTATCTCGGCCTCTGCTACGAGAGAGTGCAACATAAGCATTGAAAATGGTTATTCCACCGCCAGGTGGACTTGCCAAGTCCACGATTATGTATTCCAGTGTCTGTCCCTGGCTTTTATGGTGAGTGAAGGCGTATGCCGCTGTCAGAGCGAACTGCCTCCGGTAGACTGTAAACGGGGGATGACGTGCTTTTGAGACACGAAAGGTCTGGACACAGGGAATGATAGGAAGGAGTCCAGCAGGAATACCAGGAAATGAGGGCAACGATGCTGAGTTATCAGTCGTGGGCCGAAAATGGACGGCAGTTGGTGGATAGCGAAGCACGACTACACCGTCCTCGTCTGGTACAGGATTTTGCTCGCGTGGATCAAGTATGATATCTTCCACAACTCCTCGCGTGCCGTTGGCCAGATCAGACTGGGTGGAGATGTTGACGGTGACCATAGCCTTCATCCCGACACACAACTCCAGGACGTCATGAAAACGTTTAGAGTCTTTGTCGGGAGTGCTAGCAACAAGCAAGCGTTCTTTTGGCGAAAGCGAATGACTCTGTTTTCCCTTCGTATCCTCCGCATGCACCTGAAACTGAGCTGAGTCCAATTGAGATTATAGTGAATGAATGACGGACCTGATATATGAGATTTCCCGTCCGTCGCGAATGGCGTCTAATCGCAGCAGAGTTCCACTGGTGTCTGGCAGAGTTCCGAGATGTGACAAGAACGGCATCACACCATGGTTCCGACTCGAAATCGATGTCAGAAGATTCAGGAAAACCGATAGTCTGATGCTTCACGAGGTCAATGTCATCTGCATCGCAATCTCCGCTCCGTAAATGTTCCAACATTGTCATCCATTCACGATCACGGACACGTAGTTGCTGGTCAAACAGCACGACGTCCTCAAATTCGCAATATATTTGGAATCCGCGTGTAGCCCAATCACCAACACCGACAGAATGGTACAAACTGCTCTTGTTGGCAGAGACGGGAGGGAATTGATGAAAGTCGCCCAAGAGAATGACGTTGACTCCGCCAAATGAACGTTGGCTATCGAGACAGCCATTGTTCGCCTTGACTTTTGACATGATGTCCGAAAGCTTCGCCAAGTCCCCCTTCTTCATCATTGAAATCTCATCAATGATCAAGTAGCGGTTGGGCCCAATGTTCGCAAGACGTTTTTTCTTCATGATATCGGACATGTCCTCAATTCCTGGTATGTCCGTGTTTGAGATGGGAAGACCAGCCCAACTATGGATAGTCGAGCCACGAGTCAGACTGGCTGCGACGCCACTGGTTGCTGTTGTCTGGATGTACCGTGATAGGTTATGGTATTCGAAGGTCTCGAGAACGGCGTTGATGAGGACTGTCTTTCCAGTTCCACCAGGACCAAGAACAAGGAGTTTGAGTTGTTCACTCGGTGCACCCGACTCGGCAGTAAGCAGATGATTCTCAATGAGGTCATGCACTGCACGTTGCTTCCCCTGGAGGATGGCAAGAAGAGGGCGGTTGGCTGAGGAAGGTGGAAGAGACACGTCGAGTTCTATATCTCCAGGAGCGGAGGATGATTCGTTAATTCCACCCTGGTCGCGCGGAGGCGTGTCGTGGAGGGACAACTGATCATTCTTGATCATGTTCTCGAGCGTCTTGTACATGTCCAAGTAGTTGGTGACTTCGTCTGTCGACGCAAGTTCGAGCGATGGCTCCGAAATCGATCGATGGAATGGGATCCCCCGGCATTGGGAATATCGACAGGTTGTATGCACAGGCCATGGTTCGTTCGGCGAATGTCCTCTCTGCTGGGGAGACACGTAGGTAACGCGCACAATCAATGTCACTGTCGGTGATGAGATTCTCGCTGGCCTCAAAGATGTCATCAGGATGGATGATAGGACGTATATCCTCCGGCAAATCATCGATAGGGGTGAGTGTACCCTTGTCCTTCTTCGCGGCGTCGGAGCACACGTGGTAGAAGTTGATATTACTCGTGTAACGCTCGACGTCGGGGTTTTTGGAGAGGAAGTCGTCCAGTGACGCGCTAAAAGACATAAATCCCTGTATGATGTCGGACAACACTGACCATGGTCTGAACAAACAGAGCATAGTTGCTGAATAGAGCTCTACACTGTCAGGTCGGTCGAATCGGGGAAACCATCCACCGATGAAGTTTGGCAACGTTTCATGACCATCAAGACGACTGACACGACACATTTTATCCCGCCCAGTACCTGCAGAGTATTCGGAAGGAGAAGAGAGAGCACGCGAAGGATCCTTTGGTTTTTCCGCCTCGTATGTGTCCAAAAGAAATTTGAACAATGACAGCGACTGCAATTCCACACCACGGTCTTGGTATTCTTGGATCTGGTCGGACCGGGCGAGTTTGTTGTTGATGAAGACCAGACGAATGCTCTGTTATTTCATTCAAGCAGTGGAGAAATGAACAAACGATTAAACGCACTGTATCAGGAACAGTACCCTGCTTATTATCTTGTAGAACAGGGAAACTCTTCCGAACGGCGGAGACGAGTCCAGAGACATAGATCGGAATGTAATGATGGGACAGATAACGGTCACCATAGCCCATGAGATATGAAACGACTTCTTGGGCACTGAATTCCTGCATGGTGCCCAGTGCATGGCAACAGCGCTGGAGTAGTCGCTTCTGTGCGCGCTCTGTGTCATTGTTGAGAAGCTCCCGCCTGCGGTGATGCGCGAGTGTCGAGGCCAGGATAGCTGATGAATTAGAAGACTTTGATTGTTTTTTTGTCGCGTAGACGGTGATGTACCAAATGACGTTGGCCATTTCTGGCGACTGAAGAAGGAGTTTTATGTCATGATTACAGCGAAGAAGTGCGAGTAGGATGGGATTGTAGTTGTTGACATATGCATATAGGCGTCGCGGGCACCATTCGCCATTCTCAGCAACGGTGGGTGTAGATGAGACCTTGAATGGCAAACGACGTTTACAAGCCTGTCGACCATTGACAAAGATGAGACAGCTAGACGGTGAACAGCTGTGCACTTGTAGCGTCCGTGCCAAACCAATAAGGGTCTCGGAAAGAGTGTTGGCGTAATCAAGTGCGCGAGGGTCTAGAGGTCGAGAATAGGAGGGATATGCGAGTTTCGGAAGACGAAGGATAGACTTTCCGTCCAAACCTCCAATGTCTCCAGATATGGTATACATTATGAAGCGCTCGACTGAAGCACGAAAGCTAGGACTGCGAAGGGCAACCTCAAGCTCTGTGGGAGACAACGATCCATCCAACCACAGAAGAAGATGCAGATGGAGACTGCCACGTCCTTGGGCCTCGACTGTGCCAACGTAAGCGTCGACAGTGCCAAGGATACCTAATATGTCTTGAGATGATGAAGAGGTGTAGTGAGTTGAACTGTCATACCTTGGGACCGGGTGAGTCGGTTTTTCTTAGATGACTTGTTGATTTCGATGCCGAAGAGATGAGCGAGAATGGCTCGTATGACAGTATGAAAGAACGTAGCCGATGCGAAAGGATCCGCAATGACGTTTGTGATACGATCAGTAGCATCGGGTCCGTCTAAAGGAAACTTGTCAAGATCAAGAGCTTGACCGGTGAAGAGTTGTGTGATGGGATCATGGTGATCCTCAGGATTGATAGTCATCCATAATGAAGGGGGATTGTAGATGGTATTCGTGCTCCAAATGCGGGAACGAATACTGGTGCGTGACTCGTCCGTGCCCTCGACGTGCGAGCGAATTGCCGTCAGACTCTGGCGGAAAGTCTGCATTGCACGGTTCGTGAATTTGATATGTCGGTTCTCCTCGGACTCGGCGAGGCGAAAATCAGCAGGGGATAGAGTACTCAGGAGGGCCTGATTCTCGTTGAAATACTGGGATTTGACCTGGAGAACGGCCTGGCGACAGATCTTGCGTTTCTGGATGACACCAAACGCTTGGAACATGAAGTGTGGATCCTTCCTGAAGCGATGGTCATAGTGGCATAATGCCCATTGAGTATGGGTTTCATAGGGGACGTCTATTTGCCGGGCTGTCTCAAAACCACCAAGTCCATAGGGAAACAACCACGGAAAACATCCCAGGAGGTGATTGGGATTTGATGGACCGCCATCAGTCCGTTGACCCAATTCATCTTGTCTCGCGTATTCGTTGACAAAAGCAGATGACCGGCAAACACGAAGGACATCGTCCCGGTAAGTTGCGTAACTGTCTGCCGCATTAGAGACGGCGTGCTGACGGAGATCGTTGTCATTTACAGAATTCCCGTCAATGTCAATGAGACCGTAAGAAAGGAGGGGGATGTCAGCCACGGAAGGAAGATTGTGTGACGGTGTTGTCGATGAACCTGCTGTACGATGAGTGGTGATCAATTTCGAAGGTGTAGCACATACCACCAGAACTGAAGGCTGGACCGGGAGAGAAGGACGTGTGTGCTCTAGATTGTTCCAATTTGATATCCGGTGGGAGTCCATGCATCGCTAAGATAGAAATTCAGTACATATCAGAAGGCTAAGACACTTCGCAATTCACGTACTGGTGTCAAGATGTTCCGGTTCGAACTCAGCTCCATCCTCCGGTATGTAACTTTCACGCTCTCGGTCGAGGAAAGACATGTCCGACGTTTCACGTGCTCCTTCTCGAATCTCCACGGGTACGCTGTCGGTGGTGGGCAGCGTCGCGATCCGAAGGGGACAGATAATGATGTTGTGATAAAGAGGGTTGTGGATTTTGAGCCACTGGAGTGCCTGAACGACTCGACGTCTAGATACAGACAAAGAGGATGGGAATGGGTATTGCACTTTGCGATCTGGTTTGATGAAGGTGACGCTGATTACGGAAGAGAGAATCGACGTAGAGGCAGGCATGAGACGATGGTCGGTTCCATCTAAGAATCCGACAATGGCAGACGCGGGGAGAGGGTAGCTGGAAATATTGCCCTTCAGTCCCTTCATGACATGGTTGTCAGACAGTTTGTGTGCACCAGGGACCTTGGGATAGAGTTTGACAACGTAGGCAACCGGGAGATAACGAGCAATCAGAAGGCGTTCTGCGAGTGTTAAGACCTGCAACACGTCAGGCACATCACCAACCCACATGTCATTAGCAAGTGACAAAGGTGGTATTTCTTTGCGAGTGAGGACGCGGTGGCAATGGTTGCAGACGTTCACGACAGAAGCGTCTGCTGGAACACGGTGAAGAAGGTAGTGACCACAATACAGAGTATGACTGTAATGTGACCGTGCAGGTTTCAAGAGATGCAGGTTGGGAATTGCAGCGGGGTGCAAAGAATGCATTGATGATTGAAGAAATTCCTGTGCGCACACGACACATATGCCGAGTGTTAGGTTGGGTTGGCTGAGAGCGTCGATGAAAGAGGTTTGGCAATCGAGGACGGATGATGGCGTTGGAAGGGGAAGGAAAGCTTGATCTCCATTATCGTCATCCGCCAGTCGGCGACGTTTACGATAGTCTGCCTCTACGGGAATCGTACGTGTAGTGCACAAAGCGAGGATGTCCTGTTGGCTCAAAAGAGAGACAAACAGGACAAGGTCGGTGTAATGGAGAGAAAGGGAGGGAGGCAAGGGCCGAACGTCGAGAAGCAACCTCTTAATTTTTTTCACCCCAAAGGAAGTGATAAATCTGGAGCAATCATCACCAGTGGCGAGGACAGGGTGAAGTGAGTTCAGAAGTCTTTCCTGGCATAGAGCGCGCAGAGAATTTTGAATGGGGAGGGGTAGTAGAGCGATGAATGCATAGAAATCTTGCTGTGTATTCAATGGAGGTATGAAAGTCACTAATAATTGTTATGTTGAAGTTGGAACGTAGGCCAGCGGAGAAAAGACGAACATGCGAGAGTGCTGAAAATGTGTAGGAGAACCGCCTCCGATACATTGCCGAATTCCACGCTGACAGGGACACTGTCCGAAAAGGATATAGGAATGGCGTGCTTCACCACTTGCATGCGAAGGTAGAGTTGGTGTTCGTAGGGGAGGAGAGCGACGCGCGCATAAGGATCGTCGTTTATGTCTACATTGAGTCCCAGGTGCTGTAAAATTTCTCGTAATTGGTGGGGAGAAATGAGAGATAGACTGTCGCGAGGGTCGGTGCCGTCAAAAAGCGCCATTACGGGAAAGGCGTCAGGTATGCGATCCGGACAGGGTACCGCGGTAGAGCGGCATACACGTGAAGCGAACATTTTTCAAAAATTTGGATACAATTGTACGTCATGCACGTGCAAAATTTCATTTCGGTATTATTTTGACATCATAACTTGAGGGTGGAGAGTCCTAGCTACGCAAGGAAATTCTGCTCGCCTTCAACCTGCCAATTGCAGTCTGAGTGATGATTGGCAAGCAGTTGCCAACCTTTCCGCACATTCTTTCAACATCCACACTTCCATCCTATCTCAATGACAGGGAGCGCAGCACCGGAAACATCAAGCGCGCAAGAACGGAAACTAAATCAACGTCCGCGACTAGCGCCAATGACAACAAGCGCACAAGAATAGCATCTCACATGTCTTCGTAACGTGCGTCGGTTCTTCAATGATTTCAATACGTGCATTCTTAGCCTTGCGCGCGAGCTATCAGATCAACAGGATCCCTCGGATGTGACAAACTTCCTGCCTGTAAGTCAATGGTACGGAGCATGCATCTCTCACATTATATTCCCCAATTTGAACGAAAAGATTCCCCATTCAATTAACTGGTGGACGGAAGACGTTTCACTATCTGCAAAGATCGAAGAACCCTCGTAATATACAGACCGGGGAGACCTGCAGCCGATATTCGTGAGGTTGAACTAAACCTCTAGGGCAGGCATATTAGTCACCAGGCCATAGTACCAAGGTCGAAGCCTTCACCGACCCCTGAGATGCTCTTTCTATCTCATCTCCACCGACCAGAGAGGTCCTGGCTCTGAGGGAGCGAATGTATCCTTGGATTTCGTTTAAACTCAAGTCTCACAGGTGACATCAGATGCACAAACACTGTACTCAGTGGTTGCCTCAACTTCTAGATGCACAACACCCACAAACACAAAAAGGGGCAAATATGCTTCTCGCTCACCTGCTAGTGTCGGATTGTCGAACCCTCCGATATTCAAAGAATTCTGCATAGAGTTCTGCGCTGTTCGCTCTGTTCCCACCCTCTCACAGTCAAAAAACCGCTGCTAGTAACACAAGAATTGTTCTCAATCCTGTGACTCCGTCTACAGTTGGCAACACCCATCCTCATTACTCGGATTCGCAGTTTTCTACGTAGCTTCCAGACTGCCGAGATGTACCCCTCATTTTACTGACTGACAAATCGAGCCTTCTTGTTCAAGTCGTATTCTGATCCATTTCCCATTCATTGCTTTCGAGGCTTCCTACTCCCGCAACGCCCTGCCCGAAGCGGAGTAAGTACCAAGAGGATGCGCGACTAGAAGTACGGCTAGTCCCACCCGCGCGACTAGAAGTACGGCTAGTCTCATCCGCGCATCTTGGTTACAAATTGCCCAACTGAAAACGTATAAAGATGTGTGTGCCAGTTGGAACTTTCTTCAGCTCCTCTTCCCAAGTTACTTGCGAGCAGGTCAGCATCGGTTTCCTTCTCTCATTTTCTTTGACGATTCACTCCACTTCGCAGCCAAACACAATGCATTTCAACGTCGTCTTCATCGCCGCCGCTATTCTCACCGCCGCCTCCCCGGCGCTGTCTGTCACACTCACCCCCTTCTCCGGGGCCGGCTGCACTGGAGGGGGATTCGGCACCTCCAACGGAGGCAACGGCTGTTGGACCCTCGGTGGCGGGTCGGCGAGGTCGTGGGCGTATTCGGGTGTCCCCAACCAGATTGCTTTCTTCCAGTCTGGCGGGCCAAACGATAATTGCCGAGGCACCCCGTTCGCGACGCGTGGGGCGGGCTCTGGCTGTGTGACCGCTCCTGATGGGTGAGACGTCTCTGGGAGATCATGCAAAGGAAATACTAATGTTGGCTTGTAGATTCAACGTCGAGAGCGCCCTTGTTACTTAGATCGCCATTGTGGTAGTCACCATCGCCAAAGGTCCCGTTGTGATAAAGATTGCCTGCTTGTCATTCTCAAGAGATTTGTATTTGTCAAATGAAATTCTTGTTCGATGCTACAATCTTCAGAAGGCTATAAGAGCGACCCACTCCCTTTGCCCCGTGGGTTAAGGGCATAAAGATCTGAGTTGTAAGATGGTTCTTGAGGCGCAAGTTAGCCGCCGTATCGTCACCGGGACGAGGATCGCACCTGACGAGCGGCGTTCTCAGACTTTCTGCATCGCCATGATTCTTGCGAGGTCGTCCTCATTCGCAATGACACATATATTCAAGGGCTCTGGGGGCGCGAGCGGCTCTCTCCGACGATGCAGGTAGAGGATGACAAGCGCGATGCCCATGCACAACACCAATATCCCCACTACAATGGACATGAGCTCGGTGAAGCATCATGAAGGAGCACATACGTATGAGAACAACGATGAAGAGTATATCATCCCAGGAAAGGTTCTCTGTTACGTTTCTCACTGCAAGCATATTCACTGGTATGTTGTCAGGGATGTTGTGCTGCGAAGCGAAGTGCGCGTGAGTCACGAAGTGAAGATAGTGCACTGACCCACTCACCTTTTAACAGTTGAGTTTGAACAGGAGTGGCGTAATGACAGCATTTGAAATGAGTCGAGGAACATACGAGAGATGCGCGTACACAAAGGGTCCGGGGATTCGTATCTGTTGAAATGGAGATCAGGTGTAGCCGTTCACAGCTTTCGAATACAGTAGTTGCTGTAGTTCTAAGATTACAATACGTACGTTGGGGCCGGACCCTCACAGTCTCGCTTCGCGGACAGAGGTAGTTGCTGTGAATCCAATCCGATAAGTTGACATTGGCTTGAAGGCGGTGCTCATCGGATATCAATAGAACAAGTCAAGATTCAATGACAGGCCTGGAAGCCATCGGTTCCAGACAAGTATCCATAACAAGCGTTGAGGAGCTGTAAGGGCAACGAGCTCGCAATTGGTGGTAAAGGGAGAGGACTGAGGCCGTGAGAGCCGACTCGATCAATCCTACTCGAGTTGCACGTGCGCCATCTTCTCTTGTTTTCAAACCGCGACCTTCATCGTCATAAATTGCTGGCGCCTTTAACACACACATGTACTCTGATCCTTGACAGATACCGTATATGCCTGGAATATTGCTGGCTGCTGACCCGTCAGATCATTCTTTACAGCTTAAGTTCACAGCAATCAAGAACTCGGACTGTGAAGTGTCAACCTCGGACTTCCCCGGCCCTACAGCTGTAAATTTTCTCTATTCTATGCAGGTCATACTCTGCTCTTACGTCGCTATATCGGATCCATCGTTGTCTATCAGGTACGATCGTCTCAGATAGCCTCACTTCGCATCACCTTCCGTGTAACCCTCTGTATGATTCGCAAGCCCTACATGCCAAGGATCCCCACAAAGAGCACTGCCTCCAGTTTAGCGATCGCGTTCGGTGGCCCCGAACTCGTCTTGGATCAGGTATTGCGTTCGCGCTCGACCTATATAAGAGCCCTATGAGTCAAACAATGCTTCCCAACCACATATCGATAACTACACACCGTGCACACTATGTATGTACTCTCCCTTGCATGCGCATGCGCAGTGGTAGCCATTTGACACTCCGTCGGCGTCTAGATTCCACATTCCTGATCCTGATCCACAAGTCCACTCATGGCTTCCGAGGCAAATAGCGGTGGATTGAAGCCAGAAACCATTGGGGAGATAATCCTCGCTGTTCGTACGTGCTTCTTCCCCCACTTCGTTCCACCAATCACTCATACATACTAGTTCTATTCCTCATGCTCATCGGAATCATCGTGTTCCACTTTCACAATCGCAGCACGGTGACGCAGTTCGGTGACGGGCACGCGCTGGTCCAGTTCAGGGGCCGCGTGGCTCGCGTCTTTGCGTACCGTGAGGCAGTGCCTCCGAATCAAGCGACGTGAGTCCGCTCAGCTATTCTTTCACAGCTGAGCTAAATCACGAAACGTCTAGCACACCTAAGGGGCGCGCCGGGGGTGATACCAATGTCTGAGTCCGCTCTACCTGTACGCCCACAAATTCTTCCCTCCCAGTACCTTATGTATATGTAGACTATGCTCTCCTGCTATGTCATATTGCTCTGTACCCCACTCGCCTTGTTAATCGTGACATTAGTCTTTGGTATTGTAAGTAAGATAAGGAGTAATATACTGCTTAGGCCGTTGATTCGGATACTAACATGTTCATCCTCTGTCCCACCTCGTTAACCCACTCCCACTTCGTCTCCTCCTCGTACTTCACACCCACCAGCGTCTCGTCCACATCCACCGTCTTCGCCCATGCCTCAAAGCGTGCCCAGAAGCGCTGTCGTGCGTCCTGCGGCATTCTGAAGTAGAGGCGCCCGACGCCACAAACGATGCTATGTGCGCATTGCAGGTGCTCCATCGTAGGTGTTGTACGTAAAAGGGCTGCAAGCGCCTGCGTGACGAGCGCGCCTTCGAGCATGCTGAAACAGTGCAGCTGCGCGAGGAAAGTGCCCAGCGAGAGTCCGACGACGGTCACTTCGAGTGCGAGGGATGTGCTGGTTGCCTTGGCAGCGGGGATTTCCTGGAGAATGATATAAGTTATAAGACATTGAAGAAAAGCCGAAACGGGAATACTTACGTGCTCCCAGACGTTCAAGAATGTCAGAGCCACTGCCTCAGCGAGGAAGGATCGGAATGTCTCCGCCGTCTGTGGCCCGAGGAGTCTGCCGATCGTTGCATGCACCTCCACGGCATACGGCGCGATGGTTTCCGGTCCGCCGTGAACGTGGAGGAGAGCCGCACGGTCGACGAATAGGTCTGCGATGCGCTGGGGGTCCCGTGAAAGAGAGAAGGACGGCGCTGCGATTACGGCCGCTGCGTCTCGCGCTAACGCCGTGAAGTCTTGGGGATGCTGCCATGTGCCCTGGTGGAATGCGGTCGTCCAGAGAGGTTCGGAGGCGGTAGGTCTTGTTGGGACCGGCTGTTTGGGCTGGAACGCAGTGGCGTTGGGGTTGAGACGTGGGGGTGGGGTGGATGAGCGAGGTTCTTCGGAAAAGTCGTGGATATCGAGTTCGTAGAGGATGTCGGCGGGAAGGTGGCAGTCATTGAACGATTCGTCACCGGGTACGGACTGCCTCCACTCATAGATGGATTCATCCGGTGCGACCTTGACTGCAGAAGCCGACTGTCGAACCGGCGAGGATAGTGGAGTGACTGGCTGGGAAGTACTTGCGACGGATGTGTTGGAAGACATGAGGATCTGGAGGGGGCTTTGTTTAGTGTCGAACGGACAATGGGCGGATTATATTATATACCTATTGCCGTACAACACGCGCTGGCGACAATAGAAGGGGTCTTGTTGTCTAATTGTTCGAAGGAAGGGAAGTCGTGATGGGAGCTGGGATATCAAGACGACTGTTGGCCTGACGGATACGCGCGGAGGGTACAAGACCCATTCTCTGACAAGGCCCTTCCATACTGGGTCGACCCGGTCGAGAACAAAGACCAGCCGGAGTGCGAAATATGAAAGGAAATGAAGCCAGGCCTCGCCGCACTCGGCAATCGCATTCGGCATTGCGGATGGGAGGCTAGAAATGCGGTCGCTGGCTGGAGAGGGCGCGGTCGGCGCTCATGGGACGTTGTGTCCAAGATTCGGGGGTGTGAATCTGCCGCGGAGCCACTGATTAGATGAGCGTGAAAGAGCACAATTTTAGTAGCGCACCGTTTCACAATTGACTGACGGGCCACCTGCACGAAGACCTGACATGACGACGGTGAGAGCAAAGAGGTGTGGGTGTGTGGCTGTCGGGCGTCGGACCGACGCCATCAAAGTCGCGAGATTAGATAATCACGGCCCTTCTTCATCTTGTCTGCTTGTCGTAGGAAACCTTCCGGATGGGTGTAGGGCAGAACGCTCCCTCGGTTTGGGCGAGATCACCTTACGACAGCCTACGACGTCCCTGGACTCCCGGCGACCATGCGCGTATTATTATCATTATTGCATGAGTGTCGGCAATCGGTCGGCAATCGCTCTTGCCTTTCCGGTTGTCCTTGGCGGCTTGGCCAACGACTGCCATGTCCTTGCCTGTCTCTTCCTCCCCACAACACTCGCCGCGCAGCACTTTAATTGAGGACGTGTGTACTCGTGACGTGTCGCATCGGTGCGCTACCTCCCACCAATATTGCGCCTACTAAACAGGAAACCCACAGCGCATGACAATTATTCAGCGCATGACAATTATCCACAGGCTAGTGAAACCTCAATCCAGCCAAGAGCATCACCGAAGCATCTGGGGAGCATCGATACAGACCAGTGACATTGTTCGCGGTGAACTAGAAGCACGCAGGTACCTGGGCAAAGCACTGCGGCGCGACAGTCAAGTCTCGCTCTGAGCACTTCTGACACTGCCAAGTCCTTGCCCACCGACTTCCATACCGGCTGCCTATGTCGTCTTCCGCGCCAGCACTCTAGCCGAGGACATGTGTAATCGTGACGTTTCGAATAGGTGCGCTATCCTCCCACCAATATTGCGCCTACTGACCAGAAAACCAAAAGCGAACGCCAACCGAGCACGCGTCACGAACAAAAATGGAACGTAAATCCAGCCAAGAGCATCACTGTCGCGCTTAGCGAGCATTGACACAGCCCAGCGACAGTGGCCTAAATTTGGAGTGCAGTGAGCGAGCACGTACCTGCCACAACGAGCTCTGAGCACTCCAGACGCGATCATGGCTCTAATCGACGCTCACCTGCATTGGCTCCACGACCCACGACCAACGTCTATTTCACGTTTTGGATCGACGCGCACTGGCCACCATTACCATAACACGACTACACGCGCATCGAGTCAACAGCGCCCATCGACTGCGCCGACGACCTCTCAGGACAGTACACAGTATGTCTTGTTCTTCCAATCTCGATTTACTGCTAATGCATGAGATAGTTACTCTATGTCCTGTTGTATATCTGCTCCTTTGCACCCACGCCAAGAGACGAATTCGCCGCTCATTTACCCATTCACGGGCTTCTGCTGCGCACTCTCTCACCTTGCCCTAGTATAAAGGTCCCCACCACGCCCGAACCAACTCTGCACAACAACATGCGCTCCCTCATTACACTCCTCGCCTTCCTTCCTTTCATATTGACCAGCAGCGTCTCGGACGTCAAGCAGGCTTTCCAGGCTGCCAATGTTTGTAGTAGCACCCCCTCTCCGGGTTAGCTAACTCACCTTGCAGATCCCAAAGGACCTTGGGCTCGACTTCAACCCCACCGTCGCGCTCCACGTCCTCTTTCCTCAAACGACAGGCGCGCCCGTCTCTGTCGAAGCTGGCGACCAGCTCCCTCGCGATGGTAATCCCCGCTTTCTTCCGCATTTCGACGAGCTCTCATCCCGTTAGTAGCGGCCACCCAGCCCATATTCGCGCTCAACGGCTCAGGCCCGTTCGTCGTCGCAGCAGTCGACCCAGACGCGCCTACGGCGGCGCAGGTTCTGCACTTCCTTGGGGCCAATTTCTTTGCTGGGACTGGAACTCGCCTGACGAAGAAGGAGACGCTGAGGCATGGCGGGGATGACGACGGAGGGCGCGGCGGAGGGCACCGCGGAGATGACGACGGGAATCGCCTGACGAAGAAGGATACCTTGAGGCACGGCGGAGATGACAATGGAGGGCGCGGGGGAGGGCACCGCGGAGATGACGACGGAGGGCGCGGCGGAGGGCACCACGGAAATGACGACGGAAATCGCCTGACAGCAAGGAGGCACGGCGGAGATGACGACGGAGGGCGCGGCGGAGGGCACCGCGGTGATGACGACGGAAATCGCTTGACGAAGAAGGATACCTTGAGGCACGGCGGAGACGACAACGGAGAGCATAGGGGAGAGCGCGGCGGAGGCCACCACGGAGATGACGACGGAAATCGCCTGACGAAGAAGGATACCTTGAGGCACGGCGGGGATGACAACGGAGGGCACCACGGAGATGACGACGGAGGGCGCGGCGGAGGGCGCCACGGAAATGACGACGGAAATCGCCTGACAGAGAGGACGACCTTGAGGCACGGCGGAGATGACAATGGAGGGCGCGGCGGAGGGCACCGCGGAGATGACGATGGAGGGCGCGGCGGAGGGCGCCACGGAGATGACGACGGAAATCGCCTGACGAAGAAGGATACCTTGAGGCACGGCGGAGACGACAATGGAGGGCGTGGCGGAGGGCGCGGCGGAGGGCACCACGGAGCTGACGATGGAAATCGCCTGACAAGAAAGGCGACACTTGCGCACGGCGATGATGACAACGGACAGCACAATGGACAGCACAGCGGAGAACACGGCGGAGGGCACGCCGGAGATCGCCTGACAAACACGACGCCAGCGATCTCGGGCTGGAGACAGCCCACGCTGCCTGCGGGGTCGGATGCGCATCGGTTCGTTGTGTCTTGTTAGTGCCTGTATGTGCTGACCAAATGCTCTGTAGATTGGTCTTTCTGGTGTTCAATCAGCCGGGTAACTTCAACGGGCAGACACTCGTGGATGCGACAAGGCCTGTCTCAGGGTTCAACATCTCTGCTTTTGGGGCCGCGCTGGGGTTGGGCAATCCGATTGCGGGAAGTTTCGTCCTCGTTGCGCCAGACTCCGCCTGAATAGGATTTACGATGATATTGAAGAAATTTAAGTGTACTCATTCATTCTCACTCACCACAGGGATACAAGAAGTTGAAATAAGGTTGTGGCGTTACTATGTATAAATGTACCAATTACGAATATCGGTGATTTGCTGCCAACGTTGACGGAAATCTGTTGTGTCTATATAGGGCCAGTTAGACAGGGCGGTCGGCGCTCATGCAACGTCGTCTCCAATATTCGGGGGTGTGAATCTGCGGCTGAGCCACTGCTCAGATGAGGGTGATTCGTGTAGCGCACCGTTTCATTGCTAACCGCAATGCTGAGCTCGAGGTCGTGAGTTCGACGGGTTTCCCTGTTTGCCAGGTTCGCATACAAGTCTTACGCGAGTCTTGTCCCGGAAGGATGATTGCTGATGGACGCCAGTGATTCGGTTGATACTAGTAGAACCTCAAGGAGCTCGCGATAGATTGATATTCATGACCCAATATGTATGTACGGAACCCATGATAAGAAAGCTGTGTCTCCTATATCCGCCCTAAGACGCTCGACGGCGAGATGCAACGCCAATGCAGACTCTTTGTAGTCAGGTTCTCCCTGCTTATCCTTCCTCAGGAGATGCCCATAGACATCATCTGCAACCCGGGGCGCATATCTGTCCTGGATAGACCACATCGTCGCAATAACACTGCGATACCCAGCCAACAACATCCCCGCCGCCAGATGAACGGATTCAGATGGAAGCTTGGTGTAGCCTGTCGCTGTTTGACACGCAGAGAGAAATACGAGCTCCGCGCTTGGAAGATTGACGGCCGCAATGTCTGACAGCTTCAAACGGGTACCGTTTGCAAGGAGAAGAGCACTGTCCGCGGGACTATTCACGTCCTGAACACCGTGGCACGCGAAGTGAACCCAAGATGCACTTTTCATCTCTTCGAGAACCTGATCGGCGGTCGCGTGTCGGTCTGAGAACGCGACGAAATCAGTGGAAGGAGAAGAGGCCGCGTGGTTCTTCAGGCGGGTCATTTCGACCTCAACTCCAAAGATAGGGAGTTGACCCTCGGCTTTAGCACACGCGACAGCGAGAACTTTGATTGTTTTTGGCTTCGATTCAGCTTCGGGCGGTTGTGGCGTCGCTTCAGGTTTCGTTGCCTCTGAAGGTGCGTGTACGATCGAATTGAGGGTTGGGATGTATGAAGAGACGACAAAGTCGTACACCTTATGGCCGATCTCCGATTCACTGTAATCGCCAGCGGCATGAAGCGGTAGGAACGCGAGCTGCCCGGAAAGACACCAGCAAACATGTGCCTTTGGCTTCTCCGGGATACACTTTGAAAGATCAAATTGGTATGAATTTGGAGGATCAAGATGCAACTTACGTTGACGGAGAGCGGACAATACGACATGATACATGATAAGATAGGTTGGACAACCTCATACCATAGGGTATCTAGAATGTTTGAGAAATTCTCCTCGATGTCGACTGGCTCGTCGTCGTCGTCGTAGAACGGTGCCAAGACAGCTCCTCGCTTTCGAGCCAAAGCCCTAACACTGTAGTCCTCCTTGGTCGACGAGACTAGGATCTCGTGCATTTTTGCAATATCAGAGAGAGAGATTCCAGAAAGAGGAACATGGAGAATGTCCTTCGCAGCGTTGTCCTCTGTTGGTGGTAAGAGGACCAGTGCATCACATCCATTATCATCCACATTGACAACAACAACGATATCCTCACTCGCTGCGCGAGCCAGGTACTCGAAATCCTTTGGGAGGAGAAACTTCTCAAAGCCACGCAAGCGACGCGCCTCAGTAACACAAGAGTCCCAGTCAACGGCAAGCTTGCGGTGCTTCCGGGCTTCAGCCTCCGATGGGACCATGTCCGGCTGTCCAGATCCATTTGTACCTGGCCCTCCCGCCGGCATCCAGAAGTGATTCTGTGCACTAGAGCGCATCATGTCGCAGCTAATACTCGACATCCTCGCCGCAAGCTTGGAGTCGACACGTTCGAGATCATCCAATGGCGTACGGAGCTGGAGAAGCTGCTCCCATATGATAGACCGGCCCTGCTCAAGCCACTCCAAGGCCGTTTTGAGCTCGCCTTGCGATATGGCAAATGCTGCCGCCCTGCTAGGATAGTCCGCGATCCTCAGAGCACGTCCGTCTCGAGGGTGTACCACCGACGGATTGTGCCTGGCGAAGATGTTTTGATTGGTGGTGAGCAGGTTATGCCGGTCGTGCAACGCCATACCGAGCCATGTCACGCTGGGTAGGATTGCCATCGCTGCCCGCAGACCGGCCATGCGTACCGCATCTCCGTCCGTTGGCGCCAACCAAGGTGGAACGATGTCTTTCAAGACTATACCCGACGCTGGGTCGATAATGTAATCATCCCAGTTGTACCATTCCGTCGCAAAGAAGAATCTCTGCCTGGGGCTGACGCCCTCAGACCAGGCGGCCTGAGACAGACACTCCAAGGCGGCCTTGCGATCCTCTGGGCAAAACCCGCCATGAATGTAACGCTGCAAGTACAGCCTCCAGCTGCCGCCTATGAGCCAGGGCTTCTCGAAGTCTTCCGCGTTGTCGGGTGACATGATCGCAATCGCCTCGTCGAGGTCCGTCATGTCGCCGAATGCTGCGTGGCGGATCTTTAGAGTATATGCGAGGACTATCCTGAAGCCCAGGAGCCACGAGCGGGAGTCAGGATTGTCATCTATGAAATTCCTCGCCAGTCCTATACCCTTATCCATGTCTCTCCGAGCGGAGTGTGTGTCCCCAGTCCTCACGGACTGGAGAGCTCTGGCCCAAAGAAGCCAGACGAGGTTGAACGTAGATTCTGGTATGAACATGACATCGACGGAATCGTCACGGTCGCGTTCTTGGAGCCGGTGTTCCTCAAGCCTGACAGTATCTGACAGACTGTCCGCTTCCGGAAGAAGACCGTCTCGTGTTTCAAGCAGGTCCGCGCGCACTGTTGAAAAGACAGAGCGCGCCGGATCGTCAACGGGTGCCATACTCAGGATACGGTCAAGCCATTTGATCATCCCATCCAAATCCCGCTTGTCGTGTGATCTCTGGAAGCGGGCGGTGACGGCGGACGAGAATTTTCTTCAAGTTACTACAGCTGACCCCTCGAGTCGGAGGATGGCCCAAGGCACGGGTACCGCTACGGCTTTCCCGACCATGGAGATTGACTCGTCTGCGTGGTCTATCTGCATAGTGTGCTGAGCGCGCAGGCCGTACGCCGTGAGAAAGTGGACATATAGATGGAATCGGTCGACGACGTGCGTCGAACTGGACTCGGACTGTTCACGCTCGACGGTTTCGAGGACGGAGATGGCGGTATCAAGGTCTTCAAAATTCATCTTCGAGATGCCATAGCGGATGATAAGGAACTGTGCCCAGGCCTGCATCCGGACTAGCTTGGTTGGGTTTGTGGAGGGGAGTTGCACGATTGAGTCGAGGAAGAGATGCTGCTCGGAGACGCTTAGATCTCCGATGGCACCTGCAAGGTCTGAATAGAAGACTCGAGAGGTTGAATACATTTCCAGATCGGTGTCTGTCGTGGAGGTTGGATCAACGGCGAAATGCAGGATTTCGGCACAGTGGAGGAAAGTTGCGATTCGGATTCGTATTGGGAGCTCCATGATGACCGAACGGAGGTTGATAGCTCTGGTGATGTTCTCTCGGAGGCTTTCCTCCAATGCCTCTATAATGATTTGCGTCTCAAGTGAGGCTGTCTGCACTGCGCAATCGTGAGCACGACAGTGCTTATGCGATAGAATACTTATACGCACGGAAGGCAGGCATGTCCCAAGGAGGCGTCTTTGATAGCGAGTCGGAAAGCTTCACAGTCGTCGCTAATAGGTCGATCTTCATGTCAGGAAAGACATCTGACTCTTTGAAGATTTCATAGGTGCATTCTATATCCGCTTGAGCGATGATCGTAGAAGTGAAAGTACTCAAACTGACTCTTCGTAGAGCGCGCTCTGAGATCATCAAACAGATCCTCGAGCTCAACGTACACCGATCCCAGTTTTTCGTTGGAGCCTTCCAGGATGATATTGATTATGAGAACGTCTGAGGGTGGACTGGTATGTAGCGGATTTAGCTTCATTTACCGAGCAAAATGAGGAGTTATACACACACTGCCAAGCTCGATACCTGCTTGATATTGTTATAGTCCTGGGGATTTAGGCCAATCATTGGTCGCGATTGTTTGACGTTCCACCGGCCATGTATATCACGACCCAACCCTCGGCACTCGAGCAGCGTAGTGTCCTGGTGCACGAATACAACGCTCAGCTTCGCACGAGCGGGCACGGTGACCAGATCATCGTCGATTATCTCGAGTGTGATATCTATCTCGATCAGTCAGCATGGAAACTATGCAATGGAAGGAGCGTCGACCGACCGGAGATGGTGATTTCAGAGCTGAGTTTCGGTGAGTCTTCATGCTGATAGCGAAACAGTGACGCACCTCATCTCCATGGTGGGCACAGGTAAGGGTGGGCGACTTACACAGAAGTTCAGGGCACCAGCTCTTAGCGGGCGCTGACATATCTGACAGCGTGAATTGACGGTGGTACCGAAGAAGTTAGATTGTTTATATATTTCTGCGAACATGTGAGCCGGAAGCTGTAATGGATTAATCACGATTGAATGGTATTGCTGCTCAAGAGACCGGAAAGCAGTAAGTACTAAGCAAGGTAGGGCGCGCAACGGTATGAATGGATGGTTAAGAGGCGCGGCGAGGGTCGTCAAGGACGTGTTTCTAGATCCCGGATGTGGTCTAGAACCAAGAATACTCAGAGAGATGTACTGGAGGACATTTGGACGCGACGCACCTTTGAATGATAATAATGGTAGGCCCGCCGCCTAGTAGTCGCCTTCTTCCAAAATGTAAATGTTGCGTACGGAGAAAGGGCGAAGGCAGAGACGCGCGATGGAAGAGACATATGCATCGAGCAACTATTCAGTAGTCTATCAGAGGTCACCGACGAATATATGCTCCCAGCGGCGGCGTGTCTGGTTACGTCTTGCAACCCCATGTTTCCCGGATGTGTTCAATCTTCTTTCCATGAAGTGCGATGCGGAAGTTGGAATCGTACACGGTCTGTGCGTCGCCGTGGAGAATGGAAAAAGAGGCGTTATTTGGACGTCAAAAGCGTTGAGTACACGGAGGTCAACCAGAAAGAGCCGAAGACAGGGGTAAAGCGGCGCTCTCGCTATCTGCTTTCTACCACGACCGTGACTCCCTTCGCCTCTGTCTTCTTGCATTCAACTCATTCACGAAAACTTTGAAAACGTCCATAGAGAAAATACGAATCGACGTACTTCTAGCAGCAATCAAGCGCCCCCCTCCACTTACACCGTGACATGCTCTAGGAAAGCCTATCTTGCGCAAGATCTACCGTCCGCGCCTCCGCCCTGTCCATGAGCGTGATCGCACTGCGTCCGTCTCCTCCTGGAGCCTTAAGCAGGTCCTCGAATCCTCCATGTCCTGCCGTCCATAACGACCCAGACGGCCGACTCACGAAGCGTCCTACAGTATATGATCTTTCGGTACAGCATAACATACCCCGACCTAGTTTCATTCACACCGAACGCGCTCTTCTTCAACGAGGGCCTCAGATCCACGATCCCCGACCTCATACATCCCTCTCCTCATCGGATCGCAGAACTGGTCGCTACGCGATAGTGCCAAAGGCGCTCATACTACTCGCAGGCCCGGCTCGACAAGACGTACTTACATGCCGCCGTTGGTTAACGGAACTTATGTGGCATGGTACCACGTAGGCGGGCTCGCGTGCATTCTGTTGATGTCGTAGACATCGAACGAGCTACTGCTTTCGGGCGCTGACGTACCCTTTCGAACTCGAGCACGAAACTTGTGGAATTATAACGTACAATAGGTATATATGTCATGTAGCTGGAATTAATGTAATCGTTCGAAAGTAATCTTCAAGAAAAAATCATCTCTCTTCGGCCACGTAAGAAGGTACTGCTCGAGTGTACATGACATGGCCGCGACAGAGGCGGCAAGCGCAAAAGGTACACACATACACCAGTACAACACACGCACGCACATGCATGTACAACAGACGAAAGCTCGAGGTCGGCTCCGGAATACAATTAGAGTCTGTATTCGAATATTTCAAGCGATGGGATTTTTCCTACGATCGTCATAAATCAAGACGAAAGACGCGATTAACACAAAACGGCGTACTCACACCTCGAAATTTTATCGGCGCTCCATCGCCAGAGACGCACTCGCGAACGACGGCCACCGCTGACTATTCAGCTGCACGGTAATCAGCCGCATGATGAGGTCCTTCGATTCCGGGTCAAGGCTGTGTTCCAGTCTGCCGTCGGGTTAGCGGTGCACATATAGGTGAAACACGAAGACAACGTACTCTTCGAGAAGCTGCGCCTCTTCGTCTTCGGGGTCAAGAGGTGGCGGGGATGAAGATAAGACAGGGTTGTTGGGGGGTATGGTATCAGAGGATGGATCGGGGTATAACTGGATTTGGTGGGACGAGGATGAGGCTGCGTCGTTGGGGTATAATGTCAATCGCGTTGAGTCGTCTCCTGGCGATGCGGTGGGGTATAATTGGAGGGACGAATCCGACGATGTCGAGAGTTCGTGGATGGGGTATATCGTTGATTCCGTATCAGTCTCGGGCTCGTCTTCGGGCACATGAATTTCATACTTGTGCGTTCGGTGCTCATCTTCAAGCCTAAGCGAATGTCAGGATCAACTCCAGCTAAGATGTCAGTCAAAGCACGTACCGCCTAAGCGCGTTCACCTCCTCGATGAAGTCCCACGGATTGCCTATCTCGTCGGGGGAAACGGCGTCCAGGTCAAATGAAAACGTCACAAAAGGACCGCGCTCTTCGAAGCTGGTACGAGCGCTGCATGGATCGTGGTCGTCTTCAGAAACCGGGGGCGTAGCAGTGGTCTCGCTATCCAACTCCGAGTCGCTCTCGGAATTGGAATAGGGCGAATACGAACCGTCCACGGCGTCGTCCGTGAGATGACTGCCATCCTCGATGCCCATCTCCAGCATCTTCTGGCGCCGTTTATCCCTCATCGCGTACATGTTCAGCGCTCCCGGCTGCTCGAGGCGGTATTTCGCTTGACCTTCCTGCAACGATGATGGGGCTTGGACTGTTAGAGTGGCGAGTGTGGGGTGAGCGCAGTTGTAGTTCTCCCAGGGAAGGGGCGGAGCACAGGTCAGCGATTCCCTGCAGTTGTGTGATGGACTTGCTGCGGGTATGTCGGTCTCGAGGGGGAGTGATGGCGGTGTAGGGAAGACGGGGACAAGCATCTCTGGCAGGTTACGATCCTGTGGGCCAGATACTGATCCTTTCACGGAGAGCAGGGCGATGGAGAACATCAAGGGACGGTTGGGGATGGGGATTGAGCGCCACTGTAGATGCACAAGATTTTGTGAGTAGCAGTAAGCGCAAAGATACGGGAGCGCGTACGGAAGTCATGCACGCGACGTATTTCTTGGATTGGAGGTTTGTGGCGTTGGACGACGCGGGCGTGGCGCTGGGGTCGAGTTGGACGACGAGGTAGTCGCCGGGTTGCGGTATCGACATGTTCGTGGAAAATGGTGTCAAAGAAAGTATGGGGTCTGGCCGTGTGTTTCGCATCTGTACGCGTGTAAATAAGAGGGGCGAGGGGGGGGGGGGGGTTGTTGTGCTTGACATACATTGCGTCGTTGTTGTGAACGGGAATCAAACATCAAGGATCCGCGGGCGAGACAATAAGGCGATGTACAGAAAGGCTGAATTGAAAGAGCGTCGCGGATTGTTGACTGGGATAAGTCGGTGGTATGTGCTCGGTTATCGTCTCCCGTGTGAAGCTCTGTGGGCGGACAAAAATTGTTAGTAGGCACAAGATTGCTGGTGGGGACGATTGCGCACCGCCGACAATGAGTGCACGATTCCGTGATTCACGCCAATTTTCTCCAGCCAAATGCCGAGTTGAGAGCGCTACGAAGCGCGTGTGGGTGGTGCCAAAAAAGACAAAGGTATCGACATGAAAGTCAGTGACCAAGGATAGTCGGACCGGGGTCCGCGGAACGGCATTAGCCTTGGCCGCTTGGCTTTGACTCTCATCCACTTCTTTGCCTCAGCGTCCAAGTCGACTCTACAGTATGCTCTGTCGCATTGCACGTTTACTGGGCGATTTGGGCGAGTTTCCGTCTTGTGGCTTGGCTGTCCTCGCCTCCTGGCCTACTTTGACTTCGTGGCTTCTGACACCGGATGTGCACCGGATCTTATCTATGTCAGTTCGTTGACTGATAGCATCTGCCCTGGCCACACGATCTTCCTCTCTGTGACCTTCAATTGTTCGTTGCGGTGCCTTGTGGGTCAAGGACAACAATAGAAGATGGCACCATTCATTCGCGGACATTCCTGATTGGCACAACCTTGTTCAACCTTCATATATACCGCCTGGTGTCTCCGTCTCCCATACATTCACAGTCACTCGACATCTGTCATGACTCTTCCGCGATACGGTGAATATGTGGTCTTCCAGCTCGATTCCCAAGCCAGTCTAGAGCGACTCAACGACCCTGAAGCACTCGAGGCTTGCCGGACGATCCGACCAAAGAAATATGTGGCGTGTACATCCTACGTACGACCTTTGCTCTTGTTTTCTAGTGTGTGCGCTAAACTCGAAGAAGTGGTGGAGTGTACCGCGTCCTGGGGTACCTTTCATCTTCTCTGTCTCTCCATTATCTAGCCGGGGAATGGTTACAGGCCTCAACGAGTTCGAGCTTCCCGAGATGTCCCTCGCAGTTGGTCCCGACACCACCCATCCTCTCAACCGACCTCCACTGACACCTGATCCTCCACTTCCATGGCCAAACTGCTTTCATCCTTCTCTGACAACGCTGCGTGTCCAGACGAAGTACACCATTCCCGACAAGCGAACTCGGGGAAAGTTTCAACTTCTCGATGTTGGCAAGCTGAACGTGCAAGCGATGTATGATGACAGATGGAAGAAGCTACTAGAGAGCGGAGAACGACAGGTATCTGACGGTGACCCGCGCACAGAGGCGCCAAAAGCGAATATTCCTCTTTTTAACACGCAGGAGGCCTTTGCGGCATTTCGTCGATCAGTACACACGGCTGCCTCTGAACCCGCTCCTTCAGGACCCGAAAACACTGACAAAATCGATCTCGACGACGATGACCTGTCCTCATGCAGCTCTGATGACGACCTCTCATCGAATTCTGACTCTCATGCCCCAGCCGTCGACCTTATGGCTGACGTGGACGACCCTCCCGATGATAGTGACCGCCTCTCAAGACTCAGCCATCCCTTGGCAGAAGAGATGGAAGGCCTGTACGACACTCTACACCAGTATGCCAATGTGCCCTTCGTCACATTTTCGATCGACATTGAAGATATCTCGGCGGAAGAGATCGGGAATCCTTGGGAATTTATCGAAGAAGTGAACGTTCTGAGTCGGTGAGCTGCTTGCTTTGGGCTCGAGGTTGTTTGTGCCAATATCTCTGCAGCTTGGAAGAGGAGCACTGTATCAGGGTAAAGAAGAAGATACAAGAGGCGGCACAGATGGACGCAGAGCTTGACGCTCGCTTGCAACATGAGCTGAACTCAGCGACGTCTCTTCCGAAAATGACGCATGCGTCAAGCATTATTGGTGCCACTACGCCGACATCGACATTCGAGTCTGATAATGGTCCGTTTCACTCTTCTTCTGACACTACATCCTTCTGACCCGCCGGCCCTCCAGCATTACAGAACATACCCGTCTCGTCATCGCTCATTGCTTCTAGTGACTCCGATGAACAAAACAAGGTGTCTATAGCTCATGTTGGCGGGACGATGTCCAGCCCGCTGTCTTCCGTCGAATCGCCATCGATGTTGTCCGCTCCAACCACAATTACTACGGACACTCTTGACAACGACACCACTACTTCAAAGGACTGCCTACCAGCTCTGGGATGGACTGGTCGCAGCCTAGTTTCAGTGCCAGTGGAGGACGGCAGAAGTACTGTCAAGGAGCCTGCCACACTGTATTCGAAAGGTACGGTGTTTGTTCGAGTATGGGAACGCCTGATCAACACCAATCGAACAGGGTTCGCTAGAGTCACTAGATCGTTAGCAAGACGCTTCTTGAGCGTGTTGTATCCCTTTCAAAAGAAGTAGATAGTTCACGACGGCTGTAAACACCTCTGACTATGTGTCAACCGCTCTGTGTCTGTATATCGAAAATATCTATCTTCTGGTTATTTACCGACGTGATATGTTCCAAACACATGTGATCGGCCCACTCCCACGCTCACTTCTCTTGCGACCTTCCCGCTCTGTGCCCATTGCCCAGGTTTGAGGCCTATTGGTGGATATTGTTACAGCCAACCTCTCCCGTCTATCACGTCTGATGGCATCTGCACTATGTATAGCACCGAGGTCTGTATTCTCTGGAGGCGCCGAAAAATGCTTCTCTGCTCCTGTTGAAACTGGAGTCTGAGTCGTATTCGATATGGGTAACTTTAGGCTCTGTGAAGCAGGCACCTCAAAGCTCCTTCAAACCTAGCAGCGGCTGAGCGCGTACATATACCCTAGAGTCCCACACACGTCTGACTCACGTCATGCCGACTTCTGTGGGGGACACCTGACGTTCAACAGTAATTGTCACACCAGGTATCTCTGCTTCTGGGGTATACCGCTTACCACCATCATGCAATTGGCCATTTGCGCACCACCGGATCGAGTTGAACGCCAACTTGTCAAATTTCACGAAGACTATCCGAATGCTGCAGCTGGGTACGTCTTTACTTTCGGTCATCAGCGTATCTAACGACCATCAAGCAGATCTCTCACTCTCTTTCACAACTTTGGGAAAGAACGGCAAGACGCTGTTGTGCCATACGCTGGGCCCGACCATGGTCGTGGCTCGAAGACAGACAAGCGCAAGTCGGTCTCTCTTTGAGTGTCTCATTAGAAACCATGCATCTGATGCGGTGCACAACAGCAACTCGGATGATCTCGCCAAGGGTGTCATCTACACGGACAGAGCTGACAAAGAAATCACGATTATGATTGTCGGTAGGTCGACCTTGCAGACATATGACCATCATCCATGTTCTGACCTGTCCCAAGGCGAAACTGGCACAGGGAAAACCCGCCTGGTGTCTTTGCTGGCCAACTATCTCGAGGGGAATTCTCCCAACAAATATAAGCCGCTCTACGAAGAGAGCAACGAACAAGGAGGCCCTCGCTTCCACAGTCAGACTAACTCTGCCAGACTCTACGTCTTTCGTAGTCGTAATGGTGTGACGGTTCGGATTCTGGATACGCCTGGCTTGGGGGACACACGCGGCATTGCCAAAGAAGACGAGCACAAAAAAAGTATTGCGGAGGCAATTCGCGACCACGTCACCACCATCGACGCCGTTTTCATCCTCGTTAACGGGACAAACACTCGCCTAGGCGTTGTCACAGACTACGCACTCAATACTCTGACGTCCATCTTTCCCAGCACCCTTGTCAACAACATTGGCTTTGTCTTCACCCACGTTTCGAATCCACTCTCATTCAACTTCGACAATGATGCACTTCCCTCGGCTTTACGCGAGAGCTTCCAAACCACGATAGAAAATCCCGTGGCGATGCACGAGAACATGATGGCTAAAGGAGAGCGGAACCGGTTCTTGCAGGCTAAGTTCGATCGCCTTCTTGCTAACGCGCACCAGGAGGCGCTGGAAACAGTATCGGAGATATTCAATTGGATAGTTACCCTCGATCCGCAGCCCACCAGGGATTTCTTGCTTTTGTATGAGCAGACGCAGGAGATCGAGAGGGAACTCTTCAATGCCCTTGCTCTCATGGATCAACTGGAGACAAGGAAGCAAGCGCTACTGAAAAGTCACGAGGTGCGTGTAGCTCTCGTTCGGTAACAATGTATGACGCTCAAATGTTTTGGCATAGACTCTTTCTAGAGCCGACTACGAGGCCATCATAAATGACAACTTCCACCGTTTAATCAAGTCGTCTCTCACCCACTCGGTCTGCATGGCGCTAGGGTGTTATTCCAACTGCCACGATACCCACACCTCCCTTCTTTCTTCCCTGCGATTGACTCTCTGGACTTATACGCCATTTGCGATCTTGTCTGGAAAATGTTGTCGCAGCGCTTGTCGTCACCGCCTCAAGGAACACTCATACGTGACGTCGTGCTGGACACTAGTTGACGCCGATGCAATCAAGGCTGAGTACCACGATACGGTCAAGGATAGCGGGAGACATCAGACTGCGGTGGAGATATTGAATGGCCTTGTCGTCGCGGCAAGACTGAAAATCGCCGAGTACACGGAGAAGTATGCGAGTCTGTCTCTGTCGGAAAGCTTTGCCGGGCCGGTGCAGAAATTCCTCGCAGTGTTGGAGTGGCACTTGGAGAACGTGGCAAGCCAGTCGGATTCGGAAACGGCGACAATACTGAAGGAGAGCATCGAGATCTTGAAACGAAAGTTAGTCGTTCTCGAGGAAGCCCAGGCGGCAAAAGCATCGTTGCCGAAGTATATTAGCAGGGACTAGTGATCTCTATTCTTTTTGTACTACTATGATTGAATCGTGATTCGTCGTGGACCGTCGAAAACACGTTATCAGAACCCAGAGAACGAGCGAAGTTCAGTCTGTCTGCTTTGTCGGCCAGTTGAAGTGGTTGGACGCGGTGGATGCGGTGCGGCAAAGGTGCTACCAACGGAGAGTGGGGACGACGAGACAGTACTACAAAGAGACAGTGAGGACGCTGGTACTTACATTTCAAGAAAGCCCGTAAGAGAATGTCGTCATTGAAAGTTGAAGGTAGCCGCAACGTAACTTTCCTGGTATCAACGCGTGTACTCTCTTTGTAGCCACGGTATTCAGGGTGGTCTTCCGGTACAGTCGACGGAGTATGGACAATTAAATAACCATTGTTTCACCCCCGATAACGCTGTAAATAAGTAAATCGTATGTATGAAAGAGGAACGCATATGATGGATGTCTGTACGAGAGAGGTGCGAAATGAAAACGAAGGTATAGCAGGACGGTGGGTACCCTATAGCGGGAAGTCCGTATCCAGGTTTGAGCAAGGAAATGGAGACGAGAAGGAAAGAGTGAGGAGAGGTAAGTCGTTGGTTTAAATTTTCTTCACGGCGACGCGACAACAGCCGGCCCGCCCTCAATCCCCATCTTCTTCCTGACGAGCTCAAACGTCTTCAACATCTTCCTTCTCGCGCCTAGTGCCGCGACACCCTTCGCCTCGAGCTGCGCCTCGTCCATGACGACCATATCCTGCCACCTCATGCTCTCGAAATTCGGCGTGTACTTGTGCAGCCGCAGGCTTCGAAGCCACGCCGGGATGTCGTTCAACAGCTGCGGGTCGACGTCGTCCTCCGCCTTGGGAGTGCTGCCCGAGCCGGCCGTGTTCGGGGTCTTCACACCCGCGCTCTTGGGCTGGCGGCGCTGCTGGTTGAGCCCCGCGCTCTGCGGCTGCATGCCCATCCAGTTGTTCTGCCCAAAGCCGCTGGCGGCCATCTGCGCGGCGAGGATCTGCGCCTCGGGCGAGATGCCCATCGCGCTGAGCATGTTGTTGAAGGGACTCATGGGCGGCATCGCGCCCAGGTTCGGCATTCCCAGCGGGCTGCCCATGCCCATACCGAACCCACCCATCTGCATGCCGAGTCCGTTCATTCCGTTCATCGCGCCTGCGTCGTCGTAACGGCCGTTGTTGGTGGGGCCGCCGAGCCCCGGGCTCCGCGCGCCACCCCAGCCGGCGCTGGCGTTCCGCGCCCGGTTTTGTTGCTGCTGACCAGGATTGTTGTTGATCAGGTTTCCGTTATCGTCGTAAATGCCGGCGCTGTCTGGCCCGTTTTTGTTGTTGTGGTTCCGCCTGTGGATCGTGGGGTCGCCCATCATGGGAACTCCAGGCACAGCAGCTGTCTTGTTCCACGTGTCGGCGATGGGCTCAGGCACGCGGCGCTCCTTGGGGAACATCTGGATCTGGGGAGTGTTGACCATGCTCGCCCAGCTGTCCGAGGCGGGGAGTGTGACTTCGTTGTTAGGACGAGGCGATCCCGAGAACTCGGTGCTCTTGGGGCGGGAGCTGATGGTGATCTCCTGGGCGGGCGCATTCTGCTGCTCAGCAAGCTGCGACAGCTGCGAGCCCCAGGTGGTGGTGCGGTCTCCACTCGCCGTAGCGAGAACGGGAGCCGAGATGCGGTGAGCGGCATTGCTGGCCTTGAACTTGGCTCGCTGGTTGGCAAGAGTCGCGGCTGCGTCGTGGCCGGCCGAGGGAGGAGGGTTGGCGGCAGAATCGGGGGAAAGGAAGTTGGAGGCGTTGTCCAAGGTAAGCGACTGCCTGTTGAAGTTGCGGGTGGTAGGGGACGCAGGGAGACCGGACTTGAGGCCGGGAGACTTGAGCGAGGCGAGCTTGGCCTCCATCTGGTTCTGCATGGAACCTGAATCATGTGAGCCGACGGAGAATGCAAGTTAGCGGGAGACGCACCCATGGCGGGACTGAGCAAGGCAGTCATGGGGTCGGACCGGGCCATCTGCTGGAGGACGGTGATAAAGAATCGGATCTGAACTTGGGTGGAATGCTGAAGAAGACTGTAAAGAGCGGCTGTGCGCTCTGCTTCGGAGAGAACCTTGAACCATTGCTCGATGGCGCTCAGCTCCTCTTTGAAATTGACGTCCAGGGAGGCTGCTGCCATTTCCTCCAATGTCGCGTCGTAGCTTTGCAGATTTTCGAACCACTGGTCGAGCGCTTCGGCTGTGGGGCGAGTTAGCGGGCGGTACGGCGGGGATGGGAATGTGGCGCACCTTCTGGCGTCTGGAACATGCCAGATCCGCCGAGGAGCTCGCTGGTTGGGCGGCCGTTCGGGCTGACGCCTGTGCGCGGCGACGAGGGCACCAAGCCGGGGTTGGCGCGGGTCTGTGGGCCGAGCGACTGGCGGGCGGTGGACCTGCCGTTGTCGTGGGCCGGCGACGGGCTGCGGCTGAGAGGAGGCGGGCGGAGACTCATCGTGGGCGGCGTCGTCGATGTCGTGGTGGAAAAGTAGGATGTGCTAGCAGCCAACAGTGAAAGGGCGTCGGGTCCAGTCGATGGACTAGCTAGAAGAGCAGCGCTGTGGGTGGCTGTGTTCTAGACGAGACCAGCGGAGCCTGCCGGTCTAGCGAGGATTGGGCGTCGACGCTGCAAGGAATGGCGAGCAAAGTGACCGCAGTCGGTGTGAGAAAACAGAAAAAGGATGGACGGCCTCCTGCAGATGGACGTTGTTGTCAAGGCACTTTGAAGGGCCGTCTCAAGCCGAGACCACTTACTTTCCCTTTTCGGCACTCCCCTTCTTATTGTTCGAAATCAAAACAAAAGATGGATTCTCTTCTTCAGCGGCTGGAATGCAATGCAGAATGTATACAAGACCGCCGTAATCAACGAATGGAGCACAGCAAGACCGATTCCATTTTCTTCTGATCGCCGTGGTTATCCCACAGAGGCACACCGAGCTTGAAACCAACAGTGCTGTCCATCGTGTTGTTTCGCCCTACCGCTCACGGCCCACGGGAGAAGGACGTGTACCAATTGATGAAATGAATATGTTCTGGTCGAAACAAACGTCACCGCTTTGATGATCTAGGATCAAATCGCCACAATGCCTTAGAAAGAGCCTCTCAAAACGAGATGATTGATGAGACGGCGCAGTCTGTGGGTGATAAGATGCCTGGTAGATCTGACGCAGATAGAGCGCCACAGTGTCCAACGTCGACACAGCACGACGAAAGGAAGGGAAGCGCCTTCATTAACAGTGACCTAGTCTTTGGAAAAATCAAAGAGTTGGATGACGTCGTGAACGGGAGATTGTCGAGGATCAGGATCGCTGTCGACCGTACATCGACGCGCACTTTCGAGATCCGAGATATTGGTACATCAGCAGTCGTCGCATCGCCTCATTCCCATCATTTCGTTCCAACTGTCACCGTTGTTGCGGCCACGTCAAAGCACGATCCAAGTTAGTCATCATTTGCAGAAAAAAATGAGCAGCCTGCGCTCGTACAAGCAATCCCTAACATGAACTCTGCGTGCCTATCAATCACATAGTACTGAGCATGATGATGGAGCCTCCGACGAGGAGGGTGCCGACGACAACACCGAGAACAGTCTCTCCGGTATTGAGCCCGATTCCAGTGGGGCCGTCCCAGTTGGCTGGGAGGGCGAGGGCGAGGGGCGTTGCAATGGTGATGTTGGCCTCGGAGAGGCATGCGCCCGAGTACGCTGTAAGGTGGGAAGGATGAGATGTGGAGACTGAAGAGGCTGCTGAGGGGAATGACCTTTCAAGAGCGGCGTACTGCCAGCGCGGGGGTCTGGCATGGGCTGGTTCGCGGCGATGAGCTCGGTGAACATGCACTGCTGGCAGTTGAGGAGCCAGTTGGCGGTGTTTTCGCTGCAGATGCAGCTATCAACGTCGGCGCAGTTCTCGAGGACTTGCTGGGCCTTGGTACAGTTCGTCTCGCACTGTAACGGAAAGGGGATCAATGGATCACTCCTCTTCAGAGGTGGGCATTACTCACACCAGCGATGGGCCCGGAGGGGGTGAAGTTGATCATCTCTGTGGCGGAGAGGGACTGGGTTCCGAATGTGAGGTTGAATGCCATGGCTGGTCGTTGCTTCAGCGCCTGTTTCCAGATGATTGTGCAGCGGACTAGACGCACCTTGGCTAGCAAGGACCAGGACAGCAAGAATGGCAAACATGATGGCAGCAAAGGCGAAAGAGAAAGGCTCGATGAAAAGAACGGAAAGAAAGGCCTGCCAGAGGACGACAACGAGGAAAGGGTTTGAAAGGAAGAGGCGCACAACTGGATTGATGGTCGTCGCCGTCGGCCATTGCGGTGGCTACGTGCACGTGACTAACGCGTAAACAGCCGCAAACTCGTCCCAGGTTCGTTGACCGCAAATCCGTGTTTTGCTCTCGACCATCATCACCCACATCGCCGAACCCGATATCCACAACGGCGCATCCATCCCGCCATGCCGCCCGCTACTTTCCAAGGTTCCCTCCAGGCTAAAAACAAGACCGACCTCAAGGCCATCGCGACCGCCCTCAATGTCAGCATCGAGGGCACGAAGGACGAGCTCCAGGGAAGGATAAAGCGCCATCTCGATAGAAATCAGTCCAAGCTCGAGGATGACCCCATGTTCGCCGGCCTCTATGGACGGAGGAGGCGCGGCAGCGAGAAGCCGCCGTCGCAGGTCATCGAGCGTTCTCTACCTGCCCAGCCGTCCTTACCGACGTATGTTCGCGTTCTCGCGGTCGTGTTCCTGTGCTTACCGTCTCAGCAGGAGCCGCCTTGCCCCGGAGCCTGATCTGTCCCTGCTCCCGAAGCGCAACAAACACCTCGCGCACATCGTGCCTCTGGATCCCATCGTCGAGACGCCGGCCAGGGATCTGCGTCTGGTCTCTGCGATGCTCAAGAAGCCGGAGCCCGTCACCCCGTTTCATACTTCCTCGCGCGACCACCAACAGCAGCTCGCGACGCCAAGCAGTCTTCCGCCCTTGCCTCCCAGCGTCGGGGATACCCATCGCAGCATCTCCGCGATGGTGTTGAGCAAGCCGAAGGAGGTCGTCAAGAGGATGATGCAGCCGGAGGCTACGACGCATCAGTCGATGAAGGCGCTCAGTGGTGTGCGTCTCGCGTTCTTCCTCCGAGACCCCGTTATTCTTATCACCGCTTCCAGTTCTTGTCCAACTCGCGCAACATATGGTGGCTCACGGCGTTCTTGGAATTCTTCTACATTCTCGCTGTTGTCTTGCACTGGCAGCCCGTCGTTGTCCGTTCTTTCTGATACTCCTAATCAACTATAGGCTGACGCGACTCTTTTCAGATATCTGATAAATTCAAGTTCGCGTATCCCGTTGCCGTAGACGACTGGGCTATCCTTTTCCATTGGGTTATACCATCGCTCGTCGTCCCCGCCGTCGCCGGCGTGTTCATCTCTTTCTCCCCCGCCAGTGACAAACCCGCCTTCGACCCGCTCACCGCGAGCATAGTGAGGTTGGCTGCGGAGGGTGCATACCCGTACGAGCGCTTCCCCGTCAAGATGACCTCTACGATACCCGGCCAAGCGACGGTCGACGTGCTCGGGCTCCGGTGGCGCGTAGTCGCAGCGAGTCTGGGCGTCGCGTTCGCATTTGCGGAGGCTATCACTGGCGCGCCGAAGGCTATCGTGCGTGACCTGAAGGAGATACAGACACCACCCATGTCCGCTACACCTCCTTCTAGCCGGAAAATGATAACGGCGGCGGCGGCGGAGGAGGAGGAGGAAGACGAGGACGGGGAGCAGAGCTCAGAAGAGGTTGATTGATTGATTGTGTCGTGGATGTCCGGTGATATTTATGCCACTTATCTTATTCCTCTTACTTGATTTCTTTTCTTTTTTTGCTGTCGTGCTGTGTGTATGATTTACCTACCTATGTGATGACTCCCATGATAATGTTATGTGTATTGGATTACTGTTTCTTATGTAGCAAATCTATGGCATCCTCTGGCAGGATGGCCAATCATGTAACTATGTATATCTAGCTGCTTACAGTGCTTGTCACTTGACCTCATCAGTTTTAAGAATGTTGGATAAATGAAGACTGCAATGATGATGATGGGGAGAGTTTCCACAGAGCGCCTGTGACCCCTGTAGTTTCCGCACAAGTGTGATCTGGCACTCCACACCTGCGGCATGCCTCCTCCCTATAGCACTTTTGAACGGCAAGACTAGTTGCTGCCTCCGCCATATAGGTTAGGCCAATTCAAATTACGAATGGATTAAATTACGGTTTAATGTATTCGTCTCTGAACGTACGGGCCCGCAAACAAAAGTTAAGCACTAAACCCATTAGGAAGGTGCCATCAAACATTTACGTCACAGTCCCTAATACAACCACGATCACGACCAGTTCTCACGTCGCTCTCTCATTCATCTCTTGTTGCAACCATGTCTTGTAAGCCAGCCGCTAGCTTTGATGTCACATCTTCTACAGCACAGTGCGCCATAGTGCTTATGGCAAGGCACCTCCCATTGGCTATTTCTGGTAAAACTCACTTGCCATCTTTCATTTTTTCAGCCCCCGGCCGACGACTTCTTTGTTACATTCGGTCTCTATCTTGTGCAATTTACTAGCACGGCCACGGCAACGGCTACTACATCAACAGCAAAGGGATAGTCGGGATTACAAGCAGGAGATCATTGGGAAGAGCATACCAGCAGACCAGGGTGTAGCAGTATTGCCGCTGTGTTGGAATTTCTGCATTTGAGTCCGAGGAGTCCAAGGTGCAGCTACAATTGGCAGCGGCGGCGGCGAGACGGCTCATGTGGCGCACAGTGATCCCAGAGATTGCCGAGCATACCACACTCCAGTCTCATCCACTCGCCCGCGCTCAACGCTCGTGACTCGCCTGTACCTCCATCAACACCACACGCACCATGGAGCCGCCTACGCCCAACTTGCCCCAGCAGCCATCTCGCAACACAATCCTCAAATTTAACATCCTGCGCCGCCGGGATTGCGAAGTGAGTTCAGATGCGCCCAGCCCAGGGTTACCCTACGTCATGAGCGGGATACTCAGAGGACGGCGGAGCATGGGCCCGCCTGCTGTTCTCACAGCACCCATCTAAAAAGGTCCCGGTTCTGCCATCTCCGCCCCCCGTGGTGATGCCCACCTCAACGATGACGGTGACACTATCTCCAACGCCAACACCACCGCTGCCGCTGACGGCAACAGCAACGGCCAAGAAGCCCACACCCACAAGACCCACCCCCAAAACAATGTCGCCCAAGGCAGAGCAGGTCTGCGCCATCTGGTACACTTTTTTCACCGCATTCTACACCCCAGCCGCCGACATGTTCAACAACGACACTGACAATTAGAGACCTTCACGAGTCCAGACTCGAGTAGACTCGGACTCGTGGTCACGAGTACTCATAAGCTGAAACTCTGCCCGCAACCCGTGGAAGGACTCGCGCTCAAAAGACTCGAGTCTCACGAGTCGAGTACTCGCGAGTTGAACGAGTACTCGTACATGACTCGGGTCACTGTGAGTACCCACGAGTATTCGAGCGAGTACTCGAAACAGACTCGCATGGTCAAACTCATGCACGACGAATCCCCCCGAGCAATTGCGCGGGGGGCCTCAGCCGGGCATGATTGAGTGATAAGGAAGATGGTGGAGGCAGCAGGGTGGCGAGGGACGTGGAGGGAATGGCGGATGTCCAGGCCATTTGAAGGCCGTCCGCGTCAGGTCCGCGTGGTCGTTCATCGTGTGCTGCCCTTTCAAGGGGCTTGTGCGTCGTCGTCATCCCGTTGCGGTGTCCGCATTGTCCACTTCATCGGCATCCACCCGGTCGTGTGTCCTCGCTCATCCAGGTGTCATTGTCGGTGCCGTGCTGCCCATGCGAGGGGCTTACGCCTCGCTGGCGTCCCGTTGCTAGGGCGTCGCGGCCCTAGCAACGGTCCTCGTAAAGTCGTCCTGGCCCTATTGTGGGGCGTGCGAGTGTCGTCCAGGCCGGCTGACAACTTGTCAAGCTGGCGGGGTTGACGGATCGTCAAACCCCGGTGGTGGTGGTGGAAGAGAGAAGAGTGATCGCAATGCGATCACTCGCGATCAATGCTCTGATCCGGAGCGATCAAAATCCATTTTGAGCGTGCATATTTGCACGCTCTACTCACATCTTTCCGAGGTCATTGACCATTGGAATTGTGTACGAGTCTTGACGAGTACTCATGGCGAGTACTCGTGGTCTGAAGCCTGTGCCCGCGACTCGTCCCGGGACCTGACTCGGCCGGAACCGCGAGTCTTCGGGGATCGAGTCACAGGGGTCCCCGAAGCGAGTCGAGTCCCGAGTACTCGCAGGACCCCTCAGACTCGTGAAGGTCACTACTGACAATGAGCAAAAAATCTGCAACTCGATCAAGGCCGAGTGGGCGTGGCGGCTGGCGGAGCAGGGCCTGGAGTAGTGACCTTCACGAGTCTGAGGGGTCCTGCGAGTACTCGGGACTCGACTCGCTTCGGGGACCCCTGTGACTCGATCCCCGAAGACTCGCGGTTCCGGCCGAGTCAGGTCCCGGGACGAGTCGCGGGCACAGGCTTCAGACCACGAGTACTCGCCATGAGTACTCGTCAAGACTCGTACACAATTCCAATGGTCAATGACCTCGGAAAGATGTGAGTAGAGCGTGCAAATATGCACGCTCAAAATGGATTTTGATCGCTCCGGATCAGAGCATTGATCGCGAGTGATCGCATTGCGATCACTCTTCTCTCTTCCACCACCACCACCGGGGTTTGACGATCCGTCAACCCCGCCAGCTTGACAAGTTGTCAGCCGGCCTGGACGACACTCGCACGCCCCACAATAGGGCCAGGACGACTTTACGAGGACCGTTGCTAGGGCCGCGACGCCCTAGCAACGGGACGCCAGCGAGGCGTAAGCCCCTCGCATGGGCAGCACGGCACCGACAATGACACCTGGATGAGCGAGGACACACGACCGGGTGGACGCCGATGAAGTGGACAATGCGGACACCGCAACGGGATGACGACGACGCACAAGCCCCTTGAAAGGGCAGCACACGATGAACGACCACGCGGACCTGACGCGGACGGCCTTCAAATGGCCTGGACATCCGCCATTCCCTCCACGTCCCTCGCCACCCTGCTGCCTCCACCATCTTCCTTATCACTCAATCATGCCCGGCTGAGGCCCCCCGCGCAATTGCTCGGGGGGATTCGTCGTGCATGAGTTTGACCATGCGAGTCTGTTTCGAGTACTCGCTCGAATACTCGTGGGTACTCACAGTGACCCGAGTCATGTACGAGTACTCGTTCAACTCGCGAGTACTCGACTCGTGAGACTCGAGTCTTTTGAGCGCGAGTCCTTCCACGGGTTGCGGGCAGAGTTTCAGCTTATGAGTACTCGTGACCACGAGTCCGAGTCTACTCGAGTCTGGACTCGTGAAGGTCTCTAGCCTGGAGGAGTTGGACTGGGACGACATCACGCCCACGGAGCAGGTCGCCGTCTATGAGGCCTTTTTTGGCGTCACCTGCAACGAGCAGGACCAGCGATTCCCTCTAGACCTCGCCAAGCACGTTGCTCTTGTCCAAACCAGTCATGGTCGACCTGCCCATCAGGCCACACCACATGCTCGAAGGTTCGCACCTGTCTCCCGTCTCTTTTCCTCTAAATCCAAATACTCCATCAGACAAACCACCCAGCACATTCCCAGCCTAGTGGAAGCCCTCTGCTTCCCATATACAAACCAAGACGCCTTCCACGCTCCAGATAACAGAGTGGTTCTCCGCGGTAAACCCAACTTCTGAGCCGCCGATTAGGGCCCGGAGTGGCCGGATGAGTCCTGGCAAAAGGAACCCGAGCAGGTTGACTGAAGTAGGGTGTGGAAGACTGTCCAGGCGGAAGAGAAGCCAGCACCCGTTGAGGATCTCCAGACCCAAACGAAGCAGAAGGGCAAGTCCAAGGGCAAGAAGGATGTGTCTCGTGCTTCTTCTGTTCCTCCTCTCCTCCGCCTCCAGTGAGTTCGTTTTGTTTGGTGTCTGGTAACACTCGTCTCATAACAGCCAAGGTGGATGATGCTAGGAGCAACAAGCAGAAGACAGACACGACCAAGGCTCCTGCTTGCAACCGCAAGCAGTCTGTCTCGACGCCGTTTGGCAAGCGGCAGCCGTCGAGGGAGTCTCTGACTGTCAGTGGCGGATGGAAGACCAAAGAGGCCCAAGCGCCAGCTCGTGTCTTCCCAGCCATCTGAGCAGATGGACTGGACCGTCGCGCTGCAGACACTTAAGCAGGAGGGTCTCGCCGACCACAACTGGTTGAAGAACAATGAGCCGCAGATGCCCATTGTCAACCCCCGCGCGACCGTACAACACGCACACTCCTTCTCGCACCTTGAGATCCCGCAATCGCTCGCCTCAGACTACATTGGGCCCATCCTATCCGACCCATCTGAATACGGCCTGACCCTCACGCCCGCCGCGCTCAACTTGCCCGACGTCGCCAAGCTTGAGACGGAGTTCGCCGACTTCAAGATCGCGACGCGCTGTCATGACTTGACTGCGCCACAGATGCCTAGCCGATCGAAGGCGACGCCTGCGCGGGCGGGAGCAACGGTATCGCGCCCATCGTCGGGATCTATCCGACGGCCGTCCGACGGTAGCACATGGTGGCGGAGCTCAGCCGACGGGAAAGCGGGATCGGGCGGGATAGGGCGCGCTCCTGACCAATCACGGGCGGGATGGCGCGATGACTCGTGCGATGACTCGGGAATGAGTCAGAAGGGCGCACCCGCGCTCATTGGGCGTCGGGCCTCGGGAACTGTATAAAAGAGTCAGTAGTCAGTAGAGTAGTTCTTCAGAGAACCGTTGTCTTTCCCCCGGGATTCAATACATCACCTCTTACACCGCTCTCCAGTCGTTGCCTCGTGCGCCCTCGCTATAGACGAATAGGCCCGACGCTGACAATACGGTTCTCTCCCCTTTTGACGACCCAATGACTATGAGCACCAAAGACGCCCCCATGACCCCGGCCACCGAACCCACCAACAAGCAGAGAGAGCTGCATAGCATGTTCAGTGGCATAGGGACGGCCCTCGACAATCTGAACCAGCGCATCACTACCATTGCGCAGGACGAAATCAACAGGAGCCACGAGGTGGCAAACCTCCACGCTCAGCTTCTTCAGCGTATCGTCGAGCTCAGCGGCATCCAGCTGGCCGCGTCCCAAGCACAGGCGCAAGCCGCGCAACATCGCGCATCCAAGGCGCGCTTCGGGACCCCGGCCAAGTTTAGCAGGAAGTCGGACGGCATTGAGCCGTTTTTCTCCCAACTCCACATCCTCTTCGCCTCCGAACCTCGAGCCTACGAGACCGCGCGCAACAGAGTGTTCGCCGCGCTATCATACATGACCGAGGGGCCCGCTGTTATCAAATGGGCCAGCACGCAGACCGCCCTCTACGAGAAAGGAGAGGAGCCATACCTGACTTATACGGACTTCAAGGACGCCCTGAAAAGAGCCTTCGGAGGGACCAACTCGAAGACAATCGCTCAGGAGGAGATCAAGAAATTGAAACAGAAGAAGGGACAGGACGCCCAGTCCTTCTTCATCGACTTCGAAGAGTACAAAGCCGACACAGGTTTCAACGACGATGCCCTCATCTCCCTTCTACGCCACCAGCTGGACTCCTCCCTGGTTGAACGCATCACCGAAATGGAGAATATCCCCGAGACCTACGATGCGTACAAGAAGTTCGCCACTTGATTCGACGCTAACCGAGGCACGGCCCCCACCCAGGGATACAAGAACCCTGCCCCCTTTGTTTCCAAAAACTTCCCGCGTCCTAATACTACGACAGTAATCAACAATCCCCCAGTCACCGGAATCACCTACGGAGGAAAAGGCGAACCCATGAGCATTGACAGAACGCAAGGCGCGGCCTCGTTAAAATGCTACAACTGCGGGAAATCCGGGCACTTCGCGAGGAATTGCACGGAGAGACGCGAGTCCGTCAAGGGACTCGTAGAAGGTCTTAGCAACGAGGAATGAGAAGATCTCGCTCAGACGCTGCAGGAGCAGGGTTTTGGCGCGGGACTGGAGTGAAGAGCGAGTCTTCCAGTCCCCCTTCCTCAGGTCCATGGACCAATCGATTCAGTAGTCTACTTGTTGAAACCAGTGACAGTAGTGACGAACAATCCGATCCCATGGACTTTGACGAACCAAAACCCTCGCGTGAAAGAAAGAACAAAATAGCCAAAAAGGGAAGTTCGCGGATCAAACCCATCAAACACGTCCGCGGGACCCTCCCTTTCATCTGGCACAAAATGCAGGTTAACCCCCGTCAAGCTCTCAAAGTACTCCGGAAATACGCTCGGACCGATAGGGAATCCGAGGTTACCCAGGAGGCGGTCCAGGACATCTTGGGCCTGGACTCCCGCCACGCCCAAGCAGCTATCCAGGAATTCCGACAACCTCGTCGGTGGATTCGATCTACACGCCCGGGGCGCTGTATGAAAATCCCCATCACCCTCAAATTCTTGAATAGTGGCAAGGCCCTCACTGTGGTTGCCCTCATCGACTCCGGAGCTACCGGAGCCTATGTCAATCGAGACTTTGCCGAAAACGAAGGAATGGACACCCAACAACTGCCACGCCCCATTGCTGTGTCCAACGTTGATGGAACCCCCAACAATAACGGGCCGATAGAGCAGATTGTGGATCTGCGGGTCGTAACCGACAACGAACACAAAGATGTTTTCACGTTCGCAGTGACCAACACCGGCGACGTCGACATCATCCTGGGATACAAATGGCTGAAAAAGCATAATTCCGAGGTTGACTGGGTCAAGGGAACCCTGGCGTTCACGAGGTGTCCGCCAGAGTGTTAACGACGCCAGGCTCGCCGCGTATGGCGAGAAGAAGATGAAGAAGATCTTGAGGAGGGGGATCGAATTCTAGTCGTAAAGATGTGGGACATCCCGCAGAATTGGTACGAGCAAAGAGAGCTCGACGCGGAACAAATCCGCGCTTTCGCCACTAAATCGACCCAGTTAGCGGGGGACCAAGCAAAAGCTAAGGGCGAGGCGCCCTTAGAAGAACTCGTTCCCCCGCAATATTTGGAGGAATTCCGACGGGTGTTCAAAAAAACTGAGTTCGATCGGTTGCCGGAGCGTAGGAAGTGGGACCACGCTATTGAACTTAAACCCGACGCAACGGAGTTCAAGGGGAAGATATACCCCCTCGCCCCCTCTGAACAAGTGGAACTCGACAAGTTCATCGAAGAGCACCTCCAATCAGGGAGAATCCGCGTCTCCAAATCCCCCTATGCCTCCCCATTCTTCTTCGTCAAGAAGAAAGATGGACGCCTCCGCCCCATCCAAGACTATCGCCAGCTCAATATCATGATGGTGAAGAACTCGTACCCGCTTCCCCTCCTCTCCGACGTCCTTCACAAACTACGAAACGCGAAGCTGTTTTCTAAACTGGACGTTCGGTGGGGATACAACAATGTCCGCATCGTCGAAGGCGACGAACATAAAGCCGCTTTCATCACCAACCGAGGACTCTTTGAGCCTCTAGTCATGTTCTTTGGACTAACGAATAGTCCGGCGACATTCCAGACCATGATGAACGACCTGTTCCACGATTTGATCTTGCGCGGCAAGGTGATCGTATACATGGACGACATCCTGGTGTTCACCGAGGGCATCGATGAACATCGACGAGTCCTAGCTGTAGATTGGAGCCTCATTTCCCTAGCAATTGCCCAGGGTGGTTGAGCCTCCAAACCTAGCAATTACTAGGCTCTAGCAACTTGAGTTTTAATTGTTGTCATTAGCAGGGATTGAACCACTGACCTTCTGACTAAAAATGATGAGTTTAGGTGGCATAACCACTCAGCCAAAGAGCCTTACCTAACTAATCTAATAGCAATATATCAAGTTAGGACCCTGAACCATGAGGCTCATATTCCTAGCAATTGCCCAATCCTAGCAATTGATGTATTTTGAGGCTGAATGGGACCCCATCAATTACTAGGCCATGAGCCTCATACCCACAGCTACTGGTCCATCGACAGGTTATGAAGGAGGTCCTACGCATCCTTCAAAACAACAATCTCAGTGTATAAGGATCCAAATGCGATTTCGAGAAATCAGAAGTGGAGTACTTGGGACTGATTGTGGGGAACGGACAGTTCCGTATGGATCCTGTCAAAGTCGAGGGTGTTAGGGCGTGGCCCACACCCAGAACCGTCAAAGAAGTCCAATCCTTCCTCGGATTCGCCAACTTCTACCGGCGGTTCATCGAGGGGTTTGCACAGGTAGCAAAGCCCCTTCACTCTCTTTCAAAGAAGGATATCCCCTGGAGATAGGGAGACGCGGAGGAGGAAGCCTTCGCGGATCTGAAGGAACGAATCACTTCGGAACCCATCTTGCACTTCCCAACACAAACGGGTCGCTACCGCATTGAGGTGGACGCATCGGAATTCGCGACGGGCGGCGTCTTAAGCCAGGAGCAAGACGGCAAGACGGTCCCCATCGCATTCATGTCCAAATCACTGAGTCCCGCGGAGCGAAACTACGACATACACGACAAGGAAATGTTGGCCATCATGAGAGCCCTGGCCAACTGGAGGCATTACGTTCTCGGAGCACCGGAACCAACCCTCATCCTGACGGATCACAAGAACCTCGAAGTTTTCATGCAGGCCAAGAAGCTTAATCGCCGCCAGGCACGGTGGTCACTCGACCTGGCGGAGTACAACTTCACGCTGGTTCACCGCTCGGGGGCGCAGAACAAAAAAGCCGATCTCTTGTCGAGACGACAAGGACATGAAAGGGGGGTGGACGACAATCGCGACACCGTATTACTCAAAAAGGAATATCTCAGCCGCATCTTCGCCACGCCGATCTTGATCGACGATTATAACCATATTCGGGCAATGGATGAAGTCACGATCGCCACCAAAGGGAACGACTTTATGGACCGAATAATTGCCGTGAAGGACGAGTGGGAGGAGAAAGTGAAGAAGATGGTCGGGAAGACCGTAGAAGATAAGGGAGGATACCTTACCAAAGAAGGACTACTCTATGTTCCGGCCAACCGCACACTACGCCAACGAATCATGTGGCAACATCATGACACCGCAATAGCGGGCCACCCGGGACGATTCCAAACCACGGAGCTAGTGCTACGGAACTATTGGTGGCCCGGACTATACGCAGACGTGGCGCGTTATTGTAACGGATGCCTCGACTGTCAGAGGACCAAATCGTCCCGACAACTCAAAGTTGGACAACTACAACCTAACGAAATCCCCTCGGCGCCCTGGCAGCATATTAGCGTTGACCTAATTGTCGAACTCCCCGAGTCCCTTGGATATGACTCCATCATGGTAGTGGTCGACCGATTTAGGAAGATGGCAAGGTTCATGCCCACCACCACTCACATTACGGGAGAAGGAGCAGCGAGGCTGTTCCAGGATCACGTCTGGAAGGACTTCAGATTCCCGATAAGTGTCATCAGTGATCGAGGAGGCCAATTCGTGGGCCAGTTCACCACGGCACTATACCAAGGACTTGGCGTCAAACAGCGAGCATCCACCGCGTACCACCCACAGACGGACGGACAGACGGAACGTATCAACCAGGAACTGGAACAGTACCTCCGCGTCTTCACCAATCACCAACAAAACGACTGGGCATCCTGGCTGTCCCAAGCGGAATTCTCTTACAACGACAAAGCCAGTTTGTCTACGAAGAAATCCCCCTTCCAACTGATGTATGGCATCAACCCCCTTCGAGGCACGGAACCCCGTACCGCCACTCAGAACAAGAGTGCGGACGAGTTCGTCACTCGCCTGGATAGGGCTCGGGAGGAAGCTCGCGCCGCCCTGACGGCCGCCGCCGCCACTATGAAGAGGTTTTACGACGAGAAACGACGACCGGATCCGGACAACAAAGTCGGGGACAAAGTACTTCTCGAGACCACCAATCTCAAGATTGATCGTCCCTCTATGAAACTTGCCGATAAACAATATGGGCCTTTCAAAGTCCTGAAGAAGATTGGTAAGGCATCGTATCGCATTCAGCTCCTTGCCTCGTTCAAGATACACAATGTCTTCAACACGGTTTACCTTTGACCCTACATTGAAGGACTCCCTCACCAGATCTATACGCGACCCGATCCCGTCATCGTGGATGACGAAGAACAATGGGAGGTTGAAAAGATCGTGGGGCACAAGAAGTTCCGTGGGCGGACCCAATACCTCCTCAAATGGAAAGGGTACCCCCTAGAGGAGAACACTTGGACGTACAAAGCGGACATTCAAGCACCGGCCCTTCTCCAGGCTTACAAGAAGAACGAAGGGATCGTAGCCGACGTTCTACCAGCAAGAAGTCAGTCCCGATCGCAGCGTCGCGCTAAGATTTGCGCCATGAGGACATGCGCCTTGAAGAGGGGATATTGTCATGACTTGACTGCGCCACAGATGCCTAGCCGATCGAAGGCGACGCCTGCGCGGGCGGGAGCAACGGTATCGCGCCCATCGTCGGGATCTATCCGACGGCCGTCCGACGGTAGCACATGGTGGCGGAGCTCAGCCGACGGGAAAGCGGGATCGGGCGGGATAGGGCGCGCTCCCAACCAATCACGGGCGGGATGGCGCGATGACTCGTGTGATGACTCGGGAATGAGTCAGAAGGGCGCACCCGCGCCCATCGGGCGTCGGGCGTCGGGAACTGTATAAAAGAGTCAGTAGTCAGTAGAGTAGTTCTTCAGAGAACCGTTGTCTTTCCCCCGAGATTCAATACATCACCTCTTACACCGCTCTCCAGTCGTTGCCTTGTGCGCCCTCGCTATAGACGAATAGGCCCGACGCTGACACGCGCGTTCTGCCACAAGGCGGTCGAGTGCGACATCACGGTGGTGAAGGACCTGCACCGGCAGCAGATCAGTAAGATGGACATCGAAGCGCCTTGCGGACCACCAGTTCTGCATGACGACGCTCCAGCGCAACAAGGAGAATGAGCGCAAGAAGATGGTGGATGAGGAACGCAAGCGGTGTGTGAAAGATTTGGAGAGCGCGCAGAGGGTGCGGGAGAAGGATAAGCAGAAGATGGAGGAGAAGGTTGTAGGATAACAAATCTCCAGGAATGGCGGTCGGAGGGGTGATCAGTGAGTCATTGATGATCCCTCAACTCATGACGCTCATGGACTTTTCAAGCCAAGCTGCGATGGTCTAGTACAATCTCTTACTTACCGTGACTATCATTAGGCTGGGCTGAGCTTTAAAAACTGTCACATTGCCCTCAAAACCCTCTTGAGAGCTAAGAGAGCGCATACAGTGCCCTCTTCAAAATGGGCGGGTCTGTCGTTGTTTGTTATTTAGATAGTCAATCAACTTTTGACAATTCATTACGAGTGCGTATATGAGGTAAAGAAAAATTTTGCGTGCCCCAGGCGGCAAAGCCACATTCACAATCCTGCGCCCGCAAAGGTACAGCACAATTGTCAATGCCGCTGGAATTGAGAGCCTGACCCTTGCAGCGTCGTTGCTGCGCTTGCACACCGTGGAACATCTCACCCATCTTCTATCTATTCACTTACCTTTTTCTAACTATCCTCGGCTACTCATAGCTTCACTTCTACGATAACTCAAGTTTGTTGCCTTTGCTCCCTTTGCTTTAGTCAATACTAGACTTTTTGCTATCCATGGAACGGCGTCAAGACTCGTTTCAACTATTGAATATATCATCAACTTGAACGGAACACATAAGCACTTTGGCAGGATTTCTGCGAGTTCTCACGCAGTTCCACGCACCCTCTGTACATTGACATCATGGCAAGTTTCTATTTGGCGGGTGCGCGATTCCGTTGTTGCTGCCTTTGTCCATTTCATTCGTACCCTGGCGCCTCAGACGCTCACTTTCTCACGTTCAATCTTCACTGTAACAACATAAAACTGACATAAACACCACTTATGTGAGATGTGAAGATGATGCTGGCCATCTAATTTGAATAAAGTCTTAATACTGAGTCAATAGTCTGGAAAACATGAGTTGCGTAAGTACACAATAACTGTCGGAAGATCTCAGCTTGAGATAGTTTTGAAATTTAGAGAGTTCCACAGTTTTGACACCATTTCTCTTTCTCAGATGAGGGTTACAGTAGATCCTTGTTTGCAGCATCTATAGCTTTACTGAATCCATGATCTCCTCCATCAACTACACGTCACATAAATCACACACATCATTTGCCACCTTATCGTATCAAGTCTTCCTACTTGTCGCCTACATATTCTAATTCAATATAATCACCAAAACAGATAACTTCTTCAATACAAAACACAAATCTAATAGTCAGCCAAGCTTATTTGCGAAATGTAAGTTCCTGACGTCAGCCATCACTTAGTTCAAAATGCTTGTAGTCTTCAAAAAGACACTATAATGCATATAAGATAAAGTTAGAAGCAGGCAATGATAGCGCAAAGATACGACACCCATCTTTGTGTATAAAAAAATTATTGAACTTCATTTTAAAACATATGTCTATGAAGATATTTCTAAAGTGCATAGAAAAGTGAATTTTTATGAACTTGAAGTTCTCCACCAACTCAAGTTCCTTCTTGTTGATGTATAGTGTGTTCACCTTTGCATTGCTATTTATCCTTCTTTTTTGCTTAAAAATCATTCATTAAGTTTTTTTGATGCTCATTGTCATGAAGTTTATATTATGATGGAACTTTGCTACAACTTAGAATCTTTCATTTTAGTCACGTTCTGGCATCTCAATATTTTTTCCACGTGGACTAACGTTACGACGAGAGATGTCAAAAGCCACATTGAAAAGTTGAGGGTCTAATTCTCTATAGCTATAGAGCCAGAATCATAAAGTTTTGCCTTTGTCAGGCTTTCTGCTCTCTTAGAGACATTTTGAAGTGAGCTTGCATGATGCATGATATGCCAAAGTTATATTTAAGCAGCAAGAGTCAAGTGGGAGTTAATGTCCGACTATTTCCTTCTTTCTGATCAATAAGCGCCCATTGATCGTGACAAATAATCATTGAAATATCAGGACATTCATCATCTGCAATGTCAATTCGCTCTCAATGCATGTAATAGAAGCTTTAAATGTGCATTTTCAAAAATATCTCAGAACGAGTATTAAAAATATGCGCTACATAATATTAATCACGTGATTCAGACAACAAAACTTTGTCTTTTCAATACAATCATTTTTATCTACTTAAAATTCTTTCAGAATGCATTTTCATTAAAGAAATATGTGTCTCAGTACTTTTAAAACAAATTTTAGATCTTGTGTTCTTTCTCATAAATACTCTTCAACTTCAACAGACTAAAAAAGTTGTGTATGAACTATTAACACTGCACTATAAATTTATAAATACTAAAGATGATAATTATTTCTGTTATTTGAGATAAAAACTTAAAGAGAAGATATTGTCATGATGTAACTTCACTACAACCTAAGATTTTTCATTTGAGTCACACTTTAGCATTTCAATATTTTTTCTATGTGAATTAATGTCACGACAGAAAATCTTGAAAGCCACATTAAAAAATTAGTGATTTAATTTTCTATAACGACAGAGTCAAAATCATAAATTCTCATTGTTGTCAAACATTTTACCTTCTTAGAGACATTCTGAAGTAAGCTCACATAATGCATGACTTGTTGATAGTGAATAGCTCGGGTCTGGGGGACCCGATGCGGGTTGACTCCGGGTGCAGAGGTCGGGTTGGGTGCGGGTCACGGACCAAGTACCCAGTTCCCGCCCGACAGCCCGATTTAGACCTAATTGCGCTGTGGCGCCACTTCTCTCGCATCTCACTTGCACTTTGTCTCTGTGAAACCAATCTGTTATTTGGCTACTTATTTGGCATTACTCCAACGACTCTAAAACAACATTCATCCACTCTTCCTCGCATCCAGCCTCCCATCACTTCCAAGTTCCAAGCTCCTTGATTCACTGCCTGCTGCCTTCCCATGACTCTTGATGACGAGCAGTCGCGCAAGCGGCGTGCCTCAAAGTTCCCTCTTGGCTCTACAGCGTCAAAGTTATCTGGTCAGGCTGTCAGTCTCAGTAAAAAAACTCAAAAAAGGAGCTTAAGGTACCTTAAATTTTGTGCGCCGCTTTCTATCTCCGCACGCCTCTTCTTCTAGCCAGCGTCGTCATTATGCTGCCTCAGTCAAAGAGGACGACATTGGCTTCGATAACACCCCTAGTATGCGGTCAGTGTCATTCGATGCCAATGAGTCAAGTGCTTGTCTTACCTTGTAAAACCAAATCCCTACCAACTCTCAGACTCTTTCCACTTCGACGGTGCCCATTTCCAAGTCGACGAGGATGATGCTGAAAATGACGACGCGAAGGTCAACGAGCAACCGCCGGTGGCGGGGCCGTCTCGCATGTCTCACCACTCCGAGGCCGCGTCCAATCCCATTGACATTCCCTCTCAATCCGAGGTTGACGAGAACGACCAACAGCCAAGGCGTGGACGGAGTGGTAAAGCCACAATTGTTCAGCGTTGTGCTGGAGCGCGCCGGTCTAGCCCTAAAAACAACGCCAAATGCAAGAGTAAGTTGTAAGATTGCGCTGAACGTAGCTTAGACAAGGCCAACAACTCACGATCGTTGTCGTCGGCCAGCGAGTCCTCTGAACCTGGTGTGAGCTTGTCTCGCTGTTCTTCTGATACCACTCGGCGCTCAGGAAGGGCTACAAAACCAACGAAGAAGGGTGCGTAACGATGAATCGTCTTTTTGCACCCCGCTAATCCTGATACCAGCTAAAGAAAAGGATGCCGCGATCGCGACTTGGAAAGCAAAGCCTGCTCGCAGCTCAGCCCAACGCAACAAGAAGCCCAAGAAAACTCATACCGTCAATATATTGGAGCTTCCCAAGGCCGCAAACATTGACAACGAGGAGAGTGACCATGCCCGTATGTCCTATTGTGCAATCTATGAATAATGTTGACTCATTGATTCACATAGCTCGTAAGAAGGGTCGGAGCTTACGTTCAGCGGTGTATGGATACTTCAAAGTCGAGATCAAGATTATCCTGAAGTCAACCGAGGCCAAAAAGAATGTCCCGCATGAGGCGTTCACATGCAAACTCTGTGAGAAAGAGGTTCATCGTAACACGACTATGAAAGATAGATCATCGAGTGGGGGTCTATGCATTCATGCCAAGAAATGCTACGGTGTTGAAGCTGTTCAAGCTGCATACGACGGGGCTGACCTGAAGGCAACACGCAAGGCTGTCAAGAATAGCGGCAAGAAAAAACAAGGGTTACTCACCAGCAGAGTTGCAGTGATTCGTAGATACTCAATATGACTTAGTTAGATAGTCATGATGACTCCATACTTAGAATACAACTAGTATGAAAGGATGTGTATATACATGTATGACCACCTACAACTCGTCTATAGTGCTATTCACAAATCTTGAGAGACCCGTGTCGGGCTTGTGAACAGCGCTCCCTAATAACAAGCACGTAAGGTCGTGTCTGACTCGCAAGAGTTAGATTGAATTACGTGTCCATTCGATTGACGTTAAACGGAAGTAGCAATCACACCACAGCTCGGTAGTCGAGCTAGACTCTCTGCAAACGCGAGTGATCCTGAACCTGTGAAGCTCAGACTGGTTAACCCGTGTCACCTTACAATTGCTCCTTGCTCAATTTCTGGTGCTGCCGACAAAGCTGATCATAAAATATATATTAAAGCAAACAATGCAGTCTCTCAATATACATTAGAGGACGCAAGGCTGTCACTCATCTACAATGAACCGTGAATATATAGTGTTATTGGTGGTCATATTCTACGATCAATATGGCTGCACTAAACACTGCATGAAACATATCATATTTACGCCTGAAATATGGTGAAAAAATGTAAAATTTATTTAGCATATTTTCACTTCAAAAATGATGAAAATATTGTAAAAATTACTGAAAATATAATAAATATATGCTATACCTTGTTATAATCAGGTGTATTCATCATATTTTCACTCAATTTCATGATAGTTTTATCATTTTCAAAGTGAAAAAATGCTAAATGAATTTTACATTTTTTCACCATATTTCCGGCATAAATATGGTATGTTTCATGCAGTGAAAAATCGGAAAGGTATGCTCTGAATTTGACTACCCTCACTGACAATGAATCGTCCAACGCAATGCCAAAAGTATTGTTGTAGAAGACAATCATGCGCAAAATTTTACAGTGGTCGTAATCTTTGGGGAAACCGTGAAAGTTGTCGAGTGTCGCTCTGACACTGGGTTGGGGATTGATCTCAACTGAATTTGGCTGTTCGTTAGGTCTGACTGCTCGGGCGAGCTGGAATCCGGACTCCTTGATCTACAAAACAGTTAAGCAACTGACGGGTGGATATGTAAAAAAAAGACTTCATAATTTTCTGAAGGAGTGAAAATGCAGCCGAGGTTGAAAGACGGCTGTTACGCGAGAGAGTATGAGCGTTATGGGCATTGTCATTGGCAATGACTATAATTTTGTTTATCTCTGTCATTTGAAGCGTAAAATTCAGGTTCATCTCTGCCATTTCACGAGTCAAATCAGCGAGGGATTGTTGCAGATTGGCCGAGTCATAAAGAGCTGAAGAGTCTAAACATTATCATTTCACACACAGTGTGTTGTGTCAGTAACGAAAAAACGCACAGAAATTCTGCACAGCAACGGATCTCATCTCAGCATCCAGAATCACATTTGCACGTGAATATCTTGAAGCGCGGTGGCAACAGCTTTTGCATGTCAAATGTGCTGCAGAAGAATTTGAGTTCCTTCATCGTGGCGGCAGTTGAGATCGACATTCCCTCACTGCATGAAACATACCATATTTACGCCAAAAATATGGTGAAAAAATGTAAAATTTATTTAGCATTTTTCCACTTTGAAAATGATAAAATTATCATAAAATTGAGTGACAATATGCTGAACACATCTGGTTATAGCAAGGTATAGCATATATTTACTATATTTTCATGTATTTTTTACAATATTTTCATGTATTTTTTACAATATTTTCATTATTTTTTAAGTGAAAATATGCTAAAAAATTTCACATTTTTTCAGCATATTTCAGGCGTAAATATGATATGTTTCATGCAGTGAGGCCTAGGATGGCGAGAAGTGCCTCGTGAATTTCATGAATACTGCGTATGCTGCTTATATATGACATGACGGTGAAAGATCAGGACAAATAACCATCACACGATCACAAAGCAGAAAGCCAAGTGCGCGGCAATTCTCGTCTATGTCTCAGGTAAGTCTGTCGCTGGTAACTAATTTTGTTCCTTGACTCTTACTCTCAGCGTTTCACTCTGACATGGCCCGCAGATTGTGTTCAAAGCAGAAGAGAGCAATCCAGGATGCTTGTATATATCAAACAAATCTTTCTCTGTCTCTGTGGTGACCTGGAAACCTCTAGTCTATGCTTACATATCCGACTCATCACTCCACCGTGATATCCCTTTATACCTTGACACTGTCAATCTGTCTTTGCTGTTCAGAATTCTCCGTGCTTCGCCTCTCTGTCTTGGATTTGACGAGGACTGTTCTGTAAGTTTTGTTGGTACCCCATTGCTCCCAACCGAGTCTTATCTAATGTTTAATGGGATGCTTTCAAAACTGCTGCTCTTTGGCTTTGCCAGACCCCATCCGATACCCGTTCGCTCTTTCTGAAGCTTCGCGATCACAAATGGAAGAATTCCAAACCAAAAGCGCCTCACTAGGAGAAGCGACGCGTGGTATAAAGTTACCATTGAGGTTCACACGTTTTCAGGTCAATGCACTGGGCCTTCGTAAGAAGCCATTCTCTGTTTGAGACCTCATCAGGGAGCATGGAAGCTTCTCGGCTGCTCAGGACCATCTACAGTATGAGTATGGTATAGTTCTCATTAAACAAAAGCGCGTAGAAGCCATCGCACATAGGGTTCAAAAGTTCAGTTGTCAAAACTGCAACTGAACCGAAAAAAACCTGAACTGAGCCCGCAGTTTAGCTTCCAAAGGTGTTTTTAAGAGAACTGAAGACCAGTCTCAGTTTACAGTTCTATCATCTCACTACATTAACCCACAACTGTGAAAAGACTGGTTAAACCGGTTAAACCGCACAACAGTTTAACCGGTTTTAGACTGGTTCAAACTGGTCTTTTGACACCCAATTTTGTTTTTTTTCTGGTGAAAGATGTTAGAGAGTCTTCCTGGAGCTCTAAAACACATAAGGACCACGTCCGTTTGGAGCAGTGATTAACGCCCTTGCTACATGTCTTGTAGAAATGACTCAGAATGGCCCAGGTTCAATTTCTAAGCAGTTCATTTTGCAACTGGGTAATGATAAAACCGGTCTTGAACTGGTTCAAACTGGTTTAACCGTCCAGACAGTTAAACCGGTTTAACTGGTTGCTCAAACTGTCTCAAAACCGGTCTTTTGAGCAACTGCAGTTCAGTTGTGAGTTTCTTGAAAAACTGTAAGACCAGTTTACAGTTCAGTTGTGGTTTTCTGAAAATCTTGGGAAAAAACCCAACTGAACTGAACTTTCAAACCCTAATCGCACACAGATACAAGCGATTCAAGTCGCTGGTCGAAAGCCGCAATGTAGACACGGACTCCTCTGCCATCCTGTGCAGCGAAGACAAAGGTTTTTACGTTGTTGATCCTGATGTCTCGGCGGTCTTTGTTGACCCTCCCCATTCAGAAGGTGGTAGGTCTTTTCCTCTGTTCTGTTAGATTTGGTTGCTACTCTCTTCCCAGAATACGAACTCCAGCTTGTGATCCTACACAATGTGCCCTCCGACACCCTCCATAGTACTGTGGTCTTATCTCGTATTACGGATATCCTTCTGGAGGCTTGCAAAAATCATCGAGATGTTCGCTTAGGTTTGCACCATGAAATCTTTTGACTTCTTTTTGACTTCTTCACAGCCAAATTATGACGGAAGAATGGTGCAAATAGGCCGGAATATGGGGGCCCGTGTTATCCCTTGCAGTGGTAAACTGGTCGGTAAGCATAAGCGGCCAGAGTGGGCCACCAAATATGCCCGCATCCTTGGCTATGCCACCTCATTTACAAAGAATTTTTCTGACGAAGCCAAAACTGAGCAGAATCGTTCATTGATTGGCGCAATGAGCATTCTCTGGGCCTCTATGCTCGTCTATATTCTGACTAATATCACTGCTCCTGTAACTGAAGCGTTAGAAGCTGTATGTCCACCAATGGCGACTGACCATATCCCACCTGGTAAGCGTACACACGCATACACTCATTTGTTTGGCCACTAACTAGGACCAACAGGTACAGGCTATGAGCTCAAACTCAACGATGTTGTAGATTTTTGCTTTGAAGCTCTGTTGTAACCGTGCCCAAATCAAATGCCTCCATGGCACTCTCCTCGTCAACGCGCTGGTTTTGTCTGGCGCTCCTGCTAACCTCGTCGCAGATATTGATGCCCAAGCCGCTATCGCCAAGATATGACCCTCTTTTGTCTGTTTGTCAATACCACCATTGACCAGGCTTAGGCACGACGACTACAGCCCCCAAGCAAATAGCTGAGCTTTTATCCCAGAGCGCCAAAAAGAAGAAAAGGCAAGAAACCGTCTGGAACACTGATACTTCCGCTCCTGGAACTGGCACGGGCGCGGGCTCTGATACTGGCACGGGCACTAGTACTGGTACTGGTGGCGGCGATGACGGGACAGGATCGCAGATTGAAGACAATGAAAAGAGCACAATTATCAAGGACGGCGGCGGTGGCGACGGAGACAATGACGAGCCAGCAATACTGCTGGTGGCAAACATCAAGATACTGGTGGCAAGGATGGAGATACTTACTGAGAACGGGGATGGAGATGGAGATGCTGCGGGGCGGAGACGGTGGTGGTGGTGGTTGCAGTGATGGGCGGACACAGGTGGGAATGAGGGAAAAGGCTAAAAGCCTTGACCACCACTTCTGAAACTATGCGGCAAGGTCATGCGTGGAGTCACGGTCAACGCAAACGAGCTGAAATTCTGGCACCTGGACTATACGTTGGCTGGTCGTCCAAAAGTGGGTCTTTGCTGCCGGTCTCAACAAAAAACTTTCCTGACGCGTCTGATAACTTCCGCACTTGCGAAAGTTGCTCATTCCTCTCAACGTGTCGTCATTGAGAGCAATCATGCACTGCAGGTACTTGAATGTGGGTAACTAAGTACATTACTAGTGGTGGGTAGACAGAGTTGTGATTATTGGCTCTGAGGCTGAGGTAAGTAGGTAAAAAGAATATATACAAATCGGTGATGATTTTATATGAGTGCTAATATGTTAGTCATCAACGTGAATCCCAAACAAAGGTAGACATTAACGGTAATCTACTTTAAAGAAAGGGTGTATTATACCTCAACGACAAGACGGAAGGTAGAGCTCATTAGCACGAGAGAAAAGCTCGTTTCACTAGCAGGCGTAAGGTTTGTGAATGACTTGTTCTCAGTCGCAAATTGTGACCGGTCAAAACTGGAGGAATCATTCGTGCTAGGGTTTAAAAGTCCGGTCCGGTCCGGTCTTTTGACCTCTGAGGTCATGGACTGGGGACTGGACCGGTCCAGAAAATTCCCAAATCTGGCTGGACCTAGGACTGGACTGGTTAGGACCGCAAAAACCGGTCCTAATCGGTCCGGTTTGCGGTCCTAAACCAGTCTAGGACCGGTCCATATCATTACAAGCTCAAACATATATTTTCGCAATTTTTTTTGGTAAGTTTACCATTATATCAGTTGACTACATAGATCAGATAGTATATAACAGTTAAATAGATGACTTGTTAGGCTTGTATAATATGTTTTAGCCACAGTAAGATGGAACTTTTAAATATGAGAGAGTATGTGCAGCTAAATGTATTATATAAGTATATAAGTCATGAAAAGTTTACCATAGGAACGCCTCAATGAGGGTAAGTTTACCATTGGACTGGTTAAGTCAAGGTAAGTTTACCATGAACTCATACATAACGACCCTTTTCAGGGACATTTGACTGGTCCTAACTGAACCCTGAGTAGACCGGTCCAAACCGGTCCTAGACCAGTCTTTACCAGTCCAGATAAATCTGGGATAAGCTCTGGACCTAGGACCTGGACTGGTAGGACTGGTAGGACCGGTCCATGTTGGACTGGTCATATGACCGGTCCAGTCCGGTCCAGTTCACCGGTCTCACCGGTCCACTTGGACTGGACCTTCAAACCCTAATTCGTGCCATGAGACAAGTCTGACAGAAGCTTTCAGTTCATGCCCTGTCCGGAGTTAAGAGTCGATAACAGGGAGGTTGTGTACATTAATCCACATCAGCATCGCATCTAGAATTGATGATACAGATGGGCGCATCATTGAATCTGACTTGCGAGAGTGCAGGGAAGAACAAGTTTTTGGAATCAAAGACAATCCACTTGGAACTTTTCAGGTGGTGACGCCTTTGCAACGTGCAATGACTGACGACGCATTGAATCAATATAGCAAGGGTGACTGTAATCATGCCGTTGCTGATCACGTACCGACTCAACCTGTGTATCTGTTCAGGTCCCAAATCCCGCATTGATCAGTTTGTTCATATGCCTATCAAAACTTTCACTCGATTCAAATGAGGTTTCTGGCCGCAGCTTGTACACACATCTCCATCCGTCAACCAGCCTGGAGCCTTGAGAGTTGAAACAAACAATGTGGCACTGGCAAAGACGCCAACACACAGTAAAGATCACAGAGGTTCACAGAGATCGTAGACAGTGTATACGGAATATAGATTCTAGTAGTGAAATGCACGCTGTACAATAGTGCCTACAAGACAAAATAAGAAGCGATTGAGTGTACGGAGGATTCGTCTTCTGACCAGCTTGGTAGTTTCCAACAGCACCAATGCTTAAAGGTTCACATCGATGAAATTAGACTAAAACGGGCGCAAGGGCCTATAAATTACGCGGATCGTGACTGGCTATGTACTACATCAAATTAATATATGTACATACAAGAAACCAGATACAGTTACAGGGAGTGGAGGGTGGGGAAGCAGAAACAAAGGCAGAGCAAGCTAAACTGAGCACAGAAGCAAAATTGAGCTTGTAGCCTATGAAGAGTGGACTGGGGACACACCTGTGCACAGAATCCCAAGTGTGACGCTATCAGGAAGCGTGGGAGCAGGCAGGGATTGGACACTGTGTACAAGATAAGGCATCAACTCGAAATCAAGTTGGATAAGCATACCAGTGACAATGGACAGCAGTGAAAGATAGAGTTAGATCTAGCTGTAGCAGACAGTAGGAAGGGCTAGAGACTGTCCAAAGCGTACACTGGTGAAAGGAGCATCAGTTCCTGTGAGCAGAACTGGAGGGACACTGTGTGCAAACCTTGCAGAGTCAAAATGCGAAGATGAAGGCAGGAAGCAAGCTGCAACACAGTGGGGATCAAACTCGCAACTCTGAGGCGCCCTAGACCCAGCATCAGCTGACAGACAGCACTGGGCCTAGGCCAGATGATGACAGATTGATCCTGGGAAAGTGCGAAGTTATTCCATGTCACATGGCTGAGATATGGGTAACTTAACACATGGCATCAGAAGTGATCTTCTGGAAATGATTGACAGATGCTGTCATGATTGACAGCTCCTGTGATCGGAGATAGCATCCCTAAGTAGGGGAGATAGCCTTGAGGCTAGTAGGTCAAGAAAGGAAGTCAGTAGCATGAGGCTACATCTCCAAAAATGGAAACTACTCCCAAATGCATTTGAGCTCGTCTTACTCAACTCAGTCTCAACGGGGAGCTCGTCGTGAAACACGACTGCCGGCGCTGGCAAAATTGACCGGACGCCCCATTGTCTACGCCCCCCATACGACGGCGCTGCCCCATCCCCATCTCAATACTGCCTTCTTGCCTCACCTCTCGCCGGCAGCGGTGGAGTCAGTATTTTTAATTGAAGCCGACTCGCTTGCAGACGAAGGAACAACCTGCAACGCTGTGGTTCGAAGTAAAAGCAGATTCCAAGGGTAGGGAGCGTTTTCAGAGGCCTCTGCACCTCTCACACACTCTCTCATACTGTCTGAGCTCACTCAGTACAGTCTGGCACTGAGCAGCAGTGTTCTCATTGTGGTATCTCAACTTTCTCCAAATGAGCTCAAAATCATTTGGCAGTAAATTGCAAATACCAAGACATTGGTCGTAGTTACCATGCTGCTGATAGTATACATCCATGAAATGGTCTTCTCTGATGACAAATGCATGATAAAATACTAGTTACATGTGTGGTGTCATAAAGGCATCACGGACTTAATTTCACGGTCTTTGCCCTCAGTGTTAGGGTGAGGTTGGAGTTTGCTCAGTGAGATAAAGATGTTTTTCTGTGTGTAAGTATATTTTGAATTAAATTATGAATTTTAAATGCTTAGAGCTAACAAGCTAGCTCTAAGTATATTATTTAAAAATATGCCACACTTAATGTAAATAGAGATAAAAAGGAAGAAGAAAGAATATTAGAAAAGCTTTTATGACTCAGTGGTCAAATCAATCATAAAAGGCTTATTTTATTGTTAGATCACAAGTTCAATCTTGACTACCTGCAATAATTTATTTCTTTGACGAATGTGATTACATAAGCTTCGGTATAACGGTGCATTTAACATAAGATTCAATCGTTATAATGGTGGACATTTGGCTAAATTCTACAGCTATGACTCCTATACCAAATTTGCTGAGTTCTTCAAAAAGCCAGAACATCCATTGCCAACTATATTGGAGGGGATCGTACCGACTGGCTCACTCCTCAACGTACCGAAACTCATCAAGGACACCCCGGATCAGACTTTTGTTCCTGAAGAGGTTATATCATGCAGCAACACGATTAATCAGGATGTTGCGGGCCTGGAGAAGGATGTTTCAGAGGATGAGGGCGACAAAACAGCAATGATCACCTTCTACCAGCCTTGCCGGATGACGTAGGCAATTCCTTGATCAACAATGCCAGCAAGGACTGCGAACCTGCAATCAACGAGACCAGCAATGACAGCGCGGTTGGTGTTTCTCGCGCAACTGAAGTCTTCCTGGAAAATAAGATAACGGTCAGTCAAGACTATCATTGTGCTATCTGCCTGAACTGTCAGTGCATAATCTTTCAGGGTCTGGCCCATGGTCACCGCAAACACACCCACGCGCAGTTCTATCATGCCCCAGACGCCGTACCATTATCTCCGATATCAAGTTTCTTATGCTATCTTAGTGACCTTCACGAGTCTCGAGGGTCCCTCGAGTACTCGAGACTCGACTCGCCTCGGGAACCCCCGAGACTCAGACACGCGGGACTCGTGAATCTTGCTGACTCGAGTCCATAACGAGTCACGGGCAGCGCATTGGTGATGTGAGTACTCATTGCGAGTACTCACTGGGACTCGCAAAGGCGTCAATGCTCAACGGCGCCCTCAGAGTGTGTCTAAACACTCCGCACGCATTGTTAATGAACTAAACAGATCACAATCCCTCGGGATCAATACTCTGATCCGAGTGATCGTGATCGACCTTGTACCTCTCTTCCTCCCACCACCACCGGGCTTGACGATCCGTCAACCCTGCCAGTCTGACAAGTTGTCAGCTGGCTTGGACAACATCTGGATGCCCTACAAGAGGGCCAGGACGACATTCGACCACCGTTGCTAGGGCGTCGCGGCCTTAGCAACGGGATAACGACAACGCGTAGGCCCCCCGCAAAAGGGCAGCATGCAACGGACAACAGTGACGACAGCCCTCAATAGGCCATAAACCGACGGGCGGCACTCTGCCCTGCCAATGTGCTGGTCTCCAGAGCGGATGCGGCGGGATGAGGGCGCGCGGCGCGTCTGCAGACGACGCCGCACATTAAGGTGCCAGATCCAATCATCTTGATGGCGTCTCTGCTCACTGACTTGGATCTAGATATAACTATGCACTGTTTGCTGCTTGCGCCCTCCCCGCTCAGCAAAACCATCTCCCGCCAATTGTCATCTTGACACGACCCTCCCGTTGCTCACCACCACCCTCTGCCTCACCACTACACTCTGGCGCCTTCCACTACCCTTCACCTCACCTCACTTCCCTCCTCGCACCCTCCCCACACCCCCTTGTACACCCTCATGCTCGGCTGAGGCCCCCTGTGCACTTGCTTGGGGGGATTCGTCGGGCATGAACCTAACTGTGCGAGTATTCACTAGAGTACTTGCGAGTACTCACCGGGACTCGAGTTACAAACGAGTACTCATCCGACTCGTGAGTACTCGACTCGTTGGACTCGAGTCTTTGTAGCATGAGTCTTTCCACGAGTCGCGGGCACGGCTTTGGGCCGTGAGTACTCATGTTCACGAGTCCGAGTCTACTCGAGTCAAGACTCGTGAAGGTCTCTATGCTATCTTGACCGACTTGGTGTGGCGCATCAGCCCAACTTCCCACCACATCCTATTTGCCCGATTGAGGCGTTGATATCTGAAAGACTGGCACAAGATGTGCTCACAAAGGCTGTCCAACCGCGACAACACTCTACCACAATCACGCCGCCTGTCTCAAGCACTATACTAATCACCCAGTTGCTAAGCAGGTGCGCAAAATGGTCGAGGGAATCCACTCAAAGTAAAAGCGGATTCCAAGGGTAGGGAGCGTTTTCAGAGGCCTCTGCACCTCTCACACACTCTCTCATACTGTCTGAGGTCACTCAGTACAGTCTGGCACTGAGCAGCAGTGTTCTCATTGTGGTATCTCAACTTTCTCCAAATGAGCTCAAAATCATTTGGCAGTAAATCGCAAATCACATAACATCGGTCATGGCTACCATGTTGCTGATTGCACTCCCATGTCTCTCATGATGTCCCGGACCCATCCTATGAGTTTGGACATGTCACACCATCATGCCCATGTGTGGTATCAACTTTTCTCCAAATGAGCTCAAATGCATTTGCGAGTAATTTCCATTTTTGGAGATGTAGCCTCATGCTACTGACTTCCTTTCTTGACCTACTAGCCTCAAGGCTATCTCCCCTACTTAGGGATGCTATCTCCAATCACAGGAGCTGTCAATCATGACAGCATCTGTCAATCATTTCCAGAAGATCACTTCTGATGCCATGTGTTAAGTTACCCATATCTCAGCCATGTGACATGGAATAGAGCGTATTTGCAGCGGGTTTCGTCCCGGAATTGTCTCGCAACTCACGTGCTGGATCATGTGCAGCTGTCACGGTGGGCCGAGGCGGAGGGTGGGCGCGCCCGGCGGGGGAAGGGAAGCGGAGGTGGTGGTTGGCTGGAAGGAGGGCCCAGGTGAGGAGGGGGAGAAGGAGCAGTGGATTTTTGAGTGCAAGCCTGAGATGATGGGGCATGGGGATGGGGCATGGGAGAGGGGGAGGGCCGGGTGTCAGTGGGTGCCCGCCCTTACCCACTGGGTAAGGGCGGGCATCCTTGGGACTTGAATGTTCAGAAAAAGAACTCTTCCGCCCCCTGCTATATCTTCACCACTCTCCCGCCGTGTATCTCCGCAGATCTCCCCTCGTTTTCCTTCCTGGTCATTTGAGTACAATGATGCATTTCAAGATCTGCCTTCCCGCCTTCTCATTGTCCCGCTTTGCAGCCCTCTCCGTCTTTTGCCGCTTTTCCGCCCGTCGCCCGGACCCCCCGCCCGTCGCCGCTATTCCTGCTCTTCACCGCTCTTCCCGCCCTTCCCTTACCCCATCCTCCTCTCCACTCCATCCGTCCTCTTATCCCCCCGGTACTTCGTAGCTCAACACCCCAGCATCCTCAACATCTGATATTCCCCATCCTCCCTCACCACCTTACTCCAGCCTCACCCCATCCCTCATCCCCCGGAGCCCCGCCTCACACGCGCCCGAGATCACGTTATCCGTCTCCGAACTGTCTTGGTGTTACATGTCACGATTTAGCCGGCTGCGAATACGCTCTAATAACTTCGCACTCTCCCAGGATCAATCTGTCATCATCTGACCTAGGCCCAGTGCTGTCTGTTAGCTGATGCTGGGCCTAGGGCGCCTCAGAGTTGCAAGTTTGATCCTCACTGTGTTGCAGCCTGCTTCCTGCCTTCATCTTCGCATTTTGGCTCTGCAAGGTTTGCACACAGTGTCCCTCCAGTTCTGCTCACAGGAACTGATGCTCCTTTCACCAGTGTACGCTTTGGACAGTCTCTAGCCCTCCCTGCTGTCTGCTACAGCTAGATCCAACTTGATCTTTCACTGCTGTCCATTGTTCAAAGTAAAAGCGGATTCCAAGGGTAGGGAGCGTTTTCAGAGGCCTCTGCACCTCTCACACACTCTCTCATACTGTCTGAGCTCACTCAGTACAGTCTGGCACTGAGCAGCAGTGTTCTCATTGTGGTATCTCAACTTTCTCCAAATGAGCTCAAAATCATTTGCCAGTAAATCGCAAATCACAAGACATCGGTCATAGCTACCATGTTGCTGATTGCATCGTCATGTCTCTCATGATGTCCCAGACCCATCCTATGAGTTTGGACATGTCACACCATTATGCCCATGTGTGGTATCAACTTTTCTCCAAATGAGCTCAAATGCATTTGCGAGTAATTTCCATTTTTGGAGATGTAGCCTCATGCTACTGACTTCCTTTCTTGACCTACTAGCCTCAAGGCTATCTCCCCTACTTAGGGATGCTATCTCCGATCACAGGAGCTGTCAATCATGACAGCATCTGTCAATCATTTCCAGAAGATCACTTCTGATGCCATGTGTTAAGTTACCCATATCTCAGCCATGTGACATGGAATAACTTTGCACTTTCCCAGGATCAATCTGTCATCATCTGGCCTAGGCCCAGTGCTGTCTGTCAGCTGATGCTGGGTCTAGGGCGCCCCAGAGTTGCGAGTTTGATCCCCACTGTGTTGCAGCTTGCTTCCTGCCTTCATCTTCGCATTTTGGCTCTGCAAGGTTTGCACACAGTGTCCCTCCAGTTCCGCTCACAGGAACTGATGCTCCTTTCACCAGTGTACGCTTTGGACAGTCTCTGGCCCTCCCTGCTGTCTGCTACAGCTAGATCTAACTCGATCTTTCACTGCTGTCCATTGTCACTGGTATGCTTATCCAACTTGATTTCGAGTTGATGCCTTATCTTGTGCACAGTGTCCAATCCCTGCCTGCTCCCACGCTTCCTGATAGCGTCGCACTTGGGATTCTGTGCACAGGTGTGTCCCCAGTCCACTCTCCATAGGCTACAAGCTCAATTTCGCTTCTGTGCACAGTTTAGCTTGCTCTGCCTTTGTTTCTGCTTCATCACCCTTGCTCCTACCTCGCACATCGCTCTGCTCATCCATCTCTATGCCCCCCATTGCTGTCTCTGAGTCCTCCCACGATGATCTCGATGTCATTGCCTCTCCTCAGGCCTCCCCTGATCCTGAGGCCTCTCCTGCGCCCCATACCATCATTCCTGACTCTGAGATCGACCGCTCTCGCATCAAAAAGCTCAGTGAGAAGCTGCAGCTCCTTGTTACTCAGTTCTCTGATGGCACCATCGCTAACCACGCTGAGTTCATGCGTCAAGCACGGCTCACTGGTGCCAGCGCTCACGAGATGGCCGACTACATTGACCAAGTCACCCAGGTCATCGCTGCTCGACGCGCTGCCCGCGTCGACTCTGCACCTGCTGAGCCCACTGCCGACCCAGCCACTGTTGCTGCTCGTCAGGTTCAGGAGGAGCAGCAGCGCCAGCACAAGCAGGCTGTCGAGGACGCCGCTTGGGCCGCTCTTGCTGCCAACTTGGATGCCCTCGATGCTGAGGGCAACAGAGCAGCACCCGTTGTTCCTAGTCCAAACACCGGTCCTCTCTCTGCTGCCTTGTTTGCCAAGCTCCTTAATCCCACCTCCACTTCGGAGTCAGGGATTCCTTCCTCCATTCTTGCTGCAGCTCCTCATCTTGCGCAGCTCTCCTCCTTGTCTGATCTCTCTCCACATCTACAAGAGACAGACCGCCTCCGCAGACTCTTTAGAGCGGACAAGGATGCAGATGCTGTTGCAGACCTTCTCCGTTCTCTCTCTCATCCTGATCCATTTGCCCATTCCTTGTGGCGTCTCATTGTCCAAGATCTTTATGTTGAGTTTGAGAAACTCCTTGCTTCCTTTGGGTCTCACCCATCTCATCATGATGATGAACCCAAGGACTTTGGAGGTGGTTATGCTCTTGTGCGCAAGGACCACGTCTCTGCACGTCGGTCTCTTTCCACAGAGTCAGACTGGACCCGCTGCTTTGATGCATGGTCTCGAGGTGTTCTCCTTGTCTACCCTCACCGGAACAAGGAGTTGGAGAAGTACAGAGCCATTGTGGTGGAGATGTTCCGTGCTTCTGAACCAGATCTTTCATTTCCTATCCGCTTTGATTGTCAGACTCGTGAACGTTATGCCAAGTCTCCTTTTGAGCTGCATGACCGGTCTCAACTTCATTTCCCTATGCTCTCTGAAATGCTTCGCTCTCGAGGCAGCCCATCTGCGCTTAAGCGTCCTGCAGCTACTTCAGCTCAGGAGCCGTCTCCAAAGCGTCAGAGGGTTATTTGTCAGAACTGGAATCTGGGGAATTGTCCCAAGACTCCTTGTGCTTTCAAGAGGATTCATGGCACCTGTTCTGAGTGCGGCGGCAAGCATCCCGCTCGTGACAAAGAACAGTGTCTTGTCCTCCTCAATGCCCGACGAGCAGTTGCTCATAGCAAGTCGGGTGCTGGAAGCGCAGGCTCAGCCTAGAAGCTTATCTGGCTCAAAGCGGAAGGCAGAAGATGAGCAGTCTGCACCGCGTTTCAAAAGAGGCTATGTTTTTACTTCCAATGTATCATCAGAATCCAAAGCTCCTCCGAGCATTTCTTCCACTTATACTGCTCCTCCTCTACCTAGACCACCTCAGCAGATCCTAGATGATCCACAGATCCAAGCCTCGCTTGCAGCTGTTGCGGATTACATCCGTGTTGATACTCCTTTCAATGTTGACCGCATTGAGCACTTGTTGACCAAACATCCCAACCGTCCATTTGTTGATTCTGTCATTTGCTCTCTCCGTCAAGGTTTCTGGCCTTTCCATGATGGAGAATGGGAAGCTCATCTCAAAGAGCGCTATGATAACTATGCCACAGAGGCTCAAGATCTTGCAGAACTTCGAGTTTATAGAGATCAAGAGATTGCAGCTGGTCGCTGGTTTCCAGCTCTTCCAGAGAACTTTGTACTTCTTCCTGGCATGCGCATTTCTCCCATGTTTGTTGTCTGGCAGAAAGGCAAACCTCGTGTTGTCATGGATCATACTGGCAATGGTCTCAATGATGGCATATCCAGAGAAGATGCCAAAGTGCGCTATGATGATATGCATTCATTTGGTCAACTTCTCAATGATGTGCTCAAAGCACATCCAAATGAGGAACTGTTGCTCTTCAAGAGTGATGTATCCAAAGCATTCCTCAACCTTCCTGCCCATCCCATTTGGCAACTTCATCAAGTGGTCACTGTGGATGGCAGATACCACATTGTGTGCCGTCTCATTCTGGGCACTCGTGCTTCTCCTCGCTGTTGGTGTTCATTCTCTGGACTTCTCAACTGGATAGCCTGGGAACTTGGAGTCATTGGTCTTCATGACTATATGGATGACTTCTTTGGCTGGGATTTCAAGCGCAATCTTGTTATGTTTCATGGCAAACTGCGTCCCCACCGTCAAGTTCAACTTCTTGTCTTTTGGGATCTCATTGGTTGTCCATATGATGACAAGAAGCAGGAGCATGGAGTCACCCTCAAAATCATTGGCTTCTGGGTTGATATCCATTCTGGTTCTATCTCCCTCTCTCCAGATTCTCTTGACTCTATGATTACTTCAATCAATGAGTTCTTGGGACAACCCAAGCCCCCTCTTCAGCAATGGCAGCAACTTGCTGGCTATCTGAATTGGACTCTCAATGTCTTGCCCTGGGCACGCCCAGCTCTCACAGAGCTCTATCGCAAGATGAGCGGCAAGACCATCCGCTTCAAAGGCATTCCACTCAATGCTGAGGTTAAGCAGGACCTCAGTTGGTTTGTCAAAGTTGCGAAGGATTGCATTGGCATTCGCTTTGTTGATGCTCAATCTTGGAGTGATGATGAGGCAGATTTCATTGGCTGGACAGATGCTAGCAATTCTGGCCTTGCATTTGTATATGCAGGCAATGGCTTTGCTTATCAGCTTAAGACTATCACGGGAGTGGACACATTCTTCCGTGAACTTCTTGCTATTCTCTGTCTCATCCACCATGTTGCCTCCTTCAAGATTCCTCCTCGTCGCATTCTGATCCATTCAGACAGCATGGATTCAGTTGCAGTTTTCAACTCCTTGTCTGCATCTCAATCATCACACAATGCTATTTTGTTAGCGATTGCTGATATTGTGCTGCACACAGGCATTGATGTGCGAGTTAGACACATTCCTGGAGTTGACAACATCATGGCAGACTTGTTGTCTCGCCTTCTGTTTGATGATTTTTCCAAACAGTTTCCCTCCTACCGCGTCTGCACATTCCAGCCCCCAAGAGAGCTGGTTCCGGCGCGATGGAGAGAGTGCTTTTAGAGGCCTTGGGCGAGAGGAGAAAGACTGATCCCTCTCGCCCACCTATGGACTTGAAGAAACTAGATGACTTAGTCTTGTATCTACAAGTCCATGCAATTGAGAAGTCCACTCGTAAAAACTATGCCACTGGTGCCAGAGATTATGCTAGATTCTGTCACAACCACAGCCTTCCTCTGGATCCCACTCCAGAAACTCTATCTCGCTATATTGCTTATACTTCTCAATTCATTGCCTCTGGCTCCAAATATCTTTCTGGAGCACGTCACTTTCTCAAGGAGTTCTATCCCTCATTCACTGAAGCTTGAGCTTCTGCTCTAGTGCAAGCTACTATCAGAGGAGCCAAAAAGATCAGAGCCGATCCAGTGAAGCGCAAACCACCTCTGCGCACTTCTCATCTGCAACTCTTTGTTGATACTGCAAATGCAACTCTCAGCTATGATGATCTTCTCTTTGCCACTTTTATGGCTTGTGCATTCTATGGCTGTCATCGCATGGGAGAGCTACTACAGCCTAATTCCAAAGCACTCAAAGATTGGCGTAAGATTATCAAGAGAGCTTCTCTGCATTTTGAGCCTGGCTATGCAGGTTACAAGCTGCCTTATCACAAAGGTGATCAGTTCTATCAAGGAACAGACATGCTCTTCACTCCTCAGAAGATTGCAAACCCGGCCGAGCTTCTCAAGCAATACACCAAACTCCGAGACAAGCTCCATGGAGCTCGGTCTGCTCTCTTCATCTGTGAGAATTCCCACTCGCAGTTGGTTTGAAAGAAAGTTCTTTGCTCTGGTGGGAAGAGAATTTGGAGGTCACTCTGCTCGTTCTGGTGGTGCCACCTACTATGCTGGCTTAGGTCTTTCTGATGCTATCATCCAGGCTTTGGGCCGTTGGTCTTCAGAGGCCTTCAAGATCTATATTCGTGATAATCCAGCTGTACGTGCTGCACAACAGCTTGCAGTACAGAAGCAAGCCTCCACTTCCAATTCCTAACATCAATCTCTACTCTCATCTCGCGTCTCGTTCACATTTTTTCTCACCACCACCATCCCCAACACACAACATTCATAGCTCTCATAGCCAGTCACGATCCGCGTAATTTATAGGCCCTTGGGCCCGTTTTAGCCTAACTTCATTGGTGTGAACCTTTAAGCATTGGTCAAAGTAAAAGCGGATTCCAAGGGTAGGGAGCGTTTTCAGAGGCCTCTGCACCTCTCACACACTCTCTCATACTGTCTGAGCTCACTCAGTACAGTCTGGCACTGAGCAGCAGTGTTCTCATTGTGGTATCTCAACTTTCTCCAAATGAGCTCAAAATCATTTGCCAGTAAATCGCAAATCACAAGACATCGGTCATAGCTACCATGTTGCTGATTGCATCGTCATGTCTCTCATGATGTCCCAGACCCATCCTATGAGTTTGGACATGTCACACCATTATGCCCATGTGTGGTATCAACTTTTCTCCAAATGAGCTCAAATGCATTTGCGAGTAATTTCCATTTTTGGAGATGTAGCCTCATGCTACTGACTTCCTTTCTTGACCTACTAGCCTCAAGGCTATCTCCCCTACTTAGGGATGCTATCTCCGATCACAGGAGCTGTCAATCATGACAGCATCTGTCAATCATTTCCAGAAGATCACTTCTGATGCCATGTGTTAAGTTACCCATATCTCAGCCATGTGACATGGAATAACTTCGCACTTTCCCAGGATCAATCTGTCATCATCTGGCCTAGGCCCAGTGCTGTCTGTCAGCTGATGCTGGGTCTAGGGCGCCCCAGAGTTGCGAGTTTGATCCCCACTGTGTTGCAGCTTGCTTCCTGCCTTCATCTTCGCATTTTGGCTCTGCAAGGTTTGCACACAGTGTCCCTCCAGTTCCGCTCACAGGAACTGATGCTCCTTTCACCAGTGTACGCTTTGGACAGTCTCTGGCCCTCCCTGCTGTCTGCTACAGCTAGATCTAACTCGATCTTTCACTGCTGTCCATTGTCACTGGTATGCTTATCCAACTTGATTTCGAGTTGATGCCTTATCTTGTGCACAGTGTCCAATCCCTGCCTGCTCCCACGCTTCCTGATAGCGTCGCACTTGGGATTCTGTGCACAGGTGTGTCCCCAGTCCACTCTCCATAGGCTACAAGCTCAATTTCGCTTCTGTGCTCAGTTTAGCTTGCTCTGCCTTTGTTTCTGCTTCCCCACCCTCCACTCCCTGTAACTGTATTCAGTTTCTTGTATGTACTTGTATTAGTTCGATGTAGTACATAGCCAGTCACGATCCGCGTAATTTATAGGCCCTTGGGCCCGTTTTAGCCTAACTTCATTGGTGTGAACCTTTAAGCATTGGCACTGGTATGCTTATCCAACTTGATTTTGAGTTGATGCCTTATCTTGTGCATAGTGTCCAATCCCTGCCTGCTCCCACGCTTCCTGATAGCGTCACACTTGGGATTCTGTGCACAGGTGTGTCCCCAGTCCACTCTTCATAGGCTACAAGCTCAATTTTGCTTCTGTGCTCAGTTTAGCTTGCTCTGCCTTTGTTTCTGCTTCCCCACCCTTCACTCCCTGTAACTGTATCTAGTTTCTTGTATGTACATGTATTAGTTTGATGTAGTACATAGCCAGTCACGATCCGCGTAATTTATAGGCCCTTGCGCCCGTTTTAGCCTAACTTCATCGGTGTGAACCTTTAAGCATTGAACAACCATCATATCACCAACTGTGTGTTTGCATTTCCTTCACTTTGTCATTACTGTTTGATTCATTTCGCATCAACCTTGTAGCGGAATGCCCTGGTAAACGCGCTAGCTGCTGTCTTTGCAATAAGACTAAGAGGCGTCAAAGGCTTGCACGTGGACTTCAAGCAACAACAACGGCTTTTATTGACTCTTGACTGCGCGTACCACGTTAAGTAAGTTTGCCGTCCTTTTCTTGACTTGTAATCTTACTGACAATCGATGATACAGACCCATTAATGGCTTTCTCTCTGTCAACCCACCTGGACAAGGACTGTCTACATGTACCGGTAAGTCCGTGACTCTTTCTCTACTTTTATTTGACTGTTACCCCTTTATACAGTAAATGAATGTTTGACTGGACACAACGCGGACATGGTGCGTTGTCTTAGTTTTCTTGCTTTTGCTGTGTCAATGTCAACTTGCTCTACAGGTTTCAGATTGCCTTGGGACCGTTATTGCCTCACAGGTCAGGGCATTCGTCGCCCAGCACGCTGGAATCAATGCTCATCTTACGCCAAACCTTGTGGACTGTCAAACGGGCCCAAAGACAACTCACGGCTGTCGCTCTGGACTATGGACACGTAGCCAGACGGTATCCTACATTGTCCGTTTACTATGACTGTCAACGAGGTAAGCCTGTTACTATGTCTTTCTTAAATATGCTCACGATTTGCGTAGACCACGCCATGTTTATCTACTTTCATTCTGACATGTACTACAAACACCCTGGGACACGCAGGGGCGAGGGTCAAATGTGGTTGGCGCGCAACTGGAATTTGAGTAACAATCCGGGTCAGATTGAGTATCTTTAGCAACACGATGGGCACGTTGGACCCAGAACCAAATAGTTTTCCGCGGTGCTAGTGTTGGTGGCCAAATCTATGTGTATGATGCTGCTCCCATCGTCCAGGCCGAGTCACATTCTGTTCCGTCTACACCTGTGCCCGCCGCCGCCGCCGCAACGTTGTCAAGCGCCTCCTCGAGCTCATCAACAATCAAATACCCAGCGGCCGCTTCGCCGCCCGAGGACTTACCCTTTCATTCCGCCGCTCTGCAGTAAGACCATTGCCTCCCCCCGCCGTTGCACCACAGCGCTCTTCATTGCTTCTTCTCCATACTTGCCCTCTGCCACATCGTTTTGACGCCCAAGGCGCAGAGCCCGGACGAGGCAGTGTTAGTGTGTGCTGCTGCTGATACTAGATGGGTAGTCAAGGGAATGAATGAGGGCTTGTGGTGGAGATCTTGAGACAGCAATGTCGTCGGGAAAGGCTGAGGGTTACGAGCTTGTGAGCATCTGGGAGTTCACGAGTTTGGGGAAGAGGATGGGAGTTGTGGTCTGCCGATTGTCTGACGGCGCTCTTGATATGAATCCGTCACCTGGTACTGAGGAATGGGGAGCACCCCGCCGCGGACCAGAATACTCATGAAGGCAAGGGTGCTGGCAGTGTTGTCTTTGATCGTCTACAAAGAGGGGAAGCTGTGAGTGAGACGGAGAATGCGCTTGGAGAGTTGCCGGAGGTGGCTTGAGGACGTGGACGCGTGAGTGGTGAGTTGTCTTTCTTTCTGTCTTAGCATATAGTAACGTCAGTGGTCAATAGAGATAGAATTGCTGCCAGGTCAGAGCGGTGCCACGCCACCGTTGCTTTCAAAAGGTGCGAGGAGGCTATTAGGCGCCACTGTCATTGAGGATTCGTTGCAGGATTATGTACTGGAGGCGATTCAGGACTTGAGAAAGGCAGGAGTGAAGGTGTGGGTTGCAACGAGTGACAAAGTATAGACTTTTTATTCCATGACCTTGAGCCTATTTCAATGACGAAAAGAAACTTCAATCAAAAGACAGTGATGCTAGCAACTCCATGATGGGGCCTTTCAACCTCACCAGGGCAACTGAAATCTCCTGGTTTGCGTCCTCCATCAGCATATCATAAAGAGACAGCACATCACGGTCAACCTAACTAAACCATCAGACAATCACAAGATGATTCAATAATCAACGATAGACACACAACATGACGGTCAAAACCCATATGTCGTCCCAAAGGGAAACCCAGGAAGCAATGCCAGCTGAAGCTGACATTATGATCCCACGACACTTTAGTGAGCGACAATTTCTTGTATGCGTCAGTATGTACACCGTAGTGAGCATTCGCAGTACGCGTAGAGTCTCCCAATTGGCAATCAATGACCTGATGGGCATACATGTCGGCACTGTCAATGTTGGAATAGAAACACCCAGTCTTGTCGCGCATGACAGTGGATAATACGGCGCGCAAGCCACGGATTCCCATCTCTTTCCCAAACCAGTGCAGACTATGCTTCTTCAGTGCTGCCGTCAATGCCGGTTCATCCATTGGCCTTCCCAGCTGCACATACACATGGGAATAGTAGCTTCTGGCCGTCGTTTTGCCCCACACACGCAGCGCCAAGTAGGATGAAAGTGGATAGACAACTCCCCATAAAACCAGTAGAAGTTGAGTCAGCTTCAAAGGTGGAGTGTAGGTAGTGGGCTTTCCTGAATGGGGTGTCGATACGATACCCAGCCATTTGTCTACAAAGATGACCTGGTGATGTTTACCGGCACTGTTGAACAGCCAAAGATCCTGGTTTTCCGTCTGATTTGGACCTCCTCCGCAGCCAAGAAAATTCAAGAAGAACGCCAGACCTACAGCATTGTCGATAAGCCTGAACAATTGAGCAATAGCATCTAGCCTTTGTTAGCGACCAACTATCGACACTCTTGGCTGTGAGACACACCGCGCTTCAGAAAAACGAAAGCAATCGCGTGTAATGCGCCTCAAAGCAGCTTGTCTTGCATGAATCCATTGTGTATCGTCCTGCAACGCTGAGAGGAATGAAAACCCGGGGGACTTGTCCCGGCGCGTGTCCAGGAAGGGAAGGGAGTCAGGATGGCCCTCAAGTCAAGCATCAATATGTGCCAGAAGGGGTACAAGATTGATGCTGCATATCTGAGAGAGATCCTCTTCTAGCATCAGAATCCCAGAGGAGGCTGACTTGACAATTTCTCCAATCATTATTGGGAATCCGTCGTAGCTGAGTACTGTCTGAGAGGAATCCCAGATTGTTCTAGGCAGGGGAGTATCTGTGATTGAAAGGTGGTCAGTCAAGGAATGCATTGAGCGCAAGACACTGAAAGTTGTTGTTCGTCCAATGTCTACCGAGAGGTACGGCTCGACCACTTTGTGATAAAGTCTGGAAACCTATCAGTCCACACCAGGATGAACAGGCAGAGCAGCCTACTGTAACGGATCATTGTCATCGTCCTTCAGCTGTTGCAGGCGCATGACTTCCCAAACTGCAGTTGCACAAAAGGCCCATTGAAGCTTTCGAAAATCAGGTGGCAGGCGCTGAACCGGTAAAAGTGACCCCAGATCATCACGGAGATGAGTGGCCAAGATGAAGAGACTCAGACAATGCGTAGACTGTGTCCCTGCTTCCTGGAGTGTGAGCATATCCCATACAACAGCATGGAAAAACTCGATGTAGGTTTCCGGCGCAAGCCCTTGCTGGACACCGAGGCAGACTTTGGCATGGAGTTTGGTCAGCTGTTTCGTCAAATCCATCGACAACGTGAAAGAAAACTTATGCAGGGAATGATGTAGATGACGATAGAGAAAACAGATGTACAACACCATATAATTGACATTGACGTCAATATCTTTTGGCGCTGAGAACGGTGTCGACTTCAAGTGTTTACTAAGAACGTTGCATGAGTATAAGAAATGAGATTTGAGGAGACAGTTGTTCCATACCTAGGTGATGGCGAGTTCACATATTTTGATACAAGTTCAGTTGGTAATGATGACGATAAAGAGTCCGTGATCGAGTGATAGTAGTGGCGTGCAATAGCACGAAAGGTATGGAGAACCGCATCTCTGCCCTGCTCGGGATAAAATGCGCTTGCCTGGACATGGTCAATGGGCGCGGCTTGGAGATAGCTACCCCAGCCGAGACAAACAGCTAGGGGGTCAGGCGCAATATCTCCCTCCAATAGCCGGTCTGAAGAATCCGACATGGCAAGGATTTCTGAGATAACATTGTCCCGCGGATTACTACCAGCCACAACTTCAACATAGGTGACAGCATATCCTGCATGGATCCCCACTTGATGGAACCAATGCTTAAAGGTTCACACCGATGAAGTTAGGCTAAAACGGGCCCAAGGGCTTATAAATTACGTGGATCGGTGACTGGCTATGTACTACATTGAACTGATACAAGTACAGACAAGAAACTAGATACAGTTACAGGGAGTGGAGGGTGGGGAAGCAGAAACAAAGGCAGAGCAAGCTAAACTGAGCACAGAAGCAAAATTGAGCTTGTAGCCTATGAAGAGTGGACTGGGGACACACCTGTGCACAGAATCCCAAGTGCGACGCTATTAGGAAGCGTGGGAGCAGGCAGGGATTGGACACTGTGCACAAGATAAGGCATTAACTCGAAATCAAGTTGGATAAGCATACCAGTGACAATGAACAGCAGTGAAAGATCGAGTTAGATCTAGCTGTAGCAGACAGCAGGGAGGGCTAGAGACTGTCCAAAGCGTACACTGGTGAAAGGAGCATCAGTTCCTGTGAGCAGAACTGGAGGGACACTGTGTGCAAACCTTGCAGAGCCAAAATGCGAAGATGAAGGCAGGAAGCAAGCTGCAATACAGTGGGGATCAAACTCGCAACTCTGGGGCACCCTAGACCCAGCATCAGCTGACAGACAGCACTGGGCCTAGGCCAGATGATGACAGATTGATCCTGGGAAAGTGCGAAGTTATTCCATGTCACATGGCTGAGATATGGGTAACTTAACACATGGCATCAGAAGTGATCTTCTGGAAATGATTGACAGATGCTGTCATGATTGACAGCTCCTGTGATCGGAGATAGCATCCCTAAGTAGGGGAGATAGCCTTGAGGCTAGTAGGTCAAGAAAGGAAGTCAGTAGCATGAGGCTACATCTCCAAAAATGGAAATTACTCGCAAATGCATTTGAGCTCATTTGGAGAAAAGTTGATACCACACATGGGCATAATGGTGTGACATGTCCAAACTCATAGGATGGGTCCGGGACATCATGAGGGACATGAGAGTGCAATTAGCAACATGGTAGCTATGACCGATGTCTTGTGATTTGCGATTTACTGCCAAATGATTTTGAGCTCATTTGGAGAAAGTTGAGATACCACAATGAGCACACTGCTGCTCAGTGCCAGACTGTACTGAGTGAGCTCAGACAGTATGAGAGAGTGTGTGAGAGGTGCAGAGGCCTCTGAAAACGCTCCCTACCCTTGGAATCCGCTTTTACTTCGACCAATGCTTAAAGGTTCACACCGATGAAGTTAGGCTAAAACGGGCCCAAGGGCCTATAAATTACGCGGATCGTGACTGGCTATGAGAGCTATAAATGTTGTGTGTTGGGGATGGTGGTGGTGAGAAAAAATGTGAACGAGGCGCGAGATGAGAGTAGAGATTGATGTTAGGAATTGGAAGTGGAGGCTTGCTTCTGTACTGCAAGCTGTTGTGCAGCACGTACAGCTGGATTATCACGAATATAGATCTTGAAGGCCTCTGAAGACCAACGGCCCAAAGCCTGGATGATAGCATCAGAGAGACCTAAGCCAGCATAGTAGGTGGCACCACCAGAACGAGCAGAGTGACCTCCAAATTCTCTTCCCACCAGAGCAAAGAACTTTCTTTCAAACCAACTGCGAGTGGGAATAGTCCCATTCTCACAGATGAAGAGAGCAGACCGAGCTCCATGGAGCTTGTCTCGGAGTTTGGTGTATTGCTTGAGAAGCTCAACCGGGTTTGCAATCTTCTGAGAAGTGAAGAGCATGTCTGTTCCTTGATAGAACTGATCACCTTTGTGATAAGGCAGCTTGTAACCTGCATAGCCAGGCTCAAAATGCAGAGAAGCTCTCTTGATAATCTTACGCCAATCTTTGAGTGCTTTGGAATTAAGCTGTAGCAGCTCTCCCATGCAATGACAGCCATAGAATGCACAAGCCATAAGAGTGGCAAAGAGAAGATCATCATAGCTCAGAGTTGCATTTGCAGTATCAACAAAGAGTTGCAGATGAGAAGTGCGCAGAGGTGGTTTGCGCTTCACTGGATCGGCTCTGATCTTTTTGGCTCCTCTGATAGTAGCTTGCACTAGAGCAGAAGCTCGAGCTTCAGTGAATGAGGGATAGAACTCCTTGAGAAAGTGACGTGCTCCAGAAAGATATTTGGAGCCAGAGGCAATGAATTGAGATGTATAAGCAATATAGCGAGATAGAGTTTCTGGAGTGGGATCCAGAGGAAGGCTGTGGTTGTGACAGAATCTAGCATAGTCTCTGGCACCAGTAGCATAGTTTTTACGAGTGGACTTCTCAATTGCATGGACTTGTAGATACAAGACTAAGTCATCTAGTTTCTTCAAGTCCATAGGTGGGCGAGAGGGATCAGTCTTTCTCCTCTTGCCCAAGGCCTCTAAAAGCACTCTCTCCATCGCGCCGGAACCAGCTCTCTTGGGGGCTGGAATGTGCAGACGCGGTAGGAGGGAAACTGTTTGGAAAAATCATCAAACAGAAGGCGAGACAACAAGTCTGCCATGATGTTGTCAACTCCAGGAATGTGTCTAACTCGCACATCAATGCCTGTGCGCAGCACAATATCAGCAATTGCTAACGACCGGTCATGCAGCTCAAAAGGAGACTTGGCATAACGTTCACGAGTCTGACAATCAAAGCGGATAGGAAATGAAAGATCTGGTTCAGAAGCACGGAACATCTCCACCACAATGGCTCTGTACTTCTCCAACTCCTTGTTCCGGTGAGGGTAGACAAGGAGAACACCTCGAGACCATGCATCAAAGCAGCGGGTCCAGTCTGATTCTGTGGAAAGAGACCGACGTGCAGAGACGTGGTCCTTGCGCACAAGAGCATAACCACCTCCAAAGTCCTTGGGTTCATCATCATGATGAGATGGGTGAGACCCAAAGGAAGCAAGGAGTTTCTCAAAGTCAACATAAAGATCTTGGACAATGAGACGCCACAAGGAATGGGCAAATGGATCAGGATGAGAGAGGGAACGGAGAAGGTCTGCAACAGCATCTGCATCCTTGTCCGCTCTAAAGAGTCTGCAGAGGCGGTCTGTCTCTTGTAGATGTGGAGAGAGATCAGACAAGGAGGAGAGCTGCGCAAGATGAGGAGCTGCAGCAAGAATGGAGGAAGGAATCCCTGACTCTGAGGTGGAGGTGGGATTAAGGAGCTTGGCAAACAAGGCAGCAGAGAGAGGACCGGTGTTCGGACTAGGAACAACGGGTGCTGCTCTGTTGCCCTCAGCATCGAGGGCATCCAAGTTGGCAGCAAGAGCGGCCCAAGCGGCGTCCTCGACAGCCTGCTTGTGCTGGCGCTGCTGCTCCTCCTGAACCTGACGAGCAGCAACAGTGGCTGGGTCGGCAGTGGGCTCAGCAGGTGCAGAGTCGACGCGGGCAGCACGTCGAGCAGCAATGACCTGGGTGACTTGGTCAATGTAGTCGGCCATCTCGTGAGCGCTGGCACCAGTGAGCCGTGCTTGACGCATGAACTCAGCGTGGTTAGCGATGGTGCCATCAGAGAACTGAGTGACAAGGAGCTGCAGCTTCTCACTGAGCTTCTTGATGCGCGAGCGGTCGATCTCAGAGTCAGGAATGATGGTATGGGGCGCAGGAGAGGCCTCAGGATCAGGGGAGGCCTGAGGAGAGGCAATAACGTCGAGATCATCGTGGGAGGACTCAGAGACAGCGATGGGGGGCATAGAGATGGATGAGCAGAGCGATGTGCGAGGTAGGAGCAAGGGTGATGAAGCAGAAACAAAGGCAGAGCAAGCTAAACTGAGCACAGAAGCGAAATTGAGCTTGTAGCCTATGGAGAGTGGACTGGGGACACACCTGTGCACAGAATCCCAAGTGCGACGCTATCAGGAAGCGTGGGAGCAGGCAGGGATTGGACACTGTGCACAAGATAAGGCATCAACTCAAAATCAAGTTGGATAAGCATACCAGTGACAATGGACAGCAGTGAAAGATCGAGTTAGATCTAGCTGTAGCAGACAGCAGGGAGGGCTAGAGACTGTCCAAAGCGTACACTGGTGAAAGGAGCATCAGTTCCTGTGAGCAGAACTGGAGGGACACTGTGTGCAAACCTTGCAGAGCCAAAATGCGAAGATGAAGGCAGGAAGCAAGCTGCAACACAGTGGGGATCAAACTCGCAACTCTGGGGCGCCCTAGACCCAGCATCAGCTGACAGACAGCACTGGGCCTAGGCCAGATAATGACAGATTGATCCTGGGAAAGTGCAAAGTTATTCCATGTCACATGGCTGAGATATGGGTAACTTAACACATGGCATCAGAAGTGATCTTCTGGAAATGATTGACAGATGCTGTCATGATTGACAGCTTCTGTGATTGGTAGCATCCCTAAGTAGGGGAGATAGCCTTGAGGCTAGTAGGTCAAGAAAGGAAGTCAGTAGCATGAGGCTACATCTCCAAAAATGGAAATTACTCGCAAATGCATTTGAGCTCATTTGGAGAAAAGTTGATACCACACATGGGCATGATGATGTGACATGTCCAAACTCATAGGATGGGTCCGGGACATCATGAGGGACATGAGAGTGCAATTAGCAACATGGTAGCTATGACCGATGTCTTGTGATTTGCGATTTACTGCCAAATGATTTTGAGCTCATTTGGAGAAAGTTGAGATACCACAATGAGCACACTGCTGCTCAGTGCCAGACTGTACTGAGTGAGCTCAGACAGTATGAGAGAGTGTGTGAGAGGTGCAGAGGCCTCTGAAAACGCTCCCTACCCTTGGAATCCGCTTTTACTTCGATACCAGTCTCAGTCAATGGCGCCTTATGGCTTGGACCCGTCTGCAAAGTCAGTGTTAAGCCTTCATAGCCAAAGTACACAAGGGAGCGACTTACCTCCAACTCCGAGTCCAGACAATCTCTTGCATTCTCCGTCCAGAAATCAGGGCCATGACTATAGGGATGTCAACTGTCTTAATGCCATTTGCTGTCTAACCCCCGATGACAGTTACCGGCGATTCCAGGGAAACAACGTCAACAAGCATGTATTTTAGTGAGTGCCGGAACTTGCCTTGCAGCAGGACATAAGGTGGCAGAGGTCACAGTTGACGTGGCGGAAAGACAGTCTGTGGAAGGTTTTAGCATCTTCAAGGGCAAGAAAGATGACGACATACTATATGTTGGACATAGCGAGCGTACACAATCTCGTTGTCACAAATGTTGGTGACATCAATGATGATGAGCTGCGGACGAGAAAGATGACGACATACCATATGTTGAACATAGCGAGCGTACACAATTCCGTCGTCACAAATGTTGGTGACATCAATGATGATGAGCTGCGGACTAGCTTGGAGAACGTTGATGTCCATCATGAAGACCATTCTGATTAGGAAGGAGACGTTAGCGTTGACAATGACGGCAACAACGAGAGCAGTGTGTGAGAGGGAGCCCGGGGTCCATAGTGCGATGTAGGTGGTGGGAGTAAAGAGGAATGAGATCAACTAATAAATTGTGCGTGACTTTTAACTGATATGTCTTCCTGATCATTCCGAGACCAAAAACTTCCAAAAACAATTCCAGCCGCCTTGGTCGCAAAACTGGCCATAGAAGCCAGAGACATGACAAGGAAGGAGTAGGAAAGTTGAAAAGAACTGAAGGAAGGAGGCGGTTGGACCCCATGCATTCTCCGGCTCACCGTACCAGCTTATATATTGACTGAGATATTGATTTGAGCACCGCTAAGTTCAGAGTAAAGCAATAAGTCAAATCAGGGTCAAGGAAATGGAGGCATTTGGGCGCAGAAACTTACGTTGAGTAGAATAGCAATTTGCGCAACTATAGCCGGCGCTGCAAGACGTGTACCGCCCGCTCTGGACAATATATGCATTCGCTATTATTTCAGAAAATAGATGAGTGCAAATATGCGTCTCAATTGAGACAGAACAAAAACTCTACGAGCTCTACTTAATGCACTTTTCTCTCCTCCTCGTAAAATTTCAAAATTCAGTGCATCGGGAGCACTGTAAAGACAGACTTTGCATCCAAAAAGATGACACTCTAAAATAGATACTGATGCATCCAGTGTGCTCTAACGCGTCAAGATATACTAGACTAGGCGTATTATGCGCAGTCTTGGTAGTACATTGGACACGTGTGGATCTGACAAAAAATACGGCAAGGTACGTATTGTTTGATACAAAACGAGATAATTTGTCCGCAACTGCTAATGAACTCAAAGAATCCATCCCAGAAAGACGGCGAGCCGAAGTCGTCAGATTTGGTCAAAATGAGACAACGGTCATCTCATCTTCCACCTTCGTGAATAAGCAATACGTGGAGGTTGTCCCAGAAGCCAGAGATACAGACTGCAAGAACTCAAAGAGAAAGCAGGGTCAGACGGAGGAGGACATTGACGGCTGCGCCTCTACCAGTGGCGTCATGGACAACCCCGCATTCACGTCAAGATGAGATTATATAAGTCTCTTTCGCGTAGTAGGTCAAGTTTATCCTGAATTCATCGCGCTTCAGGGTCCAGACAGCGCGCCAGAGCTGCTAGATTGTCTAGACGCAAAAAATCAAGACTTTAGCGCGCTCCAGTTTGATATCAACTTACATAAGTAGCACAGTGGTCTCCAGATAAAATTAGGTGCGAGTCACAGGAGAAAGGAGTTATAATCGAGATGTATCGAAATGGAGCCGTGAACGTCAATGCGGTGGTCGTGATTTAAGCTCAAGCAACATGGACGACCTGCTGTTCCCAAAATGGAACTTACCCATCAACCACAACTATTCCCAATGCATTACAGCTCTACCCAATCACTCTACGACGCAAACGACCTCGGTGGCCCGCTCACATTGCGGGGACCATCTTCCATCAATATCTCAGCCCGGCAGCACGGAAATACGGCAAATGTTCAGGTAAGGGTCACAATTTGAAGGCGTTTCACGTGCAACCTGCGCATTCTTTTGCCGTTGTATCCTGTCATTTGATATCTAGAAACGTTACAGCTATTACCAAAAACTAAGAATTCTTAGGACAGTACATACCAAATTTGCCGGCGCCACAACAAGTATATCTGTCTAACTAAATGCATACAGTTTTGGATTGCCATCAAATGTGCACTATTGGGGGCGGTATGTCTATCGTTACAGGGATTTATGGTACGACATGTCCTGGTAGACCGACTCTGCTAAATTTAGAAAACAAATGATAAGAGCGACGGCTGACACGCTTAAAGTTTTTGACGCAAAATCTCGCCACACAAGCCGGTCTGCACCGTTTGTGAGCCATATTGCGAGAAAACAAGTTTGGGGCTGTTGCAGCGCCGAATCTGTCAATAACCGGTCAGTGGCTTTCAATGGCGGAAAGACACATTCTTCACCGAGTATACTCCAGTGTAGAGTGAGCTACATAGGTCTTGGTCCCCAACATACAATGCCATTCGGTTGTCTGTGAGTCATCCAGTGAATCTCACTGCCCTCTGAGAAACTCAAATGTCGGTATTCCCTTCAGTGTCAATATCTCTCGCTCACAACCAACAGCCATTCTGACGTCGTTGTAGAATATCCAGAGCAATTCTTGACCGTTTGTGAGATGGCGCGCATACCCTCGTTTTCTGTAAGTTCTGTAAATTCCGGGCTGTTACCTTACGATAATCAAATGAAAGCTTGACGCAGTCACTCCTAGGATCAACAGATGTTCACGGGATTTCTACAGAGGTCAGTATGCTCATTTGGTGAGCTCAATCCATCCGCTAGACCCAGACAATTGGCGAGAAAATTCAGAAGGTACATTTAATGCCGGCTGGGTTCAATCCGGTTTTGAGTCTTGACTGTGTAAAGTATTTGCCTTCTGAATACAAAGTCACCTACAGAAGACGTGCGTTTGATTTAAGCTCATGGCTATATCAGTCAAGTATAGAGGAAGTAAATGCAGGAGCTCAACTCAAGGCAAAAACGGAGTAATCGTCAAGTGGCCTGAGTGCATGATACGCGACTTGCACTTTGGTGATATACACTTTATGCCCATGTGCTGGTATTTCACTATCGATTTACATCACGTGAGGATGTGTGTGATGATATTTTGAACTTGGGACGAGTGATCTGGGTGGGAATCAGGCGTCATGCATTTATGTTCCCAGATTTCAGACTTGCGTCTGCATACACAGGAGACTTCATGGATCATGGTGACAGCTGATGTTATTCCTTTTGCTGCTTGTGACTATGATGGCTAACATCCATGGCCTTCCCTGATCTGTCTCAAATGCTTTTTGTTCCGTTTTGAGACCATGTATCAAACCTGCATTTGGGAATACGGTAGCCGAGGCGGCAAGTTAAGTATAAATACTGACAGCAGGGCGAGGCGGGGGTATGCAAACCAGTGGCAAGGAGACGATTGATGAAACAAAGATTAATGAACAATGTTTACTTGTCGAATTGATAGTATCAACTGATTGCAGCTGTGAAGAGTCGACGTGGAAGATGCTGTGCTCAAATTGTGTTTGCAGACGGGGAATTTTGGCTCAACTTCCGCTATGGGACAACCGGGTTACTTTACAGTGCCCTTGTGAGTCCCAACGCATTAGCACAGGTTAATCAACGTTGTCAACTGTTTGCTGAGTGAATGCAAACAGCAATGAATGATCACCCAAGAACTCCAGTATTTGGAGGTACGTCCGCCATCCCGGTTTCTGTGGCGTACAGGCAGACATGAGCACAAATGTCAGATATTTTTGGGAAGGATACTGAGGCGGGTGATGAACGCATGTGATCCAAAAGCAACATTTGTAGAGACAGATGCATCAGAGGCTCAGGCTCCTTGACATGACTGTACCGCCATTCCCAAGCAATCCATTCTGCGCGTGAGAGAGTGTGGGAATGCCCATCTGTCGCGCCCTTTGTGGCATCCGCGTCGGACTCAGGACTCCCGCAAACCTCCATTCCATCATGGCCGCGACTTCTAGACCCACTTCGACTATGTTGGGCGGTGCAAACACTCCCTTCCGATTGATTGGAACGTGCTGGTGAGGGAGGGCCGTCGAAACTGCTGTCGTCACTTGTTTTAAGGGAAAGCGACGTCAAGGTTGATGTAAGATCAGAGGTAGAGCTGTTGCGGTCAGACCCCGCGGAGGGTGCCCATACTGGTGGTCGTGAGAAGCGACCATCAAATCTGGTCGCGACGGCTGTGAAGGCAACAACACTTGACATGTGCTCAGACGGTATGCGGTCAACAAAATGAGCGGTGAACCATGAGAGAATGACATCGTTGTCCGGATCCTTGGACCATGTAGGCCACGGGGCGTGGTGTGCGTTGAGGGTATCGATATATCGAAGCATGAGAAGGAGTGGATGGGCAAAAGTAAAAGCGGAAACATGGAAGTAATGAGGGGCGGGTTGGAAGCGACAACATGGTGGAAGCCAATAATGAACGATATTTGTTGATGTCTGTCGTGTGATTGCCCCGGACCGGGCAGCAAACTGGGATGACTCAACTTACCCCTGTTCCAGCTTTGCGTTCAACCGAAGCATTCAGAATCACACTTGAGTGACAATTTGCAGAAAATTTACCAAGAATTACTCACAATCAAGCTTTCTCAATGCCGGAAAATCCTGCGGAATTTAATAGAAAAAAATGAGGTGGAGCTGGGTTTCCGAACCAAACCGCCATCAGCAAAGATCAAACGATCGATCAACAAATAAGCAATCAGCTATAGACATTGTCATTTATAAAATTGTCTTCTCAAAGCGTACAAACTGCAGCTCGTCTGCAGCTCTCTAGACTTGCAACCAGTATGCTTCGCATCACGTGGCCCTGCTTTTCACAACTGCAAACACGCTTCGCATCACGTGGCTTCGCTTTTCACGACTGCGAAGCGGCTGGGAACAACCGAGCCATATTTGGCGAATGCTGCCAATTCAGACACCAAACTTTTATTTTTCAGCGTCTCTCTTCTCAGAAAAATGTATTTTTTCCATTAAACAAAAGATGCTTATTTTTCAATTTTAAGCAACTTTCAAGAAGTGACTTTTTTAACTTTTTTTGTAAGTGAACTTCCTCGTGAAGTCCTCGTTAATAGTAGGGACTTTGACATGAAATCAACTCGGGTGTAATTCATTTTTTTTGACTATCTCAAATGTTTTAAAATGTCTCAAAAACCACTTTTTATTTACTGAACTTTTTGACATTTTTTATTGAGAAAGCTCATTGTCACACAGAAGTTTGGTGTCTGAATTGGCAGCATCAGCCAAATTCGGTTCTAATGAGACTAGCCGCTTCGCCAAAATGAAAAGCTATGTGGCGAAGCGGATGGTCACGAGCTTAGCCGCTTCCACTCATTTTAAAAATTTACTATTTGATACCGCCAGCCCACGCATAGACCAAACAAGGTTCACTGAGAAAGAATACGAGCACCACAGCTATTCGTTGCCGAGAAGAAGAAACAATGTTTTAATGCATTGCCCAACTTTTCTTACGCGTGTTGACTTATCTTGTCTAACGTGTCACTGAATTATTTTCTTTACCCTTATTTAAATTTAAAAATATCAAGTCATACATTTGTGGACATAGACGGCGTCCCGCAACATGCTTGATTGTAACTGGGAGAAATGACATCAGGAAATATCCTAAGAGATACATGTCTTTTAAAGTATCTGCATTTAATGTAATAGTTTAAAAGCAGCTAAAATACTTATAATTAGCTAAAACAATTTAAAGTATAGTAATGCATATATTGTTAAAACAATGAACTCAAAATACTTCAAAATATTATAATACACTTTTATATGTGTGTTTTGTGTACACAAACTATACAGTCACTTAAACTATATGTATTATGACAATTACTTATAATATCTTCAAATTACTAAGATACACTTGTAACTTTCGATACTTAGTAAGAACACTTTGAATCAATTTTTAATCTAAATATATACATTTTAATATCTATAGATACTGAGTCAATTATTAAGTAAAAAATGCGAACAAGTATTTAAAACAGATAATTTACTGATAAGAACGTCTCACTCTTTTAGAGTACACTTTGCAAAATCTGGTGTTAAATGAGCACTTTGCTGAATATTCACTGGGTGAAGATTTCAGATTTTAGGGGTGAAATTATTGGTGAATAAATCCACCCTTTTTTTACGAATTTTTGAGGTGAAAACTTCAAATTTTTTCCAGATCAATTTTGAGAAGATTTGACAGTGAAAATAAAGATGAAAGACAGTGTCAAAGTTGTGATAGAAAATCCAAATACTAGATATCGGAAGTTTCACCATTTTCTAACCTAGAAACCAGCATGAAATATCCTAGGTAGTCAATTTGGCATTTTCATCAAATTTTGTAGTATTCCAACCAATGAAAAAGATAATGAATTTTCTCTTATATCTATTGAAATTCACGTTAGGATCCTTCACTGGATTTTACTTGAAATTTACAGGTAAATTTTCATGCAAATCTATACGTGAAAACTCTGAGTGTAGATTTTATATAGAATTCCTGAGAAGATTTGAAACTTGAAACTTTTAGATAGATTATCAATAAATAAACTATGTATAAATCTGATGAAAACTTACTTGAAATATATAATAGAAAAACATATGTAAAACATCTGAAAAATCCAAAATTCAAATGTGCATATTAGTTCACAGAATTGTATCGCTCGCAGTAAAGGTATATGGGCATCTTGTGTGCTTTTAGGAATAAAGAATGCAGGCCTGTATACTCTGTCAATCTTTACATTTCAAGCTCCACAAGCAACCAAGCAAGCGCCACAGACCCAAAAATTTGTTGATGCACAAGAACAAGACAGTCAATATAGGGTAAACATAAAAGGCCCAACTTTGTCCAGCTTCTCCTCCGGCTCCAAAGGTTGGACAATCATAAAGTACCGCCATCATCTGAAATACAAACGAGCGTAGACAATGCTGACGTAGCACGAGCAGTCAAATTCAGACACCCATAGGCCCACCCTCTCTCAGTGCGCAAAAGTTCTGCTCAGTCGCTCAGCGCGAGCGCCGGCCTGTGCCGGTCTGAGGAGCGCCAGTTGGCGCCGGTGTGCTCAGCGCAAGGAGCGCCAGTCTGCGCGTCCGTCTGCTCAGCGCGAGGAGCGCCAGTCGGCGCCGGTGTGCTCAGCGCGAGAAGCGCCAGTCTGCGCGCCGGTGTGCTCAGCGCGAGAAGCACAGGTCTCCGCGGGCGTGAGGTCTGCGCAGGTCTGCTCAGCGCGAGGTCTCCGCCGATGTGCTCAGCGCAAGGTGCTCCAGTTTTCGCTGGGTGTGCTCAGCGCGGAAAGCGCCAGTCTGCGCGCCGGTGTGCTCAGCGCAAGAAGCACAGGTCTCCGCGGGCGTGCACAGCGCAAGGTGCTCCAGTTTGCGCCGGTGTGCTCAGCGCGGAAAGCGCCAGTCTGCGCGCCAGTCTGCTCAGCGCGAGAAGCACAGGTCTGCGCCAGTCTGCGCCGGTCTGCTCAGCGCGAGCACAGGTCTACGCAGGTCTGCTCAACGCGAGAAGCACAGGCCTGCGCAGGTCTGCTCAGCGCGAGGTCTCCGCCGATGTGCTCAGCGCAAGGTGCTCCAGTTTTCGCTGGCTGTGCTCAGCGCGGAAAGCGCCAGTCTGCGCGCCGGTGTGCTCAGCGCGAGAAGCACAGGTCTCCGCCAGTCAGCTCAGCGTGGAAAGCGCCAGTCTGCGCCGGTCTGCTCAGCGCAAGCACAGGTCTACGCAGGTCTGCTCAACGCGAGAAGCACAGGTCTGCGCCGGTCTGCTCAGCGCAAGCACAGGCCTGCGCAGGTCTGCTCAGCGCGAGCATAGGTCTGCTCAGGTCTGCTCAGCGCGGGCTCAGGTCTGCTCAGGTCTGCTCAGCGCGAGGAGCGCCAGTATTGCATCATCTGAGTCGGAATTTATGGATTTGAATAGGTGCAATGGTAGATGTGTGGCGGATGTGTCTTGCGCAGGTCAGAATTTGGCCGTCCTCTCGGTCTTCGTTGATGAAGCACATTGCAATTACCACGGGGGCGCCAATTTTCAAAAGAAGTATACTAGTATCGGCACGATCCGCGGCTTCCTACCCAAGTCCACCCCCTTCGCGGCCGTCTCTGCAACGCTCACTCCTCGTGTTCGCCGTGACATCGTCAAGACGCTGGAGATGGATTCAAAGACCTACAAATTTGTGAGCGTAGGGAATGACCGATCTAATGTCTCTCAGATTGTACGGTCCATGCAGCATGCAATGAACACGTACCGGGACATCGACTTTACGGTGCCTATCACGATCAGGTCACTCAAGGAGATACCGAAGACGTTCATATACTCCGATGATGTACAAGATGGCGTCCGTATGTCCGATTATCTGAATGCTCGCGTTCCCGAGGCGTTTCGAGATCTGGGTGTTGTGCGACCGTACAACGCGGTCATGTCGCATGAATATCGCGACGCCGCCATGAAGCTGTTCAAGGCCGGTGTCATACGCATTCTGATATGCACTGATGCCGCTAGTATGGTGAGGACATGACTTTAGACACAAAAGACCTTGGCTTACCATTCTATAGGGATGTAACATTCCGGATGTTGATGTTGTTGTGCAGTGGAAAGCACCAAGCTCATAATCCAGTTGGGTTCAGCGGGCAGGAAGGGCAGCCAGGGGCCCAAAACGAACAGGAATTGCCATTATGCTAGTCGAGAAGTCCGCATTCACGTCCGATCCCAATGCGACCGCTATCAGCGAGCCAGCGGATAACAGTCACATCCCTGCCCGAAAAAATGGTCGCGGTGGCCGCGGTGGTAGAGCGGGAGGTGGTCGCGGCGGTCGTGCTCGGGGTCGCGGTCGTGGTGCAGGCCAGAGTTTGGGGCAACTGTTTGCTACCTCGCGGGGACAGCAACGTGGTGATCATACTTGCAAGCACGATGATCCCGTCCCAAAGCCAGTGGATTCTGAGACAGTTGCAGACGACGCGTATGGAGAAACTATATACCAGTTCATTCAGGTACGAACATGTCGGCGGGCCATGCTGAAAAAGACCTTTGACAATACTGCTGATCAAGGTTGGATGCTACCGTCGCCTTGATGGAATGTTAGCTCACCATTGACACAGCACGCCTCAGCGTCGACTGCTGCGAAATCTGCTGTCCAGCACTCTTCGACCACGCTCGGCCAGCAGCGCCTGTCCCTCGAACTCGTGCCAGAGGAATCCAGAAGGGCGAGCCTGTCTCAAGTGTCCGAGCCTCGCTGTACGCCTGGCGTAAGAAAATCAAACGGGAGAAGTATCCGCATACTTGTTGGTCGTTGTTGGTCGTCTGACGCCTTGTTGTCCAACGAGGCTTGCGAGATATTAGCCTCAATTGGACCGGTGACGCTGAAGTCGGCATTAGCCAGAATTCTCAAATGGGAAGAGCTGGGCGATGACTTATACACTCACACATCTCTCCTCAACATTCCGGATCTCCCAACGCCAGCACAACGCAGGAGCGCGCGTTCGAATGTTGCTGATCCACCTACGGCCGCCGTTCTCCCCACAGAAGTCACCGCTGACAGTGCTTCGCGTCAAGCGCAGACGCCTCGTCCAACGCCGCGCTAACAATTCTCTGCTATCACGAGTGTTGGTCTTTTCCCAGAATCTAGTTTGAATCCTGGCCCGTTGAGAAACAAGCGGGGTGCCGCTTCGATGGAAGGCGTCAAGGAAGTAGCCGCTAGGCAGAGACCGCGCCTGGAGGACAGTGTCAGCTTGTGTCAGCCAACGACGACAACAGATACAAACACGTACCCCACATATACCCCACATTTGCCGCCACACATACTGACACATACCAACTATCAGCATCCCGGAATCAACATGAATCCATATCAGCACTCATACCACGCGCCGCAGCTGCCATCTACTATGGGTACACACCTCAACCCATGCCATACCCAAGGGTCCGTCGTTCTTGGTCAAGGGCTTTTGGAAATCGCGGGAGCGCCAGCGAGCAGCAGGAGAGACGAGGAAGGAAGCGAGAGAAGACGCGAGTAAAGGCCTTACTCGAGCCCATCAAAATCTCGGCGGTTGCCGAAGCGCGCGCCCACCGACGTCGACGTCGGGACAGCGCATATTCTGACTGGAATACCGGCACCATAAGCTCCCAATGCTATCTCTGCGACTTCCTATATTGACTTAAACCAATTTGTGAGTTTCCCTAAGCAATGAGCCACAATTTGTGACGTGAATTCCTGATTTTTGCGATTTTTCTGCCAATTTCATCTATTTTAGGCCCTTACACGCTCTATGCCAATTCCGCTTGTATTCCGGCTCAATAGACATTGCATATGTATGATACAAATTTTGAGGATTGGTGCCCGAGACACGAGAGCAAGCATGAAATCACAAATTCTTGTCGAAACACGAAACTGCGCGTATTTCCACATATGCCATCGTGAACGAGATATAGATAGATAGATATATTTTTACGTGCATCTAGCCCTTAAAGAACACAGCACGGTCCGTACTACAATACATGAATTTAAACCCGAGATTGTAATTGCGCGTGTTTTTGAACATTTTGCTTATCATGCGTGTGTTTTCTGAGCGAAAACGTCTCATTTCGGACACAGTTATGTGAAAAGGTGAGTAAAATCTAATTCGTTACATTATATCCGCCACATGCCTCTAGTGGCCAAGCAGTCCCTGTATTTAATTGTGACAAAGCTGAGATAAACGAGCGCTGTTAAAATAGAATGACGACCTGTGCCACGGCAATAGGCCGTTTTCCCCCTCCCAGGAAGCTCTCCAAATTATCGTCACTTGGTCCCATGTTCCCTTCCCCGAATCACCGCCAGAAAGCTGCTTAGAGATGCGACGGCTCCTCTGTATCTCGATTTTCCTGTGAAAAGTAGAAAAATCGATGGAGTATAGCAGGTCCCCTGGCTGTGCGTCTGCGTTTTCTTTGACGTATTCAAACACGGCCTTATGGTAGAAGTCATACGTTTCGAGCTCCCTCTCTCTGGAGCGCGCCAATTCAATAAAGAAAGCTTCAAAATAAGCGTACTCCCAATGTCGAGACTGGTTGAGAGGAAGCGAGCGGCCGCCTGCCATTAGAGTAAGAAACCTGCACAGCAAGAAAGGTGGGCCATACTTTGTAAGGCAGCCGTTCCCTCGGCGCACAACAAGCGGTGTCGACGCCAGTCCGCGGACTGACAGACCCGGCTGCAATACAATTCTACTCGGCAGCTCTTGCATTGTTGCCGAGCATTGGTTTTGACACACTGTGAGATGCGGGTCAATAACAAGGATTTGAAGTCAAGAATCCTATTCAGCTTACAGTGGGGAGACTGCAGCGGCGCAGAACGCCAACGTCCATGCAATCCTTGACAGAGTCGACCGCGTAGGTTTCAATCAACAGAGACGCCCAGAACGCTGAAGCTCTAGCAGGACCCCCCGCCGGCATACCCTCGCCCACGAGAAATCGAAAATCATCCGTGTGCACGACGCTTGCTACAGCTTGCCGCTTGACCCGTCTGAACACCTTTGGGCTAATAAGATCTATCACAATGTGCTGATAGAGGAGTATTTGCGCGCTCCCCAGCGGCTCGCATAGATCTTGGGAATACAGTGTCGGGTCCAAGTGAACCAGGGCATTGAGCGCGTTTTTTGCGACGACGCAGCCAACCCAACGCGGAGCAGTGATACAAGACGCGGCCAAGTAACGCAGGCATGCAAGGATGTTCTTCCCGAGCTCGGAACTAGGCGCTGTGCTGCCGGTCGTCGTCATGTTGACAAGGCGGGGAAATAGCCAAGACACCCAAGATGGGATGTTGTTGGCTAGGAATATGTTTTCGGCCCTGGTGGAGAACACCGTAATGCGTAACATGAGCGGTAACACGGGCATCAAGCTAGCGCTCGGCGCCTGCAGCTCGCCAGCAGCTCTTTGGGCAACACCGGCGTACGCCGCGTCCGGTATCAACTCCAAAGCCGCAGCGAAAAGCGCCTCGCTCTCATCGCACAGATCTGGCTCTGAGTCCTCGACTGCCCAAGGATGATAACGAGTGTGGAGGATGGAGAGGCATTGGTAGAGGCCAACGGAGGAAGAGCCGTAGATGGGGTCCGAAGCTGCTTTGATCCAGGCGGCAACAAGTGCAGCGTAACAGCGGCGAGAGGATAAGACGTGCTTCAAGAACCAGCTTGGATCAAGTTCGCTGAAGGGAAGAAAAAGGATTTTAGCAGTCGCTGCACCCATGCATCCGATCTCAGACGTTATCGTGCAGGCTGGTTGTACAAAGCCCGCGTAGAAACGACTGGCACAGGCGACAACAGTAGGAAAGATGCGTCGGATGTCACCAATGGGGAGCAAACGCATCTCCCAGAGCCTGAAAAGTCCGTGGAGACAAACGCCTTGCATCTGCAAAACCCCGTTCTCCTCCTGCATAAGATCAGGCAGAGTGCTCTGGCCCATCCAGTGGAGTGCGCAGCGAAGGACGGCCGCCTTCAAAGAGGGAAATCGTGGCATGTGTGCAACCATCCGTTCAAAGGCGCGCACTCCGTCTCTTCCAACCGCCAAGCTTTCCGCCTTCAAAGGTAGAGTCAATTCAGGCTGATCTAAGAGGTAGCGCTTTACGGACCTCCCATTTACTAGCCACCTCTTTCTTGAGACTTCGGGGGGGGACGCCGGTGTTCAATTGGCTCATGGTGACGATATGAAGTGCGTTCTTGCGCGGTGAAATCCCGGGCTCCAGCCGTGGTCTCTTATATTGTTGGGAACAAAGGGTGTTTGAGTGAGATCCAAACCCTTTGATGAGAACATCGGGCCGTTCAAAGGGCTTTCACTCCTATCGTTGTACTAGACGGGAATGTATGGAAGCGACGCAACGCGCAACGGAGGGCTCGTCGTGTCGCCTATTTTGTGTCAGGCAATGCATACTTAACGAAGGGGTCGTCGCCTAGGGTGAGCGGCGTTATCTGCCCGAAATGGGCATTTTTGTGGTGCAAACACTGCAAAACCGACCCTGGTTGCCGGATTTGGCGACCGTTAAACGCAGGACACAGGAATATGGGATCGCTGGCGCGGCAGACCTTCAGTATAAAAAATATCGCTCAGGCACGGAATAAGCATTGAGGCCTATATTGAGGGTAGGGCCTGATACGCTAATGTCGAACTCGAAAAAGCTCGTCGTGGCTCCCTCTCATTCTCTCCCCATGAAAACATGACGAGTTGTCCTTCTTTCAAGTAACCATTGCTCAACATTGTTGATATGCTTGTCCCATGGCAAATGTTGCCTGTGAGCAATTTGTTTGCAGGCACATTACGGTCATACATTCTATATGGTCAACAAGTTATGAACGTATGGGCCACTGCTTCACATGGCAGAATCCGGGGCACTTGTTTTACAAGATGTGGACCCAATGTAACATTTTGTCAAGGTCCGTTTATTTGACTTCTAACGGTGTATTCCTGCACCTGTAATCGCGCCCGAGTACATTCTGTACGTCGACTGTTCTGACGTCGAGGTAGCACTGTTTTCAAAGAATTGAAGTCCTGTATGACTAAATGAGGGATACATAACGATACAGCGTGTCAGTAACAAAACAATCGCTACAAAGTATATCTGACCATCGTGTAACTACTAACGAGGACTTGGTATCTTGCAACGCCTTGGCCGTCTCCATGGCCGTCTCCGTGACCCTCCAAAACTCTTCATCTCCGTCACTATCCTCGGTATGTGACAAAGACGACACATCCGTCTGCAATGATTCCATGACCTTCCTAGACTCCTCTCCTTCGTTTTCATCCGAAGAAGACAACGGTCCGATTGCGACAAGCGTGTAGCAGACTCCACCTCTCTTGAGAACACCACCTCATAGTCATGACACGTCAACGTCCCACCATCCAGCGTCCCACTATAGTGCACAAATCTAGTCCGGTAAACCAGATGTCCTCCTCACGAGCGCACTCATGAGTTGTGTGTGAAGATTGACTCGTCGGCGCCGCACTTGTAGAGAGCGTTGGAGTCTGATGATGACGAGTCTTCCTCCGAAGAGTCGTCATCACTCAAGACGAGGGAAGGAGGCGACTGGGCCAGCGCAGGTGTGTTCGTCTTCGTCCGCCGCCGCAGAACGTTGACTGCAATGTGGATGAGACAAAGTATGAGGGAGGCGGGGGATGAGCTTGCGTGGTGGACAAAAACCAATCTGCAGACGCCAGCGTAAACAAACCCACCACGATTGTCTCCCCATCCAAGCCAGGCTACAAGCGTCGGTAACCCGAAGCACATGAAGAGAATCATCAAGAGATAGTGCTTGTGCTATTACTTGACGACGGTGCTCTTGGAAAGGTCGCTAATGTTGGCTAAACCAGGCGCCCTCCGTGGTCGGACAAGTGAGAATCCACCCAATGTGGAGTAGAAGAACCCGCGCTCGGCGTTGTACGGGTCGAGATCGGTGTTCGTGTACCGATGATGAGCGCGATGACCTCGCGACCACCACTTGATAGAACCGTGGACGGACCCGACGCCTGCCATCCGCGAGTGCATACTCCAGTATCCAGTGCGCGTTATACGACCGATGCGCCCGGAGAAGGTGGTACCACGCGGTGATGCCCAACCCAGTTATGAAGTAGTATACGACACTCCAATTGCCGTGCGCATCTGCATAGAGGCGGCAGGCCATTCAGCAACCCTCGTTCATCTCTTGAAGCATCTTCCGCTTGCGCCCCATGTCATCGTTGGTGAGTGTTGTTTCCATACCAGGCATCAATCCAGTCTTTAAATTATTAGAAACGACGGGACGAGGGGCTTGGATGGTCACTTTTGACCATGTAGCTCGTAAGGTCCTGAGATTTACCTCTAATCCTGTAGAATTCAAGGCTGGCATGGCCAACAAATAGTGGGAATGTTTGAGACCATGTACGACTGTCGGTAAACCACTGGCGGAGCTCGGGATCACGGCGACGGCATGTAATACTATACGATGTCTTTGTGAGACGCGTTGTAAGTGAATATGTACAGGTTACTTGTCTTGACCACACTACAAGATGCGGGCGTGTTTGTTACAAATACTAACAAAGAGGACTTACGCGGATGAACGGTTACGACGGCATGTAACATAACATACACACGTTCTTCGTGAGATGCGGACTCACAGACTGCAATGATTTGAATGCACACGCTCTTCGCGAGACGCGGCCTCACAGACTTGGATGCTGTGGAGGGCGCAGAATCTGGAGATGAGAGTAGATGAGTAACAAACGACAAGGCGTAAGGATTGACACACCTATCAAGACGACTATCCCAGCCCGAAGGCATGGGAGTGAGAAGCATTGCCGGATTCGTCGACAATGACAACTGGTGTCAAAGAATGTATCAGTAAGGAGTGTGAAAGCGGGGAACAGTAACGGACATACCGAAAGCATGAGCAAGACGTCCATACCGAAAGCATGAGCAAGATGTCCCGGCCGGCAGCGTCAGCGCTCAAAGACGGAGTCAACAACTTACCAAGACCATAGAGCAGGCGTTCCCGAAGGTAGCACGGACCGGTGACCTTTAGCTGGTATCATCGTGAGTGATAATGTCTAGCATTAAACACCGAGTCAGCATCGATCCGAATGGCAAGAACTAAGACGCATACTTACCTGCATCGTGACTGAGGAGTCGAGAGCATGATCACGACGACGTTTCAGCCGTAAACGTCGACGTCGACGCTGGCTCATAGACCGAGTCGAACAACTTGAAGACGACTTACCCCAGGTCATAATGCCGGCGTTCCCGAAGGTAACACAATGGTACGGAGTTCCGGGAGCAGGCCTGAATTTCCTTGGGATGATATCTAATTGAGACAAATGACGAGAACGTAGCAAACATACTTACCTGCATCGTAACGGAGGAGTCGACGCTCTGACAAGGACACTGACACAGCAAAGGATGGTAGCTAGAAGCACATATACATAGTGAGCATCGATCCAAACTGCAAGACGGCGGAAGATGGACCCACCAAGGTCATAGCTCCGACGTTCCTGAAGGCAACAACAATGTGGGAGGCTGTCCGGCAGTTGTTGATGTGTCGCTACATGTCCCAATGAGCGCCTGCACAAGGCTGGGAAAAGATCCAACATACCGCAAACATATCATATCGTCAACGGGAACGTTCAACGGCGTCGGAGACGTTGACGATGGGCATTTGGACGTGCACGCGGCTCAGAGAGGGTCGACCGTAATTCTTTGAATGTCGGCAGGGATGGGTGGAGTCTGGCTATACAGCATATCAGCTCAAATGGTGCGTACGCAAAGAGCAACAACTTACCGGCAATACCAGCGTCAACGGATGCAGCGCGGGACACCAGATAATGCGCGAGTGCCCATGTAGTTGAGCGCCAGCCGCCATGGTGGGCTGATCATCGTAGTGTCCGGAAATCAAGTTGCAAAGTCACCTATGGGTGACAGTCGGCATACGCGGTCATAGTAAATGACTTGTAAACGACTTACGGAGGTCACTCATCGTCTACGACGTTGATATCAAAGGGAATGAGCGGTAGACGCCGATCCACAACATCGGCCTAAGTAAAGATCAGTGTCACGGACAATATTAGCAGTATAACGATAACTCACCATCCGGGACAGTTGGTGGCGGGTGACCGTGTCCACAATAGAGAGCACTGTCAACGTCAAGCGTGCGCCGTAGGGCGGCCGAAGATATTGGGTCCACCGATGTGGACAACGACTGGACCGAATGGGACGGGTAAGCAGAACGACGGGAATAGATCAAGTTGACCATCGTACGCACAGCTTTGGACGCAGCGAATGGTCTCAGTCGTTACCAGAATCATACTGGAGAGGGTCTGCAATTGTCTTGAGCTCGTGATCATATAAGCAGAACCACTGATGACGCATATCGTCGCAGAGGGCGGCCGTTGCGCCGATCTCAGAGTAGTATAGGAATCGGTTCGAAGCATACAGTCGATGATGACTGGAACACGATCCTTGTTGGTGACAGATTGATGCACATGTGGCACTCGGACTCGAGAACTGGGGAAGAAATGGCACGCGAAGATCTGTTATTGAGTTGAATTTATTGAGTTGAATTTCATTATCGGAGTGGTGGAAATCACAACATATGGCTAGTGCACGATTACTTATACGAAACGGCAAAAGCGACCGGCGCAAGCCATTTCCTCGATGGGCGCGTGAATCGTGACGTTGCTGAGGTGTTCCTTCATTGGCGGGAGCCCATAGACCTTGAAGACGAGATGAGGCGGCGCAAATTCTCAGAGCAGAGAACGCACCATTCCTTGGGTGGGACGACCTTTGCAATGCCATTGGATATGCACAGTACCCGATGCTGGTCATGTCACGGTATCCCAAAAATCGGCTTGAATATGGGAACGGCGCGTTGCAAGGAGGGTCCTCGGGGTTGAAGCTGCCGCCGGCGCTCGGCAGCGGTGACGAATCAGACTGCGCAGTGAGAGTGGTCCGGTTGCGTTGATATGAATGGTAAGGGTGGAAGACTCTGGCAAAGCGAGCTCAGCAAGGATGGCGCCAATACCATCGACATGATGTGTTCCAAGGCAGAAAACAAGCATCGTTGTTGCCGTTGCTGTCTGAGCGCGTTAACGTCCAAGAATATCATAAAGCAAGGAAGAATTGAGGAAACCTGGAAAGGTCAGCGTGTGAGAGCGACTGAAGAAGGCTTGGAAGAAGGGAGACGTGTCAGACTGTCAGTGCGAACGTGGCAGTTGAGAGATGAGTCAGCAGGACATGACGAGAGAGTGATCAGTCAGCACGAGTTGGTGCCTGCACGACGGGGGAATTTCGGAGAAACTTCTGGATGTGACAACCAGGACACTTAGCAGTGCCCCGGAACAAGGTATCCTTCAATAGTATCCCCGTCAACGCGTCCTGACGTTGGACAATGTCCAACTGCATTCCGTGGATGGCGCCAGGACCAAAGCAGTGTGCAATGCGGTCGTGATCATGGCGGCGCTTGTGCCCAGCTACGCGCGTCCGTCTCCCTGCCTAGCCTTGCCGTTCTGAATACACACCACCAGCACAGGGATTGATACCAGAAGCTGCGCTCGACCAGCGTAGTGTACGATAGCCGGGACAGACCCAAGCTGCATCTATTTGGCGGCAACAACGGGATTCCGATTCTCTTCCAGGATGAGCCGAAAGTTTGCCCGCCACAGAACTTGCTACTTCACTTCAAGTTTGTAATCGGTTTTATGCTGACGATCTTCATGTGGCGCCTGTCAATCACACAATTTTCTCGTGAAGGTACGACGACCTGTCCGTCTGTCCAGCGCTCTCTGCTCACTTGCCTATAGTTAGCAAAGGCATTCTCGGCACAGTCGACTCAGTTGCTGAAAAACGACTAGTCCAACAATTTCTAGTATTGATGAGATTTGAGAAAGGAAGCGCTGTACTGATGCTACTGTGACGGAACTAGTGTTCGTCGTCTTCTGCCTCAACTGCTCCCCCACCTCTGCAGAATCCTGCAACGGCACAGTGCCCTTTGGTCCCTTCTTGTCACCCGACAGACTTTGCGGCTCCGCACCCATCAGAAATGGCGGCGCTCACTTCCCTTCTCCCACCAGATAGCATCCCGCGCATCTTGCCCAGTTCGCTCCACACAGCACCTGCCAGCGCCCAGCCCAAAATTCTTGAACACCTCAGATTGCGGGCCTTGAGGGCTTTGCTGACGCACATTTCGGTCGTGGGCCCGTAAATCAGTTTATTTGCTGCGTTTTCGAAGCGGTGAATCGCTTTCGAACAATATTGATCGTGGTGGTGATAGAATTATGGTAGTCCTTACCATTTTGTGCTCGTTCGCAGATTTATAATGTTGCATGGAACAACGTAGGAAGAGAGAAGACAAGACACGCCTTCATAGCGGTGTAGCATCATAATCCTACACGCAATCATTCATAAATTTCGCGCCGACGCTGAAACGCTCAGTCTTCGACACCCACTCTGCTCTGCTTACTGCTTAACCGGCCTATTTTGCTTAATGCCATCCTCCATACCAGCACGCGCTCTTACTATTGCGTCACTTGACGCTCGCTTATCCTTGGTCTTTGGGTCTGAATCTACACAAAAAAATAGCTTCTTACTGGCCGTTTGGGCCATTCGCCCACGATCGGCCTCGAGTGCGTCCAACAGTCAGAACGGAGGTGAGAAATACGCGACTTTCATCTATTCGAGTACAGATATGATGCTGATGTAGAAAAAAAAAACAGTCAAGTGCGAGGTAAGAGACGCCGAACGGAGTGGTATGGAAATCACAAAAAGACTGACGGCTAACAGCATCTCAGCGAGCCGTGAGGTCTCTCAACTGCCAACATATCTCCTCCCCATCTGTCTTCTCTGATAATATCTCCGTCTAGCCAGGAGCCGCCGCCTTGTACTCCGCAAGTCGCTCCGTCCCTCGCGGGCCGTGCTACTGCCACTGCTAGTGCTTGGACCGCTCGAACGCGCCGCCAAACCACTTTGCCCCGGGCCAATGAGGCGCCCCTGCGCCGTCTCCCAGTCATAATCCCATGTGGTCGCTGACATGCCAAGTAGCTCCGATAGGGCGACGCTGTGGCCAATGATATTGAACGGAGGCTCTTGCTGGCTTGGACTCGTCGTGTACGGTATGTCGATAAGCGGTCTATGGCTTTGTCAGTCGATTAACACAGTCTGCCAAACAATCCACTCGCTTCAGGCTTGCATGCAGCCCGTGAGGCCAGAGGAACCAAGATACTTCGCAATGAATCAGCGCAAGCATGTAGGTGAGATTGCGAGCGAGGGTAGACCAAGGCCGGATCTCAACTCTGACATCGCGTGCGTTGGCGTGGAGTTTGACTAGGCGAACTAAGGTTCCAAGAGCAGGACAATGAGCAATAGCACTCTCCTGGATCAGCTCGTCCAGGATATTCTCCATGAGATGGGACTGGGTGCCGCTGCACAAACTGGCTGATGTTGAGTATCATTCGCTTAGCTCAGACTGAAGGCGAACTAACATGACTATTCCCATCCGGAATCTTATTGCTTTAACCCTTTGGATAAACTAGAGACCTTCACGAGTCCAGACTCGAGTAGACTCGGACTCGTGGTCACGAGTACTCATAAGCTGAAACTCTGCCCGCAACCCGTGGAAGGACTCGCGCTCAAAAGACTCGAGTCTCACGAGTCGAGTACTCGCGAGTTGAACGAGTACTCGTACATGACTCGGGTCACTGTGAGTACCCACGAGTATTCGAGCGAGTACTCGAAACAGACTCGCATGGTCAAACTCATGCACGACGAATCCCCCCGAGCAATTGCGCGGGGGCCTCAGCCGGGCATGATTGAGTGATAAGGAAGATGGTGGAGGCAGCAGGGTGGCGAGGGACGTGGAGGGAATGGCGGATGTCCAGGCCATTTGAAGCCGTCCGCGTCAGGTCCGGTGTCGTTCATCGTGTGCTGCCCTTTCAAGGGGCTTGTGCGTCGTCGTCATCCCGTTGCGGTGTCCGCATTGTCCACTTCATCGGCGTCCACCCGGTCGTGTGTCCTCGCTCATCCAGGTGTCATTGTCGGTGCCGTGCTGCCCATGCGAGGGCTTACGCCTCGCTGGCGTCCCGTTGCTAGGGCGTCGCGGCCCTAGCAACGGTCCTCGTAAAGTCGTCCTGGCCCTATTGTGGGGCGTGCGAGTGTCGTCCAGGCCGGCTGACAACTTGTCAAGCTGGCGGGGTTGACGGATCGTCAAACCCCGTGGTGGTGGTGGAAGAGAGAAGAGTGATCGCAATGCGATCACTCGCGATCAATGCTCTGATCCGGAGCGATCAAAATCCATTTTGAGCGTGCATATTTGCACGCTCTACTCACATCTTTCCGAGGTCATTGACCATTGGAATTGTGTACGAGTCTTGACGAGTACTCATGGCGAGTACTCGTGGTCTGAAGCCTGTGCCCGCGACTCGTCCCGGGACCTGACTCGGCCGGAACCGCGAGTCTTCGGGGATCGAGTCACAGGGGTCCCCGAAGCGAGTCGAGTCCCGAGTACTCGCAGGACCCCTCAGACTCGTGAAGGTCACTAGGATAAACGCGTCGTAACGTCCCGGTAACATGGAGACATGAATCGTGCCGTCCGCTATATCTTTGCACAAAGCGATACGGTCAAGGATCTGGTACTGTGGGTTGAATTGAGTGCAAATGTCCAAGTACGAGAGCATGATGGGGGCTCAGAGACTGCACTGACGATGGGAGCAGGGCCACTATTTAACCCGCGACCGTGACTCTACTGCATCATGGTAAACGTCTTTGCCGAGAGTCCACGCCATGCAGCAAACTGACATGAGGCCCTCAGAAGGTCGGGAATCACGATGAGATGTCGTGAACGTGGACGGATGCATGTTAGTTGACAGTACGTGGTACACTCAATTTTCATTGTCAGACTTCATCTGCGGAGATTGGGCACGCCGACTGCCATTCAAATGGGTAAGTCAAATGCAGTATCCAGTGAGCCGCGTCGAAGAAGTTCCCGGTAACGTGAACTGGGAAGTACGGACGTGCATTTGAGCCTCGCATTGCAGTCGTGGGTTCAAGCTAAGTTGAGCCCATCGCCTCATGCTAATCCCACAGCATTATAGTGATCCATCGAAACGGTCTGAGTTAATTCGAAACGTCTCAGTCTCATCCCCCAATGTTGCAATGACGTATGTAGACTAGCCTAACCAGGGCGCGGCCACGCTTACGAAGCTTAGACACAAGGACTCAGGAGCATTCGTGCATACGTATGAATATATGATTATTTATCATATCGTAAGTACTCGATTAGGGCTTGCCTACCTAACTTATGCATGTTGGTTTCCTTCTACCACGCAGCCCGCCTTCCAACCTTCACATCGGACTGAGCCGACGTGAACCCCTTCTCGCGCCTTGTTTCTCTCTGTTGGACAGAGCTTCTCTCCCTGGTCAAGCCCGTCGAGCCTCCCAAGCCAATTCAATCAGACCAGTCATTCCTCGCCTCTCCTCCATATCGACTTGTCGTTTAAATTGTCTCGTCCGTCTTATCATAGTGAGCAGTCCTCGTCTCGTTGTTGTCGTCCGGCTTCTGCATCATGGGCAGTACTTGTATGACATTGACATATTATTAGCCCATGTAGCTCGCCGCCCAAAGTCAAGATTATACTCCAGCCAGTCGTACTTGTCACTGCTACTCACGCCTCGGGAAGTAACTCTCATATACACTTTTATCCGGATATACTGTCTACCAAAGTTTGCAGCATACCACGCTTGTGCAATCCGGTGACATCAACCACGCATCAGCCACGCATCGCACTACTATGGCGACCGCGACCCTAATCACACACACCTGACCGATCATCACACTCTCACTCACATTCGCCGCTACTCACATTCGCCGCTACTTACACCCGCTAGCAAAATCAGCCTTTGCATTTACCCGCCGGCGGCTTTGAGACTGGCGACACTGTTTAGTTTCCCGAGGTGGGTCTCCACGCATCCTACAACTGCGTTGACCGCTAGGCTTCGAAGCAAGCACCCCAACAAGGTATGAAACCATCCTGCCCGCCGTAACATGTAATACCCTTGCAGACCGCTATCATCTACGAGGCCAATGAGTCTGGCGAAGGCCGCGAGGTCTCGTACCGTAAGCTCCTCCACGAGGTCTGCTCCATTGCCAATGTACTCAAGCCCTGTGGCATGCCGTCTCCATCTATCTCACGCGCGTATTGGTGCCATCCGGATCCACCGCTTCAAAAACCGCAAACAACAGAGGCGCCTGGTCTTAACCTGCTTCACCTTCCAAGGTATCAAAGGTTTGTTCATCCATACCCGCTATAGCGCCACTCTGTTGATAGGCGTGTAGATGGCTCTCGACGAGCCCGATTAGCGTGTCATGGCCGCGTTCGCACCCGTGGTCATGTCCGCTCAGCCCATCGTCGGAGAAACCTTCGGTGACTCGCTTGTGGAACGGTCCAAATTCATTCCCCTACGCATCATTCTCAGCGAACGCAATCATATTTGCCTTTCGTGGCCGCGCTCTCCGTCTCCGAATATACCGACAAGAAAGACACCCTCGGCTTTGGACAGAGCAAGCAAAACGCCTCGTTATTCGCGAACTATGCGCCGTCATGTCCGGCCTGGTCTCGTCTGCAAATGGAACTCTCTCAAGACGGCGACTTTGCAGCTAACGACGTGTTCTATCAAGAGATATCCGAGCTTGGTTGTCAGCAGGTAGCACAGTGATGATGTCTATTCAATCTCTTTACTCAAAGTGTACAGGTCCACGGTGCCGGCGTTACAGGTCCCCGTAACGTACTCGACCCACATGCGTCCTCCAGCAGTAGTCTGCAGGAAGTTACGCACATCAAACATAGAGAATGCCGTAGACTAACTTACAGCAGCGTCGTACGGCACACTGAGCACCCCATCGACTAGTCTGGAGTATGTATACGTGTAGGAATCACCGAACGAAGAGATGCGAAATTTTCCAGATCCGCAGGAGGCTAGATTTTGGGGCACGCCTCGTACTAGACAGCGGCTTCCTTGTAGAAGTAGATGTACGTCTGGAATTCCATGCAGTGTCCCGAGAGGAAGAGTATGCCAACCAATATGATACCGTTGTGGACGAGGTAATTCGAATAATTTTCAAGGCGTGTGGCCGGCTGCATACGTGTCAGTAGAACGTACGCCAAAAGGAAAAAGATCACGTACAGCTATCAATGAGATATCAATGATACCAAGAGGCGCCTCCTTCTCGAGTTCATCTGTACTGGAGTTCAAATCTAGCCCGTCGATGAGTTGTCGCTTGGTGTAGTCCTGGCCCAAGCTCTTCGGCGCATCTCCATCACCATCTTCAACCAGTCCATCAAGCACGTATCAGTGAGTCTTCCCGATGATAAGAAAGCCAGCTAGCTTCCAGTCAGCACAGAATCTCTAGCAGATCGGTAATGCTCGGCTCTGCCAATGGGCTGGACCACAAGCTCGAGCACGCCTTGCGGTAGACGTTCTCGATGCCTTCGAGCGTATTGCAGATGCGGCGTGCAACTCATGGAAGTAGGCCTGTGCAGGGAAGAGGGAGATGGCGGCCGTCGAGAAGTAAGAAGACGCGTATAGGTCAAGTACTTATGACAATGGTCAGTTCAGAGTGAGAGCGAACGACCCATCAGAACCCAAGATCCTTTATTCAAACAGGTCTAGTACATAACAGTTGCCGCGCTAAGACGCCTTGTTACTGCCAGTTTCATCGAGGCTGATTCCGGCAGCAGTTTCCAACACCCTCTCTCCGACAACTGCTACTGTATCTACCTCTCCTTCTGTGCGCAGGTACTTCGAAACGCGTATTCCTACAATTCCCAAGATATGTCGACGAATGATGGAGGATTCGGGTAGAAAACTGAGAGGGCCCTGCGCCGGACTAGCATCTCTGATAAGAGAGTGCATTGCCGTCTGAAGTGAATGTAGCCCAAGTCGAGCAGTCTTCAGCTTGAAGAGTGCGATGGCGACCTTATTGCGCGAGTTCACCAAGCGTCTGTCCTCTCCTTTTCGCGGGCGCCACCATCTCCACGACAAGTACCCTCCTTCTCGTGCAATGATCTCCATCATCAGGCTGGAGCGAAGCTCATCACTCTGAGACACAATAAGATCAAGATCGTTCGAAATCTGAAAGGCCGTAGCCTCAACGGCGCGCATGCTCTCGAGCATGTAAGGAGCGGCATCCGATAGCGTCACCTGGCTAGTGAGCCGAAATGATAAGCTGTTCATTGAAGCAGGGAAGGCAGGTTGGATTTCTTGATATAGAAAGAACAGGCTAGACGCCGATAACAATATGAGAGGCAATGGAAATGGCAAGAGAAATTGCTCACAAACTGAGCTCGCGTCTGATTGTCTGCGTGAGTTTGTCCAGGGCCACTATCACGTCATAGGACATGACATCCAAGCTCTTGCATGAAATCACGATGTCAGGCCCTTGTGGCGTCGCAAAGTCGCCAGGCTTGAACGCAAGCAAGGAAAGCTTGCGTCGGATAAAGCGTCGTGCGCAGCTCCAGCAATCTCAGCAAGATGAGAAATACCCCAAATATTCTCATCAGCATGTGTACTAGCCTGGGTATCAACGAGGGAACTGTCAAGTGTTGTCGGAGTGTAGGCTGAATATGTGAGGTAGCCTGCCGCAGCTAATACGACCAGAGCAAGAAGGGTGAACGGCGGTCTAGAGGCCATAGAAGCCGGATGTCGGTGCATGTATGGAGGAGAGGGCAGAAAATAGGTGATTCTCCATAGAAGAGCTGCAACCATTGCCATGGCTTGAGCCCCAAACATAGCCTCGAGGAAGTGGACAAAGACTGACAACGACTTAGCAGGTAGACTGAAAAAGAAGTTGGCAACACACTTTCTAGACTGTCCAATAACATTCTCGGGTAGGGCGATTTCAGCAAAGTGTCAGTCAGATGTTGAGTGGCTTAGAGGGGCTTGAGAGGGGCGTCAATAATCAGAGCGCGTCTTGACAAAGGGTCCGCGTCACATCATGTGGACTCTTGCGGACAGTTGCGGACCGGCGCGTCTAGTCACATCTTGTCGCTTTCCGGACCGGCGCAGCTTCAATTGATCAACGGTCATGATCATGGTCTATTCTTAGTCTGTATAGAATATCTCTTTCACCCTTATTCCCGTCGACGCCACTGCCACTAGATGTCCAGTCAAGGCAAACGCATCCGAAACCAATTTACCCTTGACGCCTTCACCAAGCAGCTATCTAGCAGCGGCGTTGAAGAGTTCACGACTGGTAATTATCCTTAGCGGCGGTTCGCGCTACGTCCAAGTGGCTCTAGCTCACATTGCTGTTTTAGCTCCAGGCCTCTCAACTCGCAAGAGGTTGACTATGAGCCTCGACGACTTTGCAGGCGAGGTCTTCCGTGAATCCTCCACGGTGTCAGAAGCGCATCCGCCGAAGCGCAGAAGGGTCCAGAATACCAACCGGAAACCGTTCAAAGTGCGATCTCTCATGCCATGTACAGGTGGCGTGATTACTGATCTGACCAACATATCAGACTCCCCGTCGCTCCAGTTGCCCGCATCAGAGTCTGCGGAAAGACAGGAGTCTACGAAGGGCAAGGATACGAAGGCGGTAACGAATGCCAAGAAGGAAAACACCGGTGCGTCCGCATCAGAGTCTGCGGAAAGACAGGAGTCTATGAAGGGCAAGGATACAGAGGCGGCAACGATTGCCAGAAAGGAAAACACCGGTGCGTGGCGCTATTAGTGTCAGGATTCTACTCATATCCGAACCTAGATCTGCCCATTCAACTTGCCGACAATGGCGACGACCCAAACTCCCGAAGCGCCGCAAGCGTCAAGACCTGTAGCATATGCCATCAGCCAGGCCACAATAAGCGGAGATGCCCGTTACTCTCATCAGCAACGGCAACTCCTAACGCCGGCACATCCTCCGGTCAGAAACCTCTCAGAAACAGACAGTGAGGAAAGGGAAGGGTGTCGTTAGCGACGAAGATGCAGTGGAGCAGGAATTCCACTCGCCGCCTGTCGAAAGGAATCGACAGCGAGTGATGTAGTATA